>SJYX01021391.1:63400-91154 GCA_006410675.1 Oreotragus oreotragus | reverse complement strand
CAAAGAGTCGGACATGACTGAGAGACTGAACTGAACTGAGGAGAACAGTGGTAAAATATGGAAAAATTTGTCTCAGTAAAGAGACTATGTTTAGAACATGCATCAACCAAACAACTTATGCTTTCCTTATCTCAAAGAATGATAGAAAATAAATGTAGGTAGATATGTATGAGTAGAGCTTTTAACCCTGAAACCCAAAGAGATTTCAATGTGATAGAAAAATCACTAGTTAAAACACAACACTGGATAACTTTGATATTGACTTGCCAATATTTATATTGATAAAATGAATCTAGGTAGATGTTCAGTTCAGTTCAGTTGCTCAGTCTTGTCCAACTCTTGGCGACCCCATGAATTGCAGCACACCAGGCCTCCCTGTCCATCAACAACTCCTGGAGTTCACTCAAATTCATGTCCATCAAGTCAGTGATGCCATCCAGCCATCTCATCCTCTGTCGTCCCCTCTCCTCCTGCCCTCAGTCTTTCCCAGCATCAGCGTCTTTTCCAATGAGTCAACTCTTCGCATGAAATGGCCAAAGTATTGGAGTTTCAGCTTCAGCATCAGTCCTTCCAATGAACACCCAGGACTGATCTCCTTTAGGATGGACTGGTTGATGTTAGCACTCAGTAATTAAGAATTTAGTATCATTGATATATTTGAAATAAACAAAAATATTTTAGCTGGCCTACTCTTTAAATAGTGAAAGTGAAGTGAAGTTGCTCAGTCGTGTCTGACTCTTTGTGATCCCGTGGACTGTAGCCCACCAGGCTCCTCCACCCATGGGATTCTCCAGGCAAGAATAATGGAGTGGGTTGCCATTTCCTTCTCCAGGGGATCTTCCTGACCCAGGGATCGAACCTAGGTCTCCTTTATTGCAGGCAGATGCTTTAACCTCTAAGCCACCAGGGAAGCCCAATAAATGGTATAAAATGCCAAAATATAAAATGAATACTTGTATGAAAAAGCAGGTTATCCCCAGGTACTTTAAATTTTCAGTAAGCACTGAATGACTTTTAAGAGAACACACAAGTGAAAACAACAACAAAAAAAAATTAGCAATCATGAATAGTAGATTAAAAAATCGCTAAAGAATGACTTGAACCATTTTGAATTAATTCCTATCATCTATAAGTCCCTTTTGTCTCAAATAATTGTTATAATATTTCTACAATATTTATTTTGAATTCTTCTTTTGTATATCTCTGTTTATTTTCCCAAATTTTATATTAAATATAATATTATTGAATTTACTATGAATTTTCTTAGCCCACTCAGGCTGCTATACCAAAATACCATATCCTTGGTGACTTATACACACTAAAATTTTACTTCTCAAATTTCTGAAGTCTGGAAATCTAAGAACAGGGCGCCACCATGCCAGCAGGGTGCCAGGGTCTATTGAAGGCCTGTCCTGGTTGTGAAACTGAAAGTCACTCAGTCATGTCCAAGTCTTTGTGACCCCATGGACTATACAGTCCATGGAATTCTCCAGGCCAGAATACTTGAGTGGGTAGCCTTTCCCTTCTCCAAGTGATCTTCCCAACCCAGGGATTGAGCCAAAGTCTCCTGCATTGCAGGTGAGTCCTTTACCAGCTGCGCCACAGAGAAGCCCAAGAATATTGGAGTGAGTAGACTATCCCTTCTTCAACGGATCTTCCCAACCCAGGAATCAAACTGGGGTCTCCTGCATTGCAGGCAGATTCTTTACCAACTGAGCTATCAGAGAAGCATTTTGCTAAAACAAAGATGCAGTTATAGACTACCATCGTCTCACTGTCTTTGAGTGGTGGAAGGAAGTGAGAGATCTCTCTTAAGACTCTTTTTTAAGAGCACTAATCTACTTAGGAAGCCTTCCCCCTTATGACCTATCCACCTTCCAAAGCCTCCACCTTGTACTACATCACCTTAAGGGTTAGGATTCAACACATAAATTTGGGAGTTCAGAAACACTCATAACATTTATGTACTCATCTGTTGATATTGACTAGAATATGATTCCTGTTTGAACTATTCAACTCAGTCAATTGGTATGTCGTTAGTTTAACAGACTTGGATTCACAGTAAAATTGCTGTAAAAAAAATGTGACAATTAAACATGCTTAACTGAGCTACAAGCCCATTTCTGATCGGTTAGATCCATGTTGCTTACTGAATATGCAATAGAAAGGAAACTACTGGATGGAGGTTAAAACTATTAGCATACCAGTTGGGTAATATGATTTGGTATGCAATTCTAAAAGCTTCTTGGGAAATCATTAGAATCAGGAATTGAACAACAAAAGCCTTAACTTTACGGACAATCAATTCAGTAGTTATTTTACTGATCAAAAGAGCAACTATGAAAGAGAATGTAAATACATTAATATTTAAGAATCTCAGTTATTTTTAAAATGATAAACTCCACATGTATGACACTCCAGCTTTAGACTAGAAACACTCATTTATGAGTGAGATGGCATGTGTTAGACAGCTGAACCATTTGCAATCTTAAACATGTTTGATTATCTTTAAGGCATCCTAGGATTTATCTCCATATTACTATGTAGTGATATTAAGTTTAAAATGGCTTGCACTTACTGCTAAGTTTTAGGCTAAAAAATCATAAAAGATTTTTATATTCAGGTATCTGTCTGCACATTTACCTGTATGTTAAGTATCCACTCTTAATTTTGGGAACAATTGAAATAAAAACTAATTGCAATTCATTTTTAATATTAATAATACTCAATCAATTAAAATTAAACATACATAACTTTACCTAGATTAAAATTTGGGAAACTGAAGCATTAAATTGAAATTGATATTGCCTAAAACTGCCTTTGCTACTGCTGCTAAGTCACTTCAGTTGCGTCTGACTCTGTGTAACCCAATAGACGGCAGCCCACCAGGCTCCACCGTCCCTGGGATTCTCCAGGCAAGAACACTGGAGTGGGTTGCCATTTCCTTCTCCAATGCATGAAAGTGAAAAGTGAAAGGGAAGTCGCTCAGTCTACATGATGCCAATTCATGTATTTTTTCACCATTATAAATTTTTTTTTTCAAGTCAGGAAATAAGACCAAATTCTGCCTCTAGACATAAATTTAATTATGTGACTACTGAGTTGGCCATCAATTCAAAATGAAAAAGGCAATTTACTATCTTTTGGGGGACTTTTTTGACAGAGAGTAGATCAGTTCATTGCTATTCAAGATAATGTCTGACAGCAATTATTTAATTGGTGATTAATTAAATAAATTGCCATGCCCAAGGCTAATAAACACCTGTGGCATTAACACCTTTATTTTAAAAGAGAATTTTTGCCATTTTTTTGGCTGATTGGTTAGTTTATTGAAATGGAAATGGAAGCTTAAAAACCTGAAATCTACAGAAAGAAAAGCTGGACTATTAAAGTTAAATGCTAAAAGAGCAATATTGAGAGAATTGAATATATAAAAACAAAGACAGTCTTTATATTAAAATAATTCAAGATGTACTGTTATTTTCATTGTAATGAGAGAAACAAAATGTACCAGTAGTTCATGATTTGCCAATGGTTTCAAGGCCAATAAAGGATAATTTTTAAATTCTTATAGACTTATATCACAAAATCTTCAGCAAATCTCTAAAACAAGGCTTTATGGATAAGCACGTATGCTTTGAGGCTTATAAATAAGCCTCAAAATTTTTTCTGTTTTGTTTGCTTTGGTTTTAATGCTAAGGCATTTGTGCCAGTTATAGTGCCACTTCTTCAGATGTGTATAAGAGACAGGTCTAGTANCGAGATGTGTATAAGAGACAGATAAATAAGCCTCAAAATTTTTTCTGTTTTGTTTGCTTTGGTTTTAATGCTAAGGCATTTGTACCAGTTATAGTGCCACTTCTTCCCTTTAAAAAAAAGGCTTAACTTAGCTTAAAAAACTTAAAGTTTCAAAAAAGAAAAAAATTCAGGAAATTATGAAGTTGGCACTATTTTATTTTTCTCCTGTGATTTTCAATGTGATTTTAATTTTTATCAAACAAAAGAAATTATATATCTTAAGCCTGAAACATACAGTCATGCTGTCGCCTCAGGCGTGTCCAACTCTTTGCTACCCTATGGACCATACCCTGCCAGCCTCCTCTCTCCATGGGATTCTCCAGGCAAGAATATGGATTAGGTTGCCATATTCTTCCTGACCCAGGGATTGAACCCACAATCTAGACTTTTTTTAAGGATAAGAGAAAAGAAATTTATTTATTTTTATTTCCTTGATGGAAATTATACCACATAATTGTTTTTAGCAACTAGAATGAATAACTTTGCTTTTTTTAAACAATAAAATTAGTGAGCATATAGATACTGATTTAAACCTCTCCATTTATTGCTGTCACTGAGAGTTTTGCTTCTCCCAAAACATCATGAAAAGTATACTAAAGGGATTATTTTAAAAATAAAAGGATTTAGACCAGCAAGCTTGGAGGGAACAGAGAAAGAGATATAGATCACAAGATTTTGTGATCTGGCAGGTAGATAGATTAAATGCATAGACCTGAGACAGGCTTTAAGACACTAATGAAGAGAATGGAGAAACAACACAAATTGTATGAAAGAATTATCAAAAACTTCAGGAAAGATGAAAGCTATTCAGGCTGAAATATTCACACATGGAAAAAATTATGATTAAAAATGATCTCAGCAGATTTTGATCTAAGCTTACAAGATAAATCAGAACTGGTTAGAGGAGTATTTAGTGTTTTGTTTTTCAAATAAAAATATTATATATTAATGAAAAGAAATTGTGTATATATACACATATATATATATATAAGAAAAATGTTACTCTAATAAATATTGCAGGTAAATAAAAATAAAATACTGATAAAGTAAATTTTTGAAAAATGAATTTTTAGTAAAATACCAGTGTTATTAAAATATACATGAGCTAGAAATTGACCAAAATACATGAATGTCTACCTAGAATCAGTATTTTTAGTGTTCCAACCACCAGTACAAAAATATTTCCTTGCTTTAGTATGCATGAAAGTGAAAATGGCTCAGTCATGTCTGACTCTTTGTGACCCCATGGACTATACAGTCCATGGAATTCTCCAGGCCAGAATACTGTAGTGGGTAGCCTTTCCCTTCTCCAGTGGATCTTCCCAACCCAGGAATCGAACTGGGGTTTCCTACATGGCAGGCAGATTCTTTACCAGCTGAGCCATAAGGGAAGCCCTTAATATGCATAGAACACATTTAAAGATTTGTTTTATTATTTTGAAAATCTATATTCAATAAAACAAAATGTTGTATTAGTCTGTGTTTGAAAAGTGATAAAAGTCATTATTTTTAACACTCTTTTCTTTCTGAATAGGTCCAAGGTTGAACTGTACATTTTTTCTTATGCATGCTGGCTCAGTCATGCCCAATCCTTTGCAGCCCTATGGACTGTAGCCCTCCAGATTCCTCTGTCCATGTGATTTCTCAGGCAGAGATACTGGAGTGGATTGCCATTTCCTCCTCCAGGGGATCTTCCTGACCCAAGGACGGAACTCATCTCCTGTGTCTCCTGCATTGCAAGAGGATTATTTACCACTGAGCCATGACCTCAGATCCACAGAACTCTTTCAGTGTGCCACGTGTACTGGTTGAGAGGTCTGTTCTAGAGCACACTCAGATAGTTGAATGACCCTGAGAAGAAGGCTAAGTGCATCATTTATCCTGAGTATATGAAATAGTGAAAGGTTGACTAGTATTTTTAGATAGCCTTTTGAAATATAACAAATGTTTCAGTTAAGTATATGGCCGAAGTTAAATAGATGAAGATTCAAGATTATTGTTTCCAGGTACAATGTCACCATTTGAGAGAAGACCTG
Source organism: Oreotragus oreotragus (assembly GCA_006410675.1). Classification (NCBI taxonomy): domain Eukaryota; kingdom Metazoa; phylum Chordata; class Mammalia; order Artiodactyla; family Bovidae; genus Oreotragus; species Oreotragus oreotragus. The sequence continues at coordinate 85,320 of SJYX01021391.1, read as the reverse complement.
TAATCTATGGTCTTCCCTAGTGGCTCAGTTGGTAAAGACTCTGTCTACAAAGCAGGGAAACTCAGGTTCTATCCCTGGGTATGGAAAATCCCTTGGAGAAAAAAGTGGCAACCCACTCCAGTACTCCCTGGAGAATTACATGGACAGAGGAACCAGGCAGGCTACAGTTCATGGGATCACAGAGGCGGACATGACTGAGTGACTAACTTTCACTTCATTTTTCACTGTAGTCTGTAGATCTCAATAGTCACTGAAATGTATGGGGCTGTGGTTGGAACAAATGAGATGGAAAGAACCCTGAGTTCTCCCTGAAATCTCTGCCAGAGTTTATTTTTTAATCTACTCACTTAAAAACTTATCACTAACATGTTGTTGTTCAGTTGCTAAGTTGTGTCTGACTCTTTGCAACCTCATGGACCATAGCATGCCAAGCTCCTATGTCCTCCACTATCTCGCAGTTTGCTCAAATTCCTGTCCACTGAGTTGGTAATGTTATCTGATTGTCTCATTCTTTGCAGTCCCCTTCTTTTGCCTTCAGTCACTAATATATATATTATTATATATACACACACATACATATATATATCTGCATATGTATAACATATATATACACATAAAATTAATCATTTTTCATCATCAGTGCGCCTCTCATGCTAGAACTGGGTTTTGATTTAAGATTAAATTTGCAAATCATTTGAAGAGTATGACATATATTCTTATCATAATTGGGAGTTATGTTTCCTTATTATACAAAGTAGAATGCAGAAATTCTGAAAGCAAAACTAGGACTTTCCAAAGGAAAATGATGCTGAGACTGCTCAAGATTAAAACTTCAAAGTCCAGCATTCTAGATCATGAAAGGGTTATTGGACCAGGAAATTGTTTTTATCACATATATATTTTCAAATTTCCTGAAAGAAAGCCTAAGTATAATTGTTCAGCTCCTTCTGTTACGCAATCATGTAATTGGCTCTAAAGAGATTTAGATGAGTGTGGACTAGGCAAATGGGGAGGTTATTGAAGATCTCTTTGAGAAGCAGAATAAACATTTCCTATCAAATTAGGTATTAGACATGGTCCACAATAAAAATGAACTCATCGTGGAGTCTACTTCTGCCGTGGTGCTTTCCTCCCATGTAGAAAAGTCAACTTACTACCAACTTCTCAGGCACCATTACTCTGGTGTTCTTCCAAAACAAGAAATGTCTTCTTGTTTCAGAATTTCCATGCTTTGCTGCTGCTGCTAAGTCACTTCAGTCGTGTCCGACTCTGTGTAACTCAATAGACGGCAGCCCACCAGGCTCCCCCGTCCCTGGGATTCTCCAGGCAAGAACCCTGGAGTGGGTTGCCATTTCCTTCTCCAATGCATGAAAGTGAACAGTGAAAGTGAAGTCGCTCAGTCATATCCAACTCTTAGCGACCTCATGGACTGCAGCCCACCAGGCTTCTCCATCCATGAGATTTTCCAGGCAAGAGTACTGGAGTGGGGTGCCATTGCCTTCTCCAAAAGAAAACTTGTTTTTTCTGGGCATTTTTTTCCCTCAGGCCATCTCCTGATTGTTAAATTGATGGTCCATTAGTTTGACAAATAAAGACACAGGCTTCTCCATCCATGAGATTTTCCAGGCAAGAGTACTGGAGTGGGGTGCCATTGCCTTCTCCAAAAGAAAACTTGTTTCTTCTGGGCATTTTTTTCCCTCAGGCCATCTCCTGATTGTTAAATTGATGGTCCATTAGTTTGACAAATAAAGACGGTACAATGCTAACAAATTCAGTTAAGCTTTTGGGCATCTAAACCAAGTTTATAACAGATACTGTGGGGATTATAACGAGGAGGTGCATATCTAATTTTCCAATGGCTAAACTAGCTGGATTGGTGTCCATTCCTTTCTTCTCTCTCACATAAAGGAGCCTGGAGGGAATGGCACTCATTAATGTGTTTTTTAAATGGAAAAAAAAAAAATATTCCACTATCTTTGTCTTAGAGTTAATGTAAGTAGAGCTCTGTTATGTGGAAGTTTATAACTCAGTCTTAGGAGTCCTGCTCAGTAGTAGTAGTAGTAGTAGTACTGTTAGTCTCTCAGTTGTGTCTGACTCTTGCAACCCCACCAGGCTCCTCTGTCCATGGAATTCTCCAGGCCTGCTCAGAAAGGTTCTTTATTAAACGTAGGTGCTGCTATATATATATATAGCATATATATATATATATATATATGTTAATACTGGTCTTTTTCTGTTAAATGATCACAAACAAATGAACATTTAAGAATACTTAATAGTTTAAATAACAGTATCCCAGTTATAGTGAAAACAGCCATTTATAGATTTAAGTAGTGATTGGTATTTGTGTGTATATGTATATATATATATATATATTTAAATATCAATATATAAAAGAATTTCAATGCCTAGAATTTTATTATGAAATAATGGATATATCTAAGATTCTAGTGAATGATCTCTTACTAACAGTCATACACATACCTAATAAAGGCAGATTTAGCAAAGTAAATCATTAGCTTTGCCATGGCAAATGTTATCATAAGTTTCTGAATTAATTTATTAATTCATATATATATGTATATATATATATATTTAAATATCAATATATAAAAGAATTTCAATGCCTAGAATTTTATTATGAAATAATGGATATATCTAAGATTCTAGTGAATGATCTCTTACTAACAGTCATACACATACCTAATAAAGGCATATTTAGCAAAGTAAATCATTAGCTTTGCCATGGCAAATGTTATCATAAGTTTCTGAATTAATTTATTAATTCATATTACTTAGCTTAGGTATTATCTAGAAACATCTTTAGATATTTGACTAAAGCCTTTTGATAAAAATCACATTTTATAAAATTACTCAAAATAGCCCACCACTGTTATCTAGATCTGATGCTCCAAACTCTCTGTTATATGATCTGGAATAATTTACTTGAAGATCATTGGCATGATCAGTTTATGTGAAGACGTATTAACATATAAAACAGGACATTGCTTGAGGCAATTAGTAGCAAGCATACTTTCTTCTTCCTCTTAGCCTTGCATCCAAAATATTAATTAGATGGCTAATGTGAAAATCAAGAGAATTTATATTTTAAATTAACATTTTTTGGCATTTATTCCATATTTCCCCATATCCTTGAAACATCTTAGACACATGGCAGTTCAATATTAAAAGGGAGAATCAATAATTCAAATGAATGTATGAAGCCAACAAAAAAAAACCAAGATTTTGTTATTAAGGAATACCTAGAAAATTGACTCAAATTATCATTGTTGAACATAACCTAAGTAATTTATTATGCTATGTTTAAGGAATTCCAGATGCTGATCAACTAATAAAGTGTTTGTTTTAAAACTTTAAAATTTTTACTTTTTGCGTTTGTTTGATGTAGGATACCCTGGTCACTGCTGAATCTTGAAATTGCAGATAATTTAAGTATCTTTAGTCAGCAAACATATTTTCTCCCCAAAGGAAATATATTCTTGCTGAAATATGATCATAGGCCACACCACTGGATATTTAATCTTGGAGAAAGTGAATTTTCCTGTATTATAAGACAGGGATGATCAGCAGTAGCTATCTTTATTCTTTTGAGTGTCCAGATTATGCCTCTTGCTTCGCTGGAGAGGAATTGAGGACTATCTATGGGATTTTCTGGACTGTCAAACTATGCACTGCTTTTAACAAAAGATATTAAGCCTTCAGTACTCAAACCTGCTGGAGACAACAGCATTTTATTTTTACAAATATCTTCAGTTTCTGAATCACTGCAAAATATAGCCTAGAAGGATAGAAATATAGTGGCAATGGGTTGCCCTCACAACGACTCTTCTACTTTTAAGCATTTTTAGTGGTTCTCTAAATACTTTCTTGGTTATTGTAAAAATGGGATAAGGCTTTATAATGAGATATCTGAGTGATCCTTGAGACAAAAGCAGATTGAGTTGTGAAGTATGCAATGATATTTTAGCAGATAGAAGAATTGTCATGAGCTAATAATTTGTATTGTTTTCATTTTGAGTGGTTCTTTTCTCCTGTTTCTGTAGCTCAATAATGGATTCTTAATTTGCTTTTTACATTATTATCTAGTGAGAAAGATAATATCTTAAAATTATCCTGCTTAATGTAAATGCTTCCTTGAAAGTTAATATCTATTAGTCTTTTGTGAAATAGCAGCAGTTTCAGAAACTTTGCTTTTTCAGGAACACACAACACATGCATGTATACTGTACAGAAAAAAAAGCAAATGGCAAATTATACAAATTAGTTGACTAACTATAAATTAACAGTTATTTTTAAAATATATTTTATACCTTAGAGACTTCCTTGGTGGCTCAAATGGCAAAGAATCTGCCTGCAGTGCAGGAGATCTGGGTTTGATTCCTGGGTTGAGAAGATCCCTTGGAGAAGGGAATGGCTACCCACTCCAGTATTCTTGCCAAGAGAATTCTACAGACAGTGGAGCGTGATGGGCTATAGTCCATGGGGTGGCAAAGAATTGGACACAATTGAGTGACTAACACTTTCACTTTCACTTTACATTTAATAAGTTTACGGATACCCTAATAAATATAAATTTTTATAATATATTGGAGAAAGAAATGGCAACCCACTCCAGTACTCTTCCCTGGAAAATTCCATGGACGGAGGAGCTTGGTAGGTTACAGCCCATGGGGTCGCAAAGAGTCAGACACGACTGAGCGACTTGTCTCACTTTTATAATATATAGTTTTATAAATAAACATATAGTTTATATCTTTCAAAAATTGTTTAGGCAGCACTCTCATTTTAACTCTAGATAACAGCATAGTATTCTTCAGCCTAAGAAGTCATGCTGCTGCTGCTGCTACTACGTTGCTTCAGTCGTGTCCGACTCTGTGTGACCCCATAGATGGCAGCCCTCCAGGCTCCCCCGTCTCTGGGATTCTCCAGGCAAGAACACTGGAGTGGGTTGCCGTTTCCTTCTCCAATGCATGAAAGTGAACAGTGAAAGTGAAGTAGCTCAATCGTGGCAACTCTTAGCGACCCCATGAACTGCAGTCTACCAGGTTCCTCTGTCCATGGGATTTTCCAGGCAAGAGTACTGGAGTGGGTTGTGACTGATTTCTCCAAAGAAGTCATGACATATCATTAAAAAGAGGATATCTAGTTCACAAACTGTATACGTTATTAAATGCTCCAAATATTTACATTGAAACATCAGCAATAGTTCATAATATCATATTCATGCATACACAAACACAGTATCTGCAAGATATAGATAAGTATGATTTAATGAACAAAAATATTGTGTGTTCTAAGTGAAGCTATGATTTATGATAGTTTCAGATCATTGTAGAGAAGCAGCATGGATATAATTTAGCTGAATGTTTTCATTTTGCAGATGAGAAAAGGGATTCTTCAAGAACTAAATGGGGGAAAAGAGTGGAGATCCCAACTAGAACTCTGATCCCTTGGCTCTGGTTCCATCTTTCTATCAAGTACTATATCAATTTAATATTTGAACATAGTTCTTATTATGTTTGCTCACTGAAGACATTAAGGCAAAAGAAAATTAAATAGCTTGTCCAAAAAATAGCTAATAATATAACAAAATCATCTTGAGGTGTTTGATTCAAAAATCTGTGATCTTAAGACTCCAGATTCTGCTAACTGTCCAAATCTGAATAAGACAGGTAACAATTCTAGAGAAAACATTTTCAAATTACATGTCTGCTAAAGAAATTTTCTGTGTTACATAAAAAATTTTCAAAAATCAATAGTAAGAAAACAAAGCAATAAACAAATTGACAAAATATTTGTGAAACTTCACCAAAGATGTACAGATGATTATTAAGCAAATAAAAAGATACTGGACATTATCGGTCATTAGAGTAGCACATTTACACCACAATGACTTATCATTACATAGGATGATCTGGAGGGAAGATGTGGGGTGGGAGGTGGGAGGGGGGTTCATGTTTGGGAGTTCGTGTAAAAAAATAAATAAATACAAAAAAAAATAAATAAAATTACTTAAATAAACTAATCAAACTAAAAGGCTAAAATACAGTGGTTCAGCAAGTATGTATAGTAACTCCAAATCTGAGAGATTATTGGCATGAGTACAAAAAGATTTTGAATATGTAGTTATCTCTTATAAGGGCATAAAGTTAAAAACAAACTAAACATATGATCTAGCAACCCCCGCTACTAGATATTTACCTAATTAAAATGAAAATCTATGTCTCATAAAAACATGTACATAACGACTTAAAGCAGCTTCATTTGTAGTTGCTCACATCTGGAAGCAATCCAAATATACCTCAAATGGGGAAGAGGAAAATCTGCAGTAAACCGAAGCAATGGAATTCTACCCCAAAATAAAAAGGAATGAACTACTAATAGAACCGATAGCATGGATGAGTTTAAAACATAGTATAGAGTGTTTAAAAAGCAAGACACGGGCGTCTAGACCATGTGATTTCATATAGTTTGTGGTTTTGCAACTGCAAAGCTATTAAGGCAGAAAACAACTGAGTCATTTCCAAAGACAAGGAGTGAAGAGACTGGTTGGTTATAGAAGGGTGACCAAGGCCTTCACATTTTGCTCAGTCTAGTTAAAGTTTTGATAGATGTCTTCCTAACTGTAGGTCCCTAGATTCCCTTTTATTAGGGCACTTATTTCAGATTTTATGAGGTCAATTTCTTGCATCTTCTCACATCTAAAAAAATCACTAATCTCATCCGTTAAGACATCTGTGCCTCTTGAGTGGCAGCAATCTTTAGCCAAAATGTGTGCTTGATTACAAGTATCCCCCTTCACTGATATGTTTATACTGACCTCCTCTACTACTACTTTGGAGAAGTTGCACAGAGCTGAAAGGGTGTCTCCTGGGCTGTAGTTCTCATTTGGTTCTATATAAAGCTTAACTCACAAATCTCACATTGTTTAATTTTCTTCAGTTAATAGCTTTAGCCAAGTTTTAGCCAAAAGACAAGTTTTACATACTTTTCCCCTATAGATGTCTGATTATAAACATAAGTGTTCAGAACTGACATCCCCAAGATGTGCAATCTTGGCATGTGGATTATTTTGAGAAAAAGGCAATGGAGATCCTACAAGCTCAAAAGTATTGCCTCCCCTTAACTACTTGGACTTTCCTGGTGGCTGAGTTGGTAAAGAATCCACCTGCAATGTGGGAGACCTGGGTTTGATCCCTGGGTTTGGAAGATCCCCTGGAGAAGGGAACCACTACCCACTCCAGTAAATTACTTCAGATGGTGATTGCAGCCATGAAATTAAAAGACACTTACTCTTTGGAAGCAAAGCTATGACAAACCTAGACAACATATTAAAAAGCAGAGACATTACTTTGCCAGCAAAGGTCTGTCTAGTCAATACTATGGTTTTTCTAGTAGTCATGTATGGATGTGAGAGTTGAGATATAAAGAAACCTGAATGCTGAAGAATTGATGCTTTTGAACTGTGGTGTTGGAGAAGACTCTTGCAAGTCCCGTAGACTGCAAGGAGATCCAACCAGTCCATCCTAAAGGAGATAATCCTGAGTGTTCACTGGAAGGACTGATGTTGAAACAGAAACTTCAATAGTTTGGCCACCTCATGTGAACAGCTGACTCATTTGAAAAGACCCTGATGCTGGGAAAGAGTGAAGGTGGGAGGAGAAGGGGACAACACAGGATGAGATGGTTGGATGGCATCACCAACTCAATGGACATGGGTTTGGGTAAACTCTGGAAGTTAATGATGGACAGGGAGGCCTGGCATGTTGAAGTCCACGGGGTCCAAAGAGTCGGACACAACTGAGCAACTGACCTGAACTGAACTGAACTCATTCCAATATTCAGACCTGAAGAATTGCATGAATTGTATAGTCCATGGGGTCGTGAAGAGTAGGACATGACTGAGCGACTTTCACTTCACTCACTTGATTACTTAGAAGAATCTAAAATGTATACACTTCCCCAAAAAGAGATATTACCAAAGATAAATTTTATCTAAGTGGTTCCATATGCATGTCAGGGCAAATATCTGCTTTTCTTCTTATTGTTCTGTGTATGAGACTCCTGTCCTTGAAGTCCCTGCCCAGACCTCATTCCTTAATTCAGGATGTTACATATGCCTTTTGTGTATGTGAGATTCCTTTATTTATGAAATAATTTTATTTTCTCCTCTTAATCTTTCTCATGTCAATTTAATTCTTAAAACATCCAGAAGAACCTAAAAGCATAGAGGAAAATTCTTTCTCCCCAATGTAAATTAGTCAACATAAAGACAATAGTGAAAAGAAAGAAAACAGAGGAAAGATTGAAGACAAAATGAGAGGAGTGTGGCAGAGGATGAGATAATGTCATCAACTCAATGGACATGAATTTGAGCTAACTCTAGGAGATAGCAGAGGATAAAGGAGCCTAGCATCCCACAGGCCAGGGGGTTGCAAAGACTAGTACACAACTTGGCAACTGAACAATACCAACAAACAGAAGAAGGATGGGAAGATGTCCAGTGAATATAATAACCAAGTTGAGCCCAAACACCAAGTTAAAATAAGCCAGTAGTCAGGAACAGAAAAGAATATTGTGAATGCTTTTGAGGAATTTAAAGAAATACAGTGTGAACTGACCAAAAGGTGAGAAGAGAATCCTGAGTGACACCCTACTTACAGGTTAGAAGGAAAAAAACCCACAAAGCATAATTATTTGGCATAAACCTGAAGGAGTGGAGAAAGCACAGTAAAAATGGAAATACCCCTCATTCTATTTCACTCAGAGATAGTATCTTCTCTGTGTTATATCAGAAAGAGTATCCCCAACATCTGCTTGAAAACAGAATAACCTGAGATCTGATTTATCAAATTGCTGCAGGATAATTTCTTGATCATTTGAGTAGGTCAAAATAGAAGATATTAGTGTCTCTTTCTTCCTTGATTTATTTCATCTGATTGCTCATAGGACTTCCCTGGTGGCTCAGACCGTAAAGCATCTGCCTACAATGTGGGAGACTTGGGTTCAATCCCTAGGTAGGGAAGATCTTCTAGAGAAGGAAATGGCAATGCACTCCGGTATTCTTGCCTAGAAAATCCCATGAACAGAGGAGTCTGGTAGGCTACAGTCCATGGGGTCACAAAGAGCCAAGCACGACTGAGTGACTTCACTTTAAACTTTTTAAAAAAGGAAATATATTGGGCTTCCCATGTGACATTATTGGTAAAGAATTCATCAGCCAATGCAGTTCTATCTCTGGGCTGGAAATATCCCATGAAGGAGGAAATGGCAACCCACTCCAATACTCTTGACAGGAGAATTCCATGGACAGAGGAGTCTGGCACACTATAGTCCATAGGGTTGCAGAGTTCGGCACAACTGTGCATTGTTTGAGCACCACTACCACCACGTATCATAAAAGTCACTGTGAAGTGATAGTCATTCAGTTGTGTCCAACTCTTTGAAATCCCATGGACCATACAGTCCATGCAATTCTCCAAGCCAGAATGCTGGAGTGGGTAGCCTTTCCCTTCTCCAGGGGATCTTCCCATCCCAGGGATTTAACCCAGGTCTCTCACATAAGAGGTGAATTATTTACTGTCTGAGCCACGAAGAAAGCCCAAAACAAATGTAGTGGGTAGCCTATGCCTTCTCCAACAGATCTTCCCAACCCAGGAATCAAACAGGGTTCTTCTGAATTGCAGGCAGATTTTTTATCCACTGAGCTATCAGGGAAGCCCCCCAAAAGCATTGAAATTGCTGTTAAAAACTAGGAGTTCATTTTTTTTCCACATCCCCTCCATCATTTATTGTTTGTTGATATTATGATGATGGCCATTCTGACCAGTGTGAGGTGATATTTCATTGCAGTTTGATATATATTTCTCTAAGAATGAGCAGTGTTACATATTTTGTGTGTGTGTGTTTATTAGTTATCATTATGTCTTTTAGCAGAAATGTCTATTTAAGTCTTTGCCAACTTTTCAATTGGGCTGTTTGTTTTTATGTTACTGAGTTGCATAAGCTGCTTGTATATTTTGTAACTATGAAAGACAGTATGGAGATTCCTTAAAAAATTAGGAATAAAACTACCATATGGCACAACAGTCCCAATACTGGGCATATAACCTGAGAAAACCAAAACTGAAAAAGACACATGTACCCAATGTCCATCGCAGCACTATTTACAATAGCTAGGAAAAGGAAGCAACTTAGTTATCCATCAACACATGAATGGATAAAGAAGTCCTGGTACCTTTATAAAATGGAATATTCAGTTCATTTCAGTTCCGTTGCACAGTCCTGTCCAACTATTTGTGACCCCATGAACTGCAGTACACCAGGCTGCCCTGTCCATCACCAACTCCTGGAGCTTGAACAAACTCATGTCCATTGATCGGTGATGCCATCCAACCATCTCATTTTCTGTCATTCCCTTCTTCTCCTGCCTTCAATCTTTCCCAGCCTCAAGGTCTTTTCCAATGAGTCAAATCAGGTGGTCAAAGTATTGGACCTTCAACTTCAGCATCAGTCCTTCCAATGAATATTCAATAATGATTTCCCTTAGGATTGACTGGCTTGAGCTCCTTGATGTCCAAGGGACTCTCAAGAGGCTTCTCCAACACCACAATTCAAAAGCACCAATTCGTAGGCACTCAGCTTCCTTTATGGTCCAACCATCACATCCATACATGACTACTGGAAAAACCATAGCATTGGCTAGATGTACCTTTATCGGTGAAATAATGTCTGTGCTTTTTAATATGCTGTCTAGGTTGGCCATAGCTTTTCTTCCAAGGAGCAAACATCTTTTGATTTCAAGGCTGCAGTCATCATCTGCAGTGATTTTGGAGCCCAAGAAAATAAAGTCTGTCACTTTTTCCATTGTTTCCCTATCTGTTTGCCATGAAGTGATGGAACCAGATGCTATGATTTTAGTTGCTTGAATGTTGAGTTCTAAGCCAGCTTTTTCATTCTCCTCTTTCACTTTCACCAAGATGCTGTTTAGTTCCTCTTCACTTTTGCCATGAGGGTGGTGTCATTTTCATATCTGAGGTTGTGAAATTTCTTCTGGCATTCTTTATTCCACCTTGTGCTTCATCAAACCCAGCATTTCACATGATGTACTCTGCATGTAAGTTAAATAAGGAGGATGACAATATACAGCCTTGGAGTACTCCTTTCCCAATTTGGAACTGTTGTTCCATGTCCAGTTTTAACTGTTGCTTCTTGACCTGCATGCAGATTTTTCAGGAGGCAGGTCAGATAATCTGGTATTCTCATCTCTTTCAGAATTTTCCACCATTTCTGGTGATCCACACAGTCAAAGATTTTGGTGTAGTAAATAAAGCAGAACTAGATGCTTTTCTGGAACTCCCTTGTTTTTTCCTATGTTCCAATGAATGTTGGCAATTTGACCTCTTGTTCCTCTGCCTTTCCTAAATTCAGGGTGAACATCTGAAAGTTCACTGTTCACATACTGTTGAAGCCTGACTGGAGAATTTTGAGCATTACTTTGCTACTGTGTGAGGTGAGTGCATTGATCGCTGAAGAAGGCTTTCTTATCTCTTCTTGTTATTCTTTGGAACTCTGCATTCAGATGCTTATATCTTTCATTTTCTCCTTTGTTTTTACAATATTGCTCTCTGCAGCATTGGACCTTGCTTCTATCACCAGTCACATCCTCAGCTGGGCATTTTGTTTTGGCTCCATCCCTTCATTCTTTCTGGAGTTATTTTTCCACTGATCTCCAGTAATGTGTTGGGCACCTACTGACCTGGCAAGTTCCTCTATCAGTATCTTATTATTTTGCCTTTTCATAATGTTCATGGGGTTCTCAAGGCAAGAATACTGAAGTGGTTTGCCATTCCCTTCTCTAGTGGACCACATTCTGTCAGAAAATTAGAAAATTAGAGATACCAAGGGAACATTTCATGCAAAGATGGGCTCCATAAAGGAGAGAGATGGTATGGACCTAACAGGAGCAGAAGATATTAAGAAGCGTGGCAAGAATACACAGAAGAACTGTACAAAAAAATCTTCATGACCAAGATAATCACAGTGGTGTGATCACTCATCTAGAGCCAGACATCCTGGAATGTGAAGTCAAGTGGGCCTTAGAAAGCACACTAAGAACAAAGCTAGTGGAGGTGATGGAATTCCAGTGGAGCTATTTCAAATCCTGAAAGATGATGCTGTGAAAGTGCTGCACTCAATATGCCAGCAAATTTGGAAAACTCAGCAGTTGCCACAGGACTGGAAAAGGTCAATTTTCATTTTAATCCCAAAGAAAGGCAATGCCAAAGAATGCTCAAACTACCACACAGTTGCACTCATCTCACATGCTAGTAAAGTAATGTTCAAAATTCTCCAAGCCAGGCTTCAGCAATAGGTAAACCATGAACTTCCAGATGTTCAAGCTGGTTTTAGAAAAGGCAGAGGAACCAGAGATCAAATTGCCAACATCTGCTGGATCATGGAAAAAGTAAGAGAGTTCCAGAAAAACATCTATTTCTGCTTTACTGACTATGCCAAAGCCTTTGACTGTGTGGATCACAATAAACTGTGGAAATTTCTGAAATAGATGGGAATACCAGACCACCTGACCTGCCTCTTGAGAAATCTGTATGCAGGTCAGGAAGGAACAGTTAGAATTGGACATGGAACAACTGACTGGTTCCAAATAGGAAAAGGAGTACATCAGGGTTGTATATTGTCACCCTGCTTATTTTGGCTGCCAAGAATATGATCAATCTGATTTGGGTATTGACCATCTGGTGTGTCCACATATAGAGTCATCTCTTCTGTTGTTGGAAGTGGGTGTTTGGTCTAACCAGTGTATTCTCTTGGTAGAGCTCTGTTAGCCTTTTTCCTGCTTCATTTTGTACTCCAAGTCCAAAACTGCCTGTTACTTCAGGTATCCCTTGACTTCCTACTTTTGCATTCCATTTTCCTATAATGAAATGGATATCTTTCTTCAGGTTAGTTCTATAAGGTCTTGTAGGTCATCATAGATCCATTCAACTGCAGCTTCTTTGACAGTAGTGTTTTGGGTATAGACTTGGATCACTGTGATATTTAATGGTTCACTTTGAAAATGAACAGAGATTATTCTGTCATTTTTGAGATTGCATCCAAGTACTACAATTTAGACTCTTTTGTTGACATTGATGGCTACTCCATTTTTTCTAAGGAATTCTTGACCACAGTAGATATAATGGTCATATGAATTAAATTTGCCCATTCCAGTCCTTTTTAGTTCACTGATTCCTAAAATGTGAATATTCACTCTTGCCATCTCCTGTTTGACCACTTCCAATTTTCCTTATTCATAGACCTAACATTCCAGGTTCCTATGCAATATTTTTCCTTACAGCATCAAACTTTACTTCCATCACCAGTCATATCCACAACTGGGTGTTGTTTTTGCTTTGCCTTCATCTCTTCATTCTTTCTGGAGTTATTTCTCCACTGATCTCTCATAGGATATTGGGTACCTACCAACCTGGGGAGTTCATCTTTCAGTGTCTTATCTTTTTGCCTTTTCATACGGTTTATGGGATTGTCAAAACAAGAATATTGAAATGGTTTGCCACTCCCTTCTCCAGTGCATCACATTTTGTTAGAAGTTTCCACCAAGACCCGTCCATCTTGAGTGGCCCTACATGGCATGGCTTGTAGTTTCACTGAGTCAGACAAAGCTATGGTCCCTGTGATCAATTTGACTAGTTTTCTGTGATTGTGGTTTTCATTCTGTATGCCCTCTGATGAGTAAAATAAGAGGCTTATGGAAGTTTTCTGATGAGAGAGACTGACTGGGGGAAACTGGGTCTTGTTCTGATGGGTGGGGCCATGCTCAGTAAATCTTTAATCCAATTTTATATTGATGGGTATGGCTATGTGCCCTCCCAGTTGTTTTTTTCTGAGACCAAACTGTCACCCCAGGCTTCCACTGGAGACTTCTGGACACTCACAGCCAAATCTGACTCAGTATTTTGTGGGAACACTGCTCCTTTCTCCTGGCTCCTGGTATGCACAAGTTTTGTTTGTGCCCTCCAAGAGTCTATTTTCCCTGTTCTGTGGAAGTTCTATAATCAAATCCCACTGGACTCCAAAGTCAAATTCCCTGGGGGTTCTCAGTCCCTTTGCTAAATCCCCAGATTGGGAAATCTGTTGTGGGTCCTAGAACTCTTAACAATGTGAGAATTTCTTTGATATAATTGCTCTGCAGTTTGTGGGTCATCAGCTGGGCAGCTCTGTGGTGGGGCTAATGGTGACCTCCTCCAAGAAGGCTTATGCCACATGCTGAGTGACCCAGGTCTGCTGTAGCCAGAGCCCCTATCCCCACAGCAGGCCACTGCTGACCCATGCCTCCACAGGAGACACTCACTCAAAGGCAGATCTGGCTCAGTCTCTGTGGGGCCTCTGGGTCCTGGTGCACACAAGGTTTTGATTGAGCCTCTGAGCATGTCTGGTGGTTTGGGGTTTGATTCTAAACATGACTTTGCCCCTCCTACTGTCTTGTTGGGGCTTCTTCTTTGTCCTTGGACATGGGGTATCTTTTTTTGGTGGGATACAACATTCTCCTGCTGATGGTGACTCACTAGCGAGTTGCAATTCTGGAGTTCTCACAGGAGAAGATGGGCTTAAAGATGCCATCTTTCATCATTTGGAGAATTAATCAGCCATTAAAAAGAATATATTTGACTTTTGGACTCTGAGGGAGAGGGAGAGGGTGGGATGATTTGGGAGAATAGCATTGAAATATGTATACTATCATGTAAGAAATGAATCGCCAGTCTATGTTCAATGCAGGATGCAGGATGCTTGGGGCTGGTGTATGGGGATGATCCGGAGGGATGATGTGGGGTGGGAGGTGGGAGGGGGGTTCATGTTTGGGAGTTCGTGTACACCCATGGCAGATTCATGTCAATGTATGCCAAAACCAATAGAGTACTGTAAAGTAAAATAAAGTAAAATGGAAGTTCTAAAAATAATAATAATAATAAATTAAAAAAAGAATATATTTGAATCAGTGCTGATGAAGTGGATGAAACTAGAGTCTATTATACAAAGTGAAGTAAATCAGAAAGAGAAAAGCAAATATCATATATTACACTTACTTATGGAATCTAGAAAAAGGTGCTGATGAACCTACTTACAGGGTAGCAGTGGAGATGCATACATAGAGAACAGACTCATGAACACAGGGGAGGGATTAAGAAGGAGAGGGTGGAGCAAATGGAGAGAGTACAATAGAAATATATACACCAAAATATGCAAAATAGATAGCCAGTGGGAATATGTTTTATGACTCAGGAAACTCACACTGCAGCTCTGTGACAACCTAGAAGNATGTATACTATCATGTAAGAAATGAATCGCCAGTCTATGTTCAATGCAGGATGCAGGATGCTTGGGGCTGGTGTTTGGGGATGATCCGGAGGGATGATGTGGGGTGGGAGGTGCGAGGGGGGTTCATGTTTGGGAGTTCGTGTACACCCATGGCAGATTCATGTCAATGTATGCCAAAACCAATAGAGTACTGTAAAGTAAAATAAAGTAAAATGGAAGTTCTAAAAATAATAATAATAATAAATTAAAAAAAGAATATATTTGAATCAGTGCTGATGAAGTGGATGAAACTAGAGTCTATTATACAAAGTGAAGTAAATCAGAAAGAGAAAAGCAAATATCATATATTACACTTACTTATGGAATCTAGAAAAAGGTGCTGATGAACCTACTTACAGGGTAGCAGTGGAGATGCATACATAGAGAACAGACTCATGAACACAGGGGAGGGATTAAGAAGGAGAGGGTGGAGCAAATGGAGAGAGTACAATAGAAATATATACACCAAAATATGCAAAATAGATAGCCAGTGGGAATATGTTTTATGACTCAGGAAACTCACACTGCAGCTCTGTGACAACCTAGAAGGGTGGGATGGGATGGGAAGAGGGAGGGAGGTTGACGAGAGAGGGGACATATGTATACCTATGGGACATATGTATACCTATACATATGTATAGGTATACATATGTATACCTGATCCATGTTTATGTACAGTGGAATCCAATACGCTATTGTAATTAGCATTCAATTAAAAATAAATTTAAAAAACAAAACAAAAAAAGGCAAGGAAGAATATGTTAAAATAATGTAGTTTCCTGACAATGTAGTTTCTGAAACAATCGTCTTTTGTGCTTTCTATTATGCTTATGGATATAAACAGCAGGGAATCTTGAATGAATCCATGAGTTTCCATGCATATTCATACAGGTCAACTATTTGAAACTGAACACAATTTACCTATGTTATGTAATGCTATTAAAGATACAAAACAACTGGTCCAATTAAGAATGCTTGTAGGTAGAAAATGATCAAATATCTTGAATAACGTGACCTACTACATTTATGGTAGATATATGCTTTATTTTTTTATTCTTCTTTAAGACTCACATTTTTCACTTTTAATGTTACTGAAACATAATGCATCTTATAATTACATATGCATTTAACATATTAGTGTTCTAGTTGTATTAATCGTAATTAACTGATGATAAATCATATTTGTTGCTTTATAAGTGATGAAAAATTGTATTCATATGAGGCTCTTTGTTAAAATCTGTGCCTGAATGGTAAATGTAAAATTTTAATCTGTTTTACTTACAGTCTTATGAAGGAAAAAGCCACTAAGTGATAACCTAAATATAACAATATAAACATTAAATATAATCGTATTAAATGTCCATTCTTCAAAAATTGATTGTCCACATCATGCCAAGTTTTATTCTAAGTCCTAGGGACAGAAGGATGAAAAAGACACTTTATATCCCCTCTGATGGAGCTACTCTCTAGCAAAGGAGACAATATAATTTTTTTTTTAATAATTAAGGTAATGATTGATGTTATGAACAACATCAAATCAAATGAGATTGGAAAGAGTAACTGGAAGGAAGTTGAAGTTTGAAAGGATAATTTTGATTGCATGCTTTCTAAAGGGTTCGGTAGTGAGGTAAATTTTAACTCTGAATGGTATAATATTAAGGTGTTAGCCACAGAAACGTATAGAACAGAGAAGTGCAAACTATAGCCCATGGGCCCATAGATCTACCGATCTCTTTTTCCCATTAATAAAGTTTTGCTGAAATACACCTTGGCCCACTTATTTATACCATCTATATTGTCTTTATTGCTATAACTGAAGAGCTGAAAAATTATGACAGGGACCATATGGCTCACAAACTGCCAAATATTACTGTCTGTCTTTATGGGAAAAGTTTGACCATCCTTGTCTGAAGCAGTACTGTCCAACTGAACCAAGAATGAGAGAAATGCTTTCCACACCATCCTGTTAGCTGCAACCATATACGGCAATTGATATTTGAGATGTGACTGGTATAACCAGGTCTAGAGCAAGAACATTTAGGACATGGCAAACAACAGCATGAAGCTAATGCAATAGGCCTATCATATTTCTACAATACAAAGAACACCAAAGTAGCTTAAATTAAGGAAGCAGGACAGGTTAAGGCATTTGGATTTTATTATAAAAATGAGCAGTGATAACCATAAGCTTTTAAGAAGTAGTGTGGCATAATCATTTAATTTTTAAAAATATCATTAATGTTTCTGGATATTATAAAGAAAATTTATCAGCTGTTTTAAAGTATAAAATGAGAGCCTTAATACTATCTTGGGTTCAGAAAGCTTTTCTAAGGAGGTCTATGTTAAGTTGGAAATTTAGAGATGAGCAGGAAACAGAAAAAGAAGATGAGAAAATAGTATCTCAGGGAAAGTAAGCAGCAGGTGCCATGACTGGCCCTAAGGGGGAGAAATATGGTGCATTCCAACACCTATAAGATCAGTGTGGCTGAAAGATAAGGAAAAATATAGAGAAAGAGTAGGAACATATAAGAGAGCTAGATCATGAGTGTCTGGACAAGCATAATAACAATATGAGATCTATCTCAAGCAATGAAGACCATTTTTCATTAGTTTCTCTTTTGTTTCTGTGATTAAACAATAGCACAAATACATCAGCATTAAAAATAGAATCTAAATAATCACTTTCCATAGCCAGCAAGCACCTCAGGCTTTTGAGCACTGGACAGGTGGCAAGTGTAATTTGAAATGTGCTAAAGTATAAAATACTCAGTTTCAAAGACTTAGCACTGTCAGTGAAAAATGTAATACTTTATTAACAAGCTTCATAGAAACATATGTTGAAGTAATAACATTTCAGATAAATGTTATTTATCTGAATAAACATTTTTCAAAATATATATATTTAAATCTGAATAAACATTCAGATTTAAAATAATATATAATCTGTTTTACAATATATAAACCTTTACTTTGTTTAATGTTGCTGGAAAAAAACCTGAAACTTATATGGCTCATATTATGGGTAAGCATTGTTGCTATTAGCACTGATCTAAATCAGTGATAGGGCTTCCCTGATAGCTCAGTTGGTAAAGAATCAGCTGCAATGCAGGAGACTCCAGTTTGATTCCTGGGTCAGGAAGATCCCCTGGAGAAGGGATCGGCTACCCACTCTAGTATTCTTGGGCTTTCCCTGTGTCTCAACTGGTAAAGAATCTGCCTGCAATGTGGGAGACCTGTGTTCAATCCCTGGTTTGGGAAGATCCCCTGGAGAAAGGAAAGGCTACTCGCTCCAGTGTTCTGGCCTGGAGCATTCCATGGACTGTATATTCTACGTGTCGCAAAGAGTTAGACATGACTGAGCAACTTTCTCTTTCACCCTGCTAATCAGTGATTAACAATTAACATACAGGGGTGACAGTAGATTTGAGTAGTTAAATCATCTGCAAAGTATGTACCCAGTCAATAAAAGCACACATATTATTATATGGCTGATTCTTTTTTTTTTTTTAGTTTTGGAATTTTATTTTATTTTATTTATTTATTTATTTATTTTTTTGAATTTATTTATTTTTTAACAGTGTCTCAGAGATGTTTCTTCTGCCATTCTGCATGGCAGGGATGCAGTTGCCATTTTCAGATTTGATTTGGCTCAGCTTGAGCATTTGCAAGAGTCAGTATTTCTCAACAGGAAATGATTCAATATATCCTAGCCTTTGTTAAATAACTTGGGGCTTCCCTGGTGGCTCAGATATTAAAGAATTTGCCTGCAAAGTGTCATACCTAAGTTTGATCCCTGGTTCAGGAAGATTTCCTGGAGAAGGGAATGGCTACACATTCCAGTATTTTTACCTGGAGAATACCATGGAGAGAGAAGCCTGGTGGGCTACAATCCATGGGATCGCAAAGAGTTGGACATGACTGAGCAACCGAGTGTAAATACACACACACACACACATATACACCATTGTATATATATGAAATGGGCTATTACTCAGTCAAAAAAAGGATGAAATGATGGCATTTGGGACAATATGGATAAATATGGAGGGTATTATGCTAAGTGATATGTCAGACAAGACAAATACAGGTATATTTTTTCACTTATATGTGGAATCTAAAAATTAAACCAATATGAAAAATAGAAACAGACTCACAGGTACAGAGATCAAACTAGTGGTTACCAGAGGGGTTGGGGGAAGACAGGTGAAGGGGATTAAGAAGTACAAATTACTAGATGTAAAATAAGTTACAAAGACATAATGTACTCCACATGGAATATAGCCAATATGTTATAATGATTCTATACAGTACAATTTATAAAAATAACAGATCATGCATTGAACCTAGACTGGTGACTTTTTTTATATATGATATTATACATGTTACAATGCCATTCTCCCAAATCATCTCACCCTCGCCCTCTCCCACAGAATCCAAAAGACTGTTCTATACATCTGTGTCTCTTTTGCTGTCTCACAAACAGGGTTATCATTATCATCTTTCTAAATTCCATATATATGCGTTAGTATACTGTATTGGTGTTTTTCTTTCTGGTTTACTTCACTCTGTATAATAGGGATGGTACGAGGAGGGAGGAGGGACGGGATTCAGGATGGGGAACGTGTATACCTGCGGCAGATACATGTTGATGTATGGCAAAACCAATATTATAAAGTAATTAATCTCCAATTAAAATAAATAAATTTATGTATATATATAAAAAGATTTTCACAAATACTGGTCAGAATCCTTGGCTAAGAGGAGACTCTGCCTTGGGCCTGCTGGTGTAATAAACTGACCTCCACTATAAAAATAACAGAAAACTATGATGCTAAAGCTGAAACTCCAGTACTTTGGCCACCTCATGCAAAGAGCTGACTCATTGGAAAAGACTTTGATGCTGGGAGGGATTGGGGACAGGAGAAGAAGGGGATGACCGAGGATGAGATGGCTGGATGGCATCACTGATTCAATGGACACGAGTCTGAGTGAACTCTGGGTGTTGGTGATGGACAGGGAGGCCTGGCGTGCTGTGATTCATGGGGCAGCAAAAAGTTGGACACGACTGAGCAACTGAACTGAACTGAACTGATGAATGTGATATTTTCATTCCTTTCCCACATCAAAACTGACTAAATTAAGGTTAGTGAAATCATTCAGTCTTGTCTGACTCTTTGCTATCCTGTGGACTGTAGCCCACCAAGCTCCTCCGTCCATGGGATTCTCCAGGCAAGAATACTGGGGTGGGTTGTCATTTCCTTCTCCAGGGGATCTTCCCAACCCAGGGATCGAACTCAGGTCTCCCGCATTGCAGGCAGACGTTTTAACCTCTGAACCACCAGGGAAGCCCATTAAGGTTAGGAATGTCTATTCATCAGATGATACTATTAAGAGACTGAAGAGAAAAACTATCAAGTGGGAAAGGACATTTACAGCATGTACATCCAACAAAGCACTCAAATGAATAACAGAAAACAGAACTACTACCAACCCTAACTTGGACAAAATCTTGGAAAATTTAAAAAAAAAAAACAAAAAAAAACTTCAAAAAANGAAGAGAAAAACTATCAAGTGGGAAAGGACATTTACAGCATGTACATCCAACAAAGCACTCAAATGAATAACAGAAAACAGAACTACTACCAACCCTAACTTGGACAAAATCTTGGAAAATTAAAAAAAAAAAAAACAAAAAAAAACTTCAAAAAATGAAGAAATCCAAAGAGTAATTAAACATATGAAAATGTTTCCAATTTCATTAGTGCCCAGAGTTTTGTCAATAAAACCACAGTAAGTTATCAAATGCATCATCCAGGCAGAAAATACCAGTTAGCAATGAATAGAAGCAAATGGAAATCTCATATTCTTCTTGTGGATCTATTTATTGGTATAAGAGCATCACCTATAGTAAAAATACATACACTGTAACAAACAATTTTATGCTTAGTCATTTATACAACAAAAATGAATATGTGTTTTACACACACAAAAAAAACACAAACACCCACATATGTTAAAAGAGTCAGGGTAGCAGTATAATTAATAGTCAAAATAGAAATGACCTGAGCAGGCATAAATATGAATAAGCAAATTATAATACAGTCTCATAAAGATATATTATAAAACAATGTAAATACACAAAAATAAACTCAAAATGGATTGAAGATCTAAACGTAAGACCAGAAACTATAAAACTCCTAGAGTATAACTTGGGCAAAACACTCTCCAACATAAATCACAGCAGGATCCTCTATGATCCGCCTCCCAGAATACTGGAAATAAAAGCAAATATAAACAAATGGGATCTAATTAAAATTAAAAGCTTCTGCACAACAAAGGAAACTATAAGCAAGGTGAAAAGACAACCCTCTGAATGGGAGAAAATAATAGCAAATGAAGCAACTGACAAACAACTAATCTCAAAAATATACAAGCAACTTATACAGCTCAATTCCAGAAAAATAAACGACCCAATCAAAAAATGGGCCAAAGAACTAAATAGACATTTCTCCAAAGAAGACATA
>SJYX01021391.1:15559-46948 GCA_006410675.1 Oreotragus oreotragus | reverse complement strand
ATGACCTGGGGAGTTCCTCTTTTGGTATCCTATCATTTTGCCTTTTCATACTGTTCATGGGTTTCTCAAGGCAAGAACTCTGAAGTGGCTTGCCATTCCCTTCTTCAGTGGACCACATTCTGTCAGACCTCTCCACCATGACCCGTCTGTCTTGGGTTGCTCCATAGACATGGCTTGGTTTCATTGAGTTAGACAAGGCTGTGGTCCTAGTGTGATGAGATTGACTAGTTTTCTGTGAGTATGGTTTCAGTGTGTCTGCCCTCTGATGCCCTCTTGCAACACCTACCATCTTACTTGGGTTTCTCTTACCTTGAGTGTGGGCTATCTCTTCACGGCTGCTCCAGCAAAGCACAGCCGCTGCTCCTTACCTTGGACGAGCCTTGTCCAAGGTGGTGTCCATGGATAGAGTCAAGTCTTAGGTTTTCGTAAAAGGGTGTTTGCTGTGACCAGCTCATTCTCTTAGCAAAGCTCTGTTGCTTTTGCCTTATTTCATTTTGTATTCCAAGCCAAACTTGCCTGTTATTCTGGGTGTTTCTTGACTTCTTACTTTTGCACCCCTACAACGAATAGGGCATCTTTTTTTGTGTGTAGTTCCATAAAATGTTATAGGTCTTATGGAACCTGTCAACAGCAGCTTCTTCAGCATCACTGTTTGGGAAATAGACTTGGATTATTGTGATTTTGTGTGGTTGGCAAACTAAACAAGATCATTTGGGCTTCTTATATATTGCACCCAAGTGCTGAATTTTGGACTTTGTTGTTGACTGTGATGGCTACTCTATTTCTTCTAAGGGATTCTTGAACACAGTAGTAGATAATAATCACCCAAAATAAATTCACTCATTCCTATACATTTTAATCTACTAATTCCTAAGATGTTGATGTTCAGTCTTGCACATCTCCAACTTACCCAGGTCCAACTGGCTTGATTCATGGACCTAATGTTCCAAGTTCCTATGCAACACTGTTCTTTACTGCACTGGACTTTTCTTTCACCACCAGACATTCAAGACTGAGCTTCCTTTCTGCTTTAGCTTGAGCACTTTGTTCTTTCTGGAGCTATCAGAAATTGCCCTCTGTTCTTCCCCTATAGTATATTGGACACATTCTGACTCTGGGGACTCATATTCTGGTGTCATAGCTTTTTGCCTTTTTGTGCTGTTAGTAAGGTTCTATGGCAGGAATAATGAAATGGGTTACCTTTTCCTCCTCCAATGGACAATGTATTGTCAGAACTCTTCTCTATGTCCTGTCGATCTTGTGTGATCCTGTACACCATGGCTCATAGATTCATTGAGTTATTCAAGAGCCTTCACAATGACAAAGTTATGATCTATAAAGTGTACTTTACATTAGGGAGCATTAATTTAGATGCCAGGTTTTGGAGTTAAAGTAAAGAAAGCAAAGAAAAAGTTTCTTTAAAATATTTTTAGTGGAAATAACTCTGGGATGTCCTTTGCATATATTGAGGAAACTATAAGACACTTTAAGGAAAAGAATAGTATGATGAAATTTATGCCTAAGGCTCTTCTGATTTCAGAGAGAAGAATGGGTTGAGAAATGTAACCCCAAACCAACACCAAATATGCAAGATAAAACCGTAATGAAATATATGTGTGAGATAATGAAAGCCTGAATTCATGTAATTGCCATTATATTGAGGAAGGGAAAATCTAATATATATTTAGTTTTAGGCTGCATTTAATTGACTCTATGACTGAGTATATTTTAAGAGGGAGTAAATTGAGATAATGGAATGTATTTGGAATATTAAAAATGGAAAGTGACAGACTTTGTTTTCCTGGGATCCAAAATAACAGTGGATGGTGACTGCAACCATGAAATTATAAGACACTTGATCCTTAAAAGGAAAGTTATGACAAGCCTAGACAGTATATTAAAAAGTAGAAACCTTACTTTGCCAACAAAGGCCCATATGGTCAAATCTATAGTTTTTCCAGTAGTCACAGATAAATGAGAGTTGGATCATAAGAACTGATGCTTTCAAACAGAGATTCTGGAAAAAACACGTCAGAGTCCCTTAAACAGCAATGAGATAAAAATCAACCCTGAGTTTCCATTGGAAGGACTGATGCTGAATCTCCAATATTTTAGTCACCTAATTGGAAGAGTCGACTCATTGGAAAAGACCCTGATGCTGGTAAATATTGAGGGCAGGAAGAGAAAGGGATGACAGAGGATGAGATGGTTGTATGGTTTCCTCAATTCAATGCGCATGAGTTTGAGAAAACTTCAAGAGATAGTGAAGGACAGGGAATCCTGGTGAACTGTAGTCCATACGGTTACAAAGAGTTGGACACGACTGAGCAACTGAGCTGCAACAAAACTGAAATAAATATTTCTGGCTATTATGACTAAGGAAATTATGTGGCTGAGAAAATTGCACGTGTAGGAGATACATTAAGTTAAACTTTAGAATTATTGATTTTGTTATCAAATGTTAAAATGAGTATATTCATTATGAAACAGATATATAAGATTAGAGCTCAGAGAAAAGAAAATTATGACCTAGTGAGAGGGTAATAGGCAGGAAGGCCTGGGGTCTCCAAATGGAGGAAATAGGCTGCAAGTGTCAGACATTTTTATCTTTCTTAAGCAGCAGGAGGAAACAAACTAGTGATATATACTTTTTCCCCTTCTCTATACAAATTTAAAAATGAGGTTTCTCTTAAAATACTGTGTTGCCATAGTGACACCTGGTTCCACTTGAAGTTAACTATTCTCAAACCTTGAGTTAACCAATGCATTTTTCCTGTGGAAATGTTTGTCTTAAGCTGTGTTAATGTAAAAAGCCTCTTGATGAAAGTGAAAGAGGAGAGTGAAAAAGTTGGCTTAGAGCTCAACATTCAGAAAATGAAGATCATGGCATCCGGTCCCATCACTTCATGGGAAATGGATGGGAAACAGTGGAAACAGTGTCAGACTTTATTTTGGGGGGCTCCAGTATCACTGCAGATGGTGACTGCAACCATGAAATTAAAAGACACTTACTCCTTGGAAGAAAAGTGATGACCAATCTAGTTAGCATATTAAAAAGCAGAGACATTACTTTGCCAACAAAGGTCCGTCTAGTCAGGGCTATGCTTTTTCCAGTAGTCATGTATGGATTTGAGAGCTGGACTGTGAAAAAGGCTGAGCACTGAAGAATTGATGCTTTTGAACTGTGGTGTTGGAGAAGACTCTTGAGAGTCCCTTGGGCTGCAAGGAGATTCAACCAGTCCATTCTGAAGGAGATCAACCCTGGGATTTCTTTGGAAGGAATGATGCTAAAGCTGAAACTCCAGTACTTTGGCCACCTCATGCGAAGAGTTGACTCATTGGAAAGGACTCTGATGCTGGGAGGTATTGGGGCAGGAGGAGAAGGGGACATCAAAGGATGAGATGGCTAGATGGCATCACTGACTTGATGGACGTGAGTTTGAGTGAACTCCAGGAGTTGGTGATGGACAGGGAGGCCTGGCGTGCTGCAATTCATGGGGTCGCAAAGAGTAGGACACAACTGAGCGACTGAACTGAACTGTGTTAATGTACTATGCATTTACCCCAGACTCTAATGTCTCAGAACCTACTTGACAAACCATTATGTTATACTCAGACATTATTCCCCTAATCCATGTAAATGAAACTATTTATATGTTAATCTGCCCTTCTACAAGATTCAAGTCAATCGTTTTATGTCCCATAATGACTCGTCTGGTGCCAAGATTATCCCAAAATACATCTTATGGATGAGGGGCCTGGTGCCATTCTGAGTTTTAAGACATTCTTTTCTTTCATTAATGGACCGCTAGTGACTATATAACATGCAGATAAAAACTAGCAAGGAGGGTACTCTTTCTAGCCCTTCTGATGCCTATGTCAGAAGCTTTCTTTATCTCCTTTATTCTTTAATAAAACTTTATTACACAAAAGCTCTGGGTGATCAAGCCTTGTCTCTGGCCCTATGGACCGCTAGTGACTATATAACATGCAGATAAAAACTAGCAAGGAGGGTACTCTTTCTAGCCCTTCTGATGCCTATGTCAGAAGCTTTCTTTATCTCCTTTATTCTTTAATAAAACTTTATTACACAAAAGCTCTGGGTGATCAAGCCTTGTCTCTGGCCCTAGATTGAATTCCTTTCCTCTGGAGGGCAAGAATGCTGGCATTTTTCCGTGGTTCAGTGACAACCTTTCACTAGGGATGTACACCAAATGCAGCTGTACTTCAATATGCATCAGGGATCAGTTCCAGGAATCCCCACATGAAAATCTTAGGATGTACAAGTTCCTCATATAAAAGGGCATACAAAATTCAACACCAACTCATGATTTAAAAATATCCAGAAAGTAGAGATAGAAGGGACATACTTTAGCATAATAAAGGCCATGTATGAGAAATCCACAGCAACACTGTTCTCAATGGTGAAAAACTTAAAACATTCTTTCTAACATTAAAAACCACTCTCACCACTATTATTTAATAAAATTTTGCCTCAATAATAAGAAAAGAAAAAGAAATAAAAGGAATACAGATTGGAAAAGAAGTAAAACTCACAGTTTGCAGATGATATGATACTATACATATAAAACCATAAAGATGCCACCAAAAAAAAAANCTGCAAAGCTTTCGATAATTTGTTAGACATCAAGAAAAAATCAATAATATATTTAATTTTATCAATGTGACAGTAGATGACAAGGCACAGTATAATTACTGTCTCTTATACACATCTAGATGTGTATAAGAGACAGATACTATACATATAAAACCATAAAGATGCCACCAAAAAAAAAAATACCAAAGCTAATCAATAAATATAATAAAGTTGCAGGATATAAAATTAATACATAAAATTATCTTTGATTCTTATACATTGTTGGTAATGAAAAATCAGAGATGAAAAAATCAGAAAGAGAAATTAAGGAAATAATCCCATTCACTGTTGCAACAACAACAACAAAAATACCTAGGAATAAATTTACCACAAAAGACAAAAGACCTATATACAGAAAAGTATAGGACACTGATGAAAAAAATCAAAGATGATAAAAACAGATGGAGACATATACCATGTTTTTGTACCGGAATAAGCAATATTGTGAAAATGATGATACTACTCAAAGCAACCTACAGATTCAATGTAATCCCTATCAAACTATCAATGTGATATTTTTCACAGAACTAGAATTTTTTTAAAAAAATCACAATTTTCATGGAAGCACAAAATACACTTTAGAGCCAACACAATCTTGAGAAAGAAAAATGGAACTGGAGGATCAACCTTCCTGACTTCAGACTATACTGTAAAGCTACAGTCATCAGCACAGTATAGTACTGGCAAAAAAAACACAAAAATATAGAACAAGATAGAAAGTCCAGAGATGATATGGGCACCTTATCTTTGCCAAGGGAGACAAGAATGTACAATGGAAAAAGATAACCTCATCAAAAAGTGGTTCTGGGAAAACTGGACAGCTACATGTGAAAGAATGAAAGTAGAACACTTCCTAATGCCATACACAAAAATAGACACAGCATGGATTAAAGAGGTCTTGATTCAAATAAGGCATGTGAATATAACATATTTTCTTGGTAAAGTCTGTGTCTCTGCTTCAATATGTGGAAGTAGATCTGGAATAATATTCATTCACATGTCTGATAAATGATTTTGAATATCACTGGGGCACCTAGCTAGGACTAGGCAGAAGACCTGAACATGGTCTCTTTTTATACCCTGATCTTTCCCACAGCAGTTTGACTGTATTATAAGAGTGTTAGTCACTCAGTCATGCCTGACTCTGAGACCTCATGGACTGTTGCCTGCCAGGCTCCTCTGTCTATGGCAAGAATATGGGAATGGGTTGCCATTTCCTGGATCAAACCCAGGTCTCCCTCATTGTAGGTAGATTCTTTACTGTCTGAGGCACCAGGGAAGCCAATATTATAAGAATAAGCTATCTGAAATAAAGAGAAAGGGAAAATGAGGATCTCAGGGTAGCTATGTTACTTTTTATCTAGCCTTGGATATTAAGTAGTATTGGTTTTACTTTAAAAAGTCCACCAAGATTTAAAATTAAATCCTACCATTTGGTGGTCAACATTACAATGCAAAAAACAAAATCATTTGGGATATGAAAAAGGAAATAAATGTGAGACCACATGTTAATGAAATTCAAAAGCAAGACAAATTTTTAAAACCAATGAGAATGAAAACTTGTTCTTTGAAAAATTTCAATAAAATGTATAATTCTCTAGGTAAATCTTCTAAGAAAAATAAGAAAACATTCTTAATATCAGGGGGAAAAATGAGGGTACCTTTACAGACATTAACAGTCATTAACACAATAAAAAAGAAATACTTTGAAAAAATTAAAAGCACATTATTTTGAAAACTTAGATAATAGAAACAATTCCTTGAAATAAAACAAACAAATAAGCAAACAAAAACCTACCAAAGTTAACTAAAAAAGAAAGAGATAATCTTAATGGCTGTGGTTAAATCCTTCTTAAGAAGAAGCTAAGAACACCAAAATATTTTTTACTGGAAGTTCTTCCAAGTGTTTAAGGAAGACATGATAGAAAATTCACAAAATTTCCCTCAGGAAACAAACAAATAAAAAGAATATATCTAAACTTGTTCTATGAAGTCAGAATAAGCCTGCTACAAATATCAAAGATACTATAGGTATCATTAACCTAAAGACCTGTATGTTTAATAAACATTGATATAAACATTCTTCACAAAACATTACAAAATTGAATCTAGCAATATGTATCAAGGAAACCACATAACAATGAAAAATAATGTCATTCCATGAATGCCACCATGGTTTACCATTAGAAAAATCGGTCTAAGAAGTCATAATAAGAAAAAAATAACAAATAAAATCTATATGATCATCTAAAAGAAAAAAAAAAAGACAAAAATATTTTTCAACAAATTCAACTGCCATGCAGGATAAACACTCATCAAACTGGGAATAACATTGAATGTATATGTCCTTATGAAAATTCATCTACAGAAATCCAACTGCTCACATCATACAAAAGAGTGANAAAAAAAAAAGACAAAAATATTTTTCAACAAATTCAACTGCCATGCAGGATAAACACTCATCAAACTGGGAATAACATTGAATGTATATGTCCTTATGAAAATTCATCTACAGAAATCCAACTGCTCACATCATACAAAAGAGTGAAAAACTGAATGCTTTACCCAAGATAAAAAACAAACAAGATTGTCTTCTCCCACCACTTTGACAGAATGAGGTAATAAATGTCTTAATTAGTGGAATAAGAGAAAAATAGTAATAATAAAGACATAGAGGTTTAAAAGCAAGAAATAGACATATCTCTATCCTCAGATGACTTAGCTATCTATGTGGGAAAATCTAAAGGAAACTTAAGAATGTTTTAAAAATTGCTGAAATAATAAATGAATTTAAGAAAGTTGCAAAATAATAGGTTAATACAAAAATTATATTTTTGTATATTACAAACAATTGGAAAGTGGAATACCTCCAGAAACATGAGATATTGCTTAATATCTAATAATATATGCAAAATATGTACATTGAACACTGAAAAACAATTATGAATTAAGTTAAAAATACTACACTAATAGATGGAGAAATATACCGTGTTCATGGATTGGAAGAATTAATATAGTGAAGATGAGTATACTACCCAAAGCAATCTACAGATTCAATGCAATCCCTATCAAGCTACCAAGAAGGCATTTCCCTTAAAGTTAGGAACAAGACAAGGGTGCCCACTCTTATCACTACTATTCAACATAGTTTTGGAAGTTTTGGCCATCTCAATCAGAGCAGAAAAAGAAATAAAAGGAATCCAAATTGGAAAGGAAGTAAAACTCTCACTGCTTGCAGATTACATGATCCTCTATATAGAAAACCCAAAAACCCCACCAGAAAATTACTAGAGCTAATGAATGAAAATAGTAAAGTTGCAGGATATAAAATTAACACACATAAATCCCTTGCTACCTATGCACTAACAATAAGAAATCAGAAAGAGAAATTAAAGAAACAATTCCATTCTCCATTGCAATGAAAATAATAAAGTACTTCAGAATATATCTACCTAAAGAAACAAAAGATCTATATATAGAAAACTATAAAACACTGATGAAGGAAATAAAAGAGGACAGAAATAGATGGAAAAATATACCATGTTCATGGATTAGAATAATTAATATAGTGAAAATGAGTATACTATCCAAAGCAATTTACAGATTCAATGAAATCCCTATCAAGCTACCAATGGTATTTTTCACAGAACTAGAAAAAATAATTTCACAATTTGTATGGAAATACAAAAAACCTTGAATAGCCAAAGCAATCTTGAGAAAGAACAATAGAATAGGAGGAATCAACCTGCCTAACTTCAGAATATACTAGAAAGCTACAGTCATCAAGACAATATGGTATTGGCACAAAGACAGAAATATAGATCACTGGAACAAAATAGAAAGCCCAGAGATAAATCCATGCACCTATGGACACCTTATCTTTGACAAAGGAGGCAAGAATATACAATGGAATTCTGAATGGGAGAAAATAATAGCAAATGAAGCAACTGACAAACTAATCTCAAAAATATACAAGCAACTCCTGCAGTTCAATTCCAGAAAAATAAATGACCCAATCAAAAAATGGGCCAAAGAACTAAACAGACATTTCTCCCAAGAAGACATACAGATGGCTAAGAAACACATGAAAAGATGCTCAACATCACTCATTTTCAGACAAATGCCAGTTAAAACCACAGTGAGGTACCATCTCACGCCAGTCAGAATGGCTGCTATATAAATGTCTACAAGCAATAAATGCTGGAGAGGGTGTGGAGAAAAGGGAACCCTCTTACACTGTTGGTGGGAATGCAAACTAGTACAGCCACTGTGGAGAACAGTGTGGAGATTCCTTAAAAAACTGAAAATAGAACTACCATATGACCAGCAATCCCATAGCTAGACATACACACTGAGGAAACCAGAGTTGAAAGAGACACGTGTACCCCAATGTTCACTGTTTATAACAGCCAGAACATGGAAGCAACCTAGATGTCCATCAGCAGGTGAATGGATAACAAATTGTGGTACATATACACAATGGAGTATTACTCAGCCATTGAAAAGAATACATATGAATCAGTTCTAATGAGATGGATGACTGGAGCCTGTTATACAGAGTGAAGTAAGCCAGAAAGAAAAACACCAATGCAGTATAATAACACATACATATGGAATTTAGAAAGATGGTAACAATAACCTTATATTCAAGACAGCAAAAGAGACACAGATATATAAAACAGTTTTTTGGACTCTGGTAGAGGGTGAGGGTGGGATGATTTGGGAGAATGGCATTGAAACATGTATATTATTATATGTGAAACGAATCGTCAGTCCAGGTTTGATGCATGATACAGGGTGCTCGTAGCTGTTGCACTGGGATGACCCAGAGGAATGGTTTAGGGAGGGAGGTGGGAAGGGTGTTCAGGATGGGGAACAAATGCACATGTGTGGCGGATTCATGTCAATGTATTACAAAACCAATACAATACTGTAAAGTAATTAGGCTCCAATTAAAATAAATAACTTCATATTAAAAAATACTTATGTCAATTACAGGGACATGATTTGCCATAATATTGGAACATATTCAAAGACTTGAGTCCCAAATTTCCATGAAAAGTAGAATAAATTTAATGACAAACTGACAGAGATTACTCCTCCCATATTCTTGAAAAATACCAATAAAAAGTTCGTTGAGTTCAGTCGCTCAGTTGTGCCCAACTCTTTGCGACCCCATGAATTGCAGAATGCCAGGCTTCACTGCCCATAACCAACTCCCGGAGTTCACTCAGACTCACATCCATCAAGTCAGTGATGCCATCCAGCCATATCATTCTCTGTCGTCCCCTTCTCCTCCTGCCCCCAATCCCTCCCAGCATCAGAGGCTTTTCCAATGAGTCAACTCTTCGCATGAGGTGGCCAAAGTACTGGAGTTTCAGCTTCAGCATCATTACCTCAAAAGAAATCCCAGGACTGATCTCCTTCCGAATGGACTGGTTGGATCTCCCTGCAGTCCAAGGGACTCTCAATAGTCTTCTCCAACACCACAGTTGAAAAGCATCAATTCTTCGGCATTCAGCTTTCTTCACAGTTCAACCGTCACATCCATACATGACCACTGGAAAAAGCATAGCCTTGACTAGACGGACATTTGTTAGCAAAATATCTCTGCTCTTCAATATGCTATCTAGGTTAGCCATAACTTTTCTTCCAAGGAGCAAGCATCTTTTAATTTGATGGCTGCAGTCACCATCTGCCGTGATTTTGGAGCCCAAAAAATAAAGTCTGACACTGTTTCCACTGTTTCCCCATCTATTTCCCATGGAGTGATGGGACCAGATGCCATGATCTTCGTTTTCTGAATGTTGAGCTTTAAGCCAACTTTTTCACTCTCCTCTTTCACTTTCATCAAGAGGCTTTTTAGTTCCTCTTCACTTTCTGCCATAAGGGTGGTGTCATCTGCATATCTGAGGGTATTGATATTTCTCCTGGCAATCTTGATTCCAGCTTGTGCTTCTTCCAGCCCAGCGTTTGTCATGATGTACTCTGCATAGAAGTTGAATAAGCAAGGTGACGATATACAGCCTGATGTACTCCTTTTCCTATCTGGAACCAGTCTGTTGTTCCATGTCCAGTTCTAACTGTTGCTTCCTGACCTGCATATAGGTTTCTCAAGAGGCAGGTGAATAGTCTCTCTTTGTTTGGACTCTTTTGGGTTCTAATGTGTTATGAAATAAAAGTACTAAATATTTGTTAGATGTTATGCTATTTTTGTTTTATTACCATCTAAACAGATTCTTCTTCTCCCTGTTTTATGAGTTAAGTTATCAGCTGTAGGTCTCTTACGTTCTGTGTTTTTATTTAAGTGGCTTTGCAGTTTCTGTGTTCTGTTGAATTTTAAAGATTTTAGCTTTATCTTTTTAAACTTTTTTTTTAAATAATGAAGGTGAAAGCTTTATGTGGTGGTTATTGCTGTTGTTTTTTAATGTTTCTCATGAATTTATATTTCAACTGTAAGTACTGTTAGTCCAAATTTTAAATGAAGAAAAGTTAAAATGTGTTTCTCAGAAAATCTATATTTTTTCTATATGTTACTAAGTAAATATCAGATAGATTAGTAATTATGTTCTCTACGTTTATTTAATGCCTACTTTGTGTCAGGTGGGCTTCCCAGATGACTCAGTGGTAAAGAATCCATCTGCCAATACAGGAGATGCAGAAGAAGTGGTTTAAACCAATGGGTCAGGAAGATCCCTTGGAGGAGGAAGTGGCAACCCACTCCAGTATTCTTGAATGGAGTATCCCATGGACAGAGAAACTTGATGGGGTACAGTCTATAGGGTAATAGAGTTAGACATGACTGAACATTCATGAAGTGTCAGCACTGTTATAAGCAGCATCCATAACCTTAACTCATGAACCAACTCTCACAGTATCTAACAACTGAAAATATATACTATTTTTTTCCTCAGTATTACATAATTTTCATGTGGTGGAATTCATAGTTGAACACATGTAGCCTAATTCCTAATAGTGCTTTCTCTTTCAAGTTTATGTTCAATCAAAATCTGGAAATTGAAACAATAAACACATTTCACAGTCAATTTCATAACATTGAACCATGTGAAAGTGAAAGTGTTAGCCACTCAGTCATGTCTGAATCTTTTTGACCCTATAGACTGTAGCCCCAGAGAAGGCAACGGCATCCCACTCCAGTACTCTTGCTGGCAAAATCCCATGGACGGAGGAGCCTGGTAGGCTCCAGTCCATGGGGTCGCGAAGAGTCGGACATGACTGAGAGACCTCACTTTTACTTTTCACTTTCATGCATTGGAGAAGGAAATGGCAACCCACTCCAGTGTTCTTGCCTGAAGAATCCCAGGGACGGGGGAGCCTGGTGGGCTGCTGTCTATGGGGTCACACAGAGTCGGACACGACTGAAGTGACTTAGCAGCAGCAGCAGCAGCAGCAGACTGTAGCCCACTAAGCTCCTTTGTCCATGGAATTCTCTGTCAAGAATACTAGAGAGTTGGTTGCCATTTCCTTCTCTGAGGAATCTTTCAGACTCAGGGATCAAACCCAGGTCTTCCATATTGGAAGCAGACTCTTTACCTGTCTAAGTCCTTAAGGAAGCCCCAACACTGAGCCATACTTCCATCTCTTTGGTCGTTTTTACTTACGGAATTAACATCTTTCAGTAGTAACACTAAGGTAAAAATTATTAAAGAGTCTCAGAAAAATATATCTTCATCATCTTATGATTCTATTCCTCTAGCAAAAACACCACAAAGCTTAAATATTTAATCACAATCACCAGAAATTCTCTGAAGCATTTGTGTGTGTCTTCATTCATTAATTTCACCTCACCTCCATTTACTAATTAAATATA
Source organism: Oreotragus oreotragus (assembly GCA_006410675.1). Lineage (NCBI taxonomy): Eukaryota > Metazoa > Chordata > Mammalia > Artiodactyla > Bovidae > Oreotragus > Oreotragus oreotragus. Next base: position 34,460 of record SJYX01021391.1, on the reverse strand, counting down.
CAGAAAATTCTATACTTATGTTCTTCTCTTCTGACACTTTGTTGCCAATAGAATGTCATTCTAATATCATCTGTATAGATTCCAGTTCCAAAAGTGCTATATTTTTTTAAAGGTCACTTCAGGTCTATCATTCTGGATAGATATATGTTCTTTCTTGAAAAGGGCAAGTTAAGTAGATTTCTTAAAAGGATAGTGATTCCATTTTTTTCNCAGTTCTAACTGTTGCTTCCTGACCTGCATATAGGTTTCTCAAGAGGCAGGTGAATAGTCTCTCTTTGTTTGGACTCTTTTGGGTTCTAATGTGTTATGAAATAAAAGTACTAAATATTTGTTAGATGTTATGCTATTTTTGTTTTATTACCATCTAAACAGATTCTTCTTCTCCCTGTTTTATGAGTTAAGTTATCAGCTGTAGGTCTCTTACGTTCTGTGTTTTTATTTAAGTGGCTCTGCAGTTTCTGTGTTCTGTTGAATTTTAAAGATTTTAGCTTTATCTTTTTAAACTTTTTTTTTAAATAATGAAGGTGAAAGCTTTATGTGGTGGTTATTGCTGTTGTTTTTTAATGTTTCTCATGAATTTATATTTCAACTGTAAGTACTGTTAGTCCAAATTTTAGATGAAGAAAAGTTAAAATGTGTTTCTCAGAAAATCTATATTTTTTCTATATGTTACTAAGTAAATATCAGATAGATTAGTAATTATGTTCTCTACGTTTATTTAATGCCTACTTTGTGTCAGGTGGGCTTCCCAGATGACTCAGTGGTAAAGAATCCATCTGCCAATACAGGAGATGCAGAAGAAGTGGTTTAAACCAATGGGTCAGGAAGATCCCTTGGAGGAGGAAGTGGCAACCCACTCCAGTATTCTTGAATGGAGTATCCCATGGACAGAGAAACTTGATGGGGTACAGTCTATAGGGTAATAGAGTTAGACATGACTGAACATTCATGAAGTGTCAGCACTGTTATAAGCAGCATCCATAACCTTAACTCATGAACCAACTCTCACAGTATCTAACAACTGAAAATATATACTATTTTTTTCCTCAGTATTACATAATTTTCATGTGGTGGAATTCATAGTTGAACACATGTAGCCTAATTCCTAATAGTGCTTTCTCTTTCAAGTTTATGTTCAATCAAAATCTGGAAATTGAAACAATAAACACATTTCACAGTCAATTTCATAACATTGAACCATGTGAAAGTGAAAGTGTTAGCCACTCAGTCATGTCTGAATCTTTTTGACCCTATAGACTGTAGCCCCAGAGAAGGCAACGGCATCCCACTCCAGTACTCTTGCTGGCAAAATCCCATGGACGGAGGAGCCTGGTAGGCTCCAGTCCATGGGGTCGCGAAGAGTCGGACATGACTGAGAGACCTCACTTTTACTTTTCACTTTCATGCATTGGAGAAGGAAATGGCAACCCACTCCAGTGTTCTTGCCTGAAGAATCCCAGGGACGGGGGAGCCTGGTGGGCTGCTGTCTATGGGGTCACACAGAGTCGGACACGACTGAAGTGACTTAGCAGCAGCAGCAGCAGCAGCAGACTGTAGCCCACTAAGCTCCTTTGTCCATGGAATTCTCTGTCAAGAATACTAGAGAGTTGGTTGCCATTTCCTTCTCTGAGGAATCTTTCAGACTCAGGGATCAAACCCAGGTCTTCCATATTGGAAGCAGACTCTTTACCTGTCTAAGTCCTTAAGGAAGCCCCAACACTGAGCCATACTTCCATCTCTTTGGTCGTTTTTACTTACGGAATTAACATCTTTCAGTAGTAACACTAAGGTAAAAATTATTAAAGAGTCTCAGAAAAATATATCTTCATCATCTTATGATTCTATTCCTCTAGCAAAAACACCACAAAGCTTAAATATTTAATCACAATCACCAGAAATTCTCTGAAGCATTTGTGTGTGTCTTCATTCATTAATTTCACCTCACCTCCATTTACTAATTAAATATACAGAAAATTCTATACTTATGTTCTTCTCTTCTGACACTTTGTTGCCAATAGAATGTCATTCTAATATCATCTGTATAGATTCCAGTTCCAAAAGTGCTATATTTTTTTAAAGGTCACTTCAGGTCTATCATTCTGGATAGATATATGTTCTTTCTTGAAAAGGGCAAGTTAAGTAGATTTCTTAAAAGGATAGTGATTCCATTTTTTTAAAAAAAATTCTCATATGCAAAACATGGTCAAATGAATTATTTAAAAAACTAAGATATCATTAGCATTGAAACATGTAAATTTCCCATGAAGTGATGGGACTGGATGCCATGATCTTCGTTTTCTGAATGTTGGGCTTTAAGCCAACTTTTTCGCTCTCATCAAGAGGCTTTTTAGCTCCTCTTCACTTTCTGCCATAAGGGTGGTGTCATCAGCATATCTGAGGTCTGTCTCTTATACACATCTAGATGTGTATAAGAGACAGCATTAGCATTGAAACATGTAAAATATATGAAAGAGTTTCTATAATTTTTATTTAATAATTTTCATGAATTTTTATGTAGCTTTCTTGCTGAAATCCAAAGTTCACAAACTGTATTGAAAAATACAATTAAATCAACAACAAAAATAAGTTCAAAATAAGTTGTCAATATTAAATCAGAATTCCTGAAATTTTGTCAAAATTAGTATTCAAAAGTCCCCTTTTCTTCCATTGAAAATTCAGTGAAGAAAGTAATCAAAACTGATTCAGGTTTACATATTTATGAATGCCTTATGTGCACATTCACATTCTGATCATTTCAAAATTGCTTCTCTCTCTGCTCAACTGTTACCTACTAGGCTTAAGATAAACACATAATGGAAGAATGTGTATGGTATCTGTGGTAGGAATAATTCTAAAACCGTTACCTAAGATTCCTGAACACTGGTTATTAAATCAAGCCCTAATCCAAGTACTCTTGTGGAGGACTTTTGCCAAAATAATTTAGGATATGATCAATTATTTCTTTCAGAGATTATCTCTGTTGTTCTTCAGTCACTAAATTGTGTCTGACTATTTGTGACCCCATGGACTGTAGCATGCCAGACTTTGCCATTATCTCTGTGGTTCTAATGTAATGACAAGCAGAGTTCTCTCCAGGTGGCAGCAGCAGAAGTCAAATAATCTCAAACATGGAAAAGGTTTGATATGCTGTTGCTGTATTTAAAGATGAAAGGTATATCATGCAAGAACTGGAGAGAAACCTCCAGGTGCTGAGAAAAACCTCTTGAGATAGCCAGCAAGGAAATGGAAACAAACCCTACAACAGCAAGAAACTGGATTTTGTCAAAATCCTGAGTGAAATAGTTTTGAGAGTGTATTTTTACCCTGAGCTTCCATATGTGAACCTAACCTTGCTGACACATTGACTTCAGGAGCTTCCATATGTGAACCTAACCTTGCTGACACATTGACTTCAGGCTTGAGAGACTCCAAATGAAGAACCATCTCTTGCTGTTGTCCAGTTGCTTAGTCATATCTGACTCTATAATCTCATGGATTGTATCATATCAGGTTCCTCTGTTCTCCACTATATCACAGAATTTGCTCAAACTTACATCCACGGCATTGATGCTGCTATCTAATCATCTCATCCTCTGTTGCGCCCTACTCCTTTTGCTTTTAATCTTTCCCAGCAACAGGGTCTTTGCCAATGAGTCAGCTCGTCATATCAGGAGGCCAAAGTATTGGAGTTTCATCTTCAGCATCAGTCCTTCCAGTGAATTTTCAGTTTATCTCCTTTAGTATTGACTGGTTTGATGTACTTGTAGTTCAAGGTCTCAGTTCAGCTCAGTTCAGTTCAGTCACTCAGTCATGTCTGACTCTTTGCGACCCCATGAATCGCAGCACGCCAGGCCTCCCTGTCCATCACCATCTCCTGGAGTTCACTCAGACTCACGTCCATCAAGTCCGTGATGCCATCCAGCCATCTCATCCTCGGTCGTCCCCTTCTCCTCCTGCCCCCAATCCCTCCCAGCATCAGAGTCTTTTCACTGTCTCTTATACACATCTGAATTTTCCACAGTTTATTGTGATCCACACAGTCAAAGGCTTTGGCATAGTCAATAAAGCAGAAATAGATGTTTTTCTGGAACTCTCTTGCTTTTTCCATGATCCAGCGGATGTTGGCAATTTGATCTCTGGTTCCTCTGCCTGTTCTAAAACCAGCTTGAACATCAGGGAGCAAGAATCTCAAAAGTCTTCTTGATTTGGACTTGAATCCAAGTATCAAAAGTTTTCTCCAGCACCACAGTTTGAAAACATCAATTCTTTAATCTTCAACCTTCATTATGGTCCAACTCTCACATCCCACCCCTACTTCAGACCTAAAAACTTGAGTTTTTTTTTTTTTAAAGCATGCTGCTTTAAACTGCAAAGCTTTCGATAATTTGTTAGACATCAAGAAAAAATCAATAATATATTTAATTTTATCAATGTGACAGTAGATGACAAGGCACAGTATAATTATCTAAACATTTTACCAGTTCTTCCATCAGTTCATGGCAATTTTGAACTTACTGTGTTTTCCTCTTCCAATTATTATTTGTAATAATTCAGAAATGAAATAATTTTAATTATGTTGAGCTGGAATGTTCTTGGTGCAATGGAAATCATTATCTATCATTCATCTTCTATGCTGCAAATTATTATAATTTTTAAGCATGATAATTATTTTCTCTTATGTATTATGATTATTTGTCTTCCCTGTGGCTTAGTGATACTGAATTTGCCTACCAATGCAAAAGACATGGGTTAAATCACTGAATTAAGAAGATTCCCTGGAGAAGGAAATAACAACCGACTCCACTATTCCTGCTTAGGAAATTCATGGACAGTGGAGCCTGTTGGACTACAGTCCAAGGGATTGCAAAAATGTTGGACAAGAATTAGTGACCAAAAAACAACAATTATGACTCTTGGTCCAATAAATCAGCAACTTAGGTATTTATATTAATACTTTACTACTAAGTTAATTTGTTTGAAAAATACCTACTTTTTAACTAGAACCCTCAAAGCACTATAACAGGCACTGAAGTTAAAATGCTAAGTACAAAAGATAAACTCTTAAATTAAATCATTCCATACAGTTGCTATAAAAATAAATATGCAATTATGGTTATAAAAACCCCTATGAATATAAGCAATATGCAATGCTGTGAAAATATATAATATTGATTTATTCCTAGTTTGGAGTTTCAGGAAAAAGCTTCTCTGGAGAAATAAATATTAAGGTGATATTGGAAGAATGAAAAAATATATATAGGTGAAAAAGAGGGAAGATGATTTCAGATAGAGAGAACAACACATTCAATGTTTTTGGTAAGATAAAGCTTAATTCCTTTAAGAAATTTCAAAAATAAAACTATTATGCTAAAATGGTGAGAATCTACCTGGGGATGAACCTTGAGGTTTATAGCAAAGCAAAAGCAAAGTTGCTCAGTCGTGTCCGACTCTTTGCGACCCCATGGACTATAGCCTACCAGGCTCCTCCCTCCATGGGATTCTCCAGGCAAGATTACTGGAGTGGATTGTCATAATCATAAGGCATTGGGGGTTTTGTTAAGGATTACGGTGTTCATCTTAAACAAAATGGAAGTAATCACATCATAATTATTTAAAAAAAATCAAACTGGAGTTTTAAAAAATCTACTTTTGTTTCTGATTTGATACTGTATTTGAAGAAGCTGATGAGACAATCACCCAGTCATTTATAATTCTTTGTGATACCATGGGCTGCAGCATGCCAGGCCTCCCTGTCCCTCATCATCTCCCAAAGTTTTCCCAAGTTCATGTCCATTGATATGGGGATACTATCCAACCATCTATCCTCTGATGCCCTCTTCTCCTTCTGCCCTCAATCTTTCCCAGCATCAGGGACTTTCCCAATGAGTCATCTGTTTGCATCATGTTACCAAAATACTAGAGCTTCAGGTTCAGCATCAGCCCTTCCAGAGAATGTTCAGGGTTAATTTTCTTTAAGATTGACTGATTTGATATCCTTGCTGTCCCACGAACTCTCAGGAGTCTTCTCCAGCACCACAGTTCAAAGGCATCAATTCTTTGGTGCTTTGCCTTCTTTACAGTCCAGTTCTCACAACCGTATATGACCACTGGGAAGACCATAGACTTGACTATACAGACCTCTGTGATTTTCAATGCACTGTCTGGGTTTGTCATAGTCTTCCTGACAAAAAGCAATTTTCTTCTGATTTCATTGCTGCAGTCACCATCTACAGTGATTTTAGAGCCCAAGAAGAGGAAATCTGTCACTACTTCCACATTTTCCTTTTCTATTTATCTTGAAGTATTGGAGTTGGATAACATGATCTTAGGTTTTTTTTTAAAAAAATATTTAGTTTTAAGCCAGCTTTTTCACTCTCCTCCTTCACCCTCATCAAGGGGTTATTTAGTTCCTCTATGCTTTCTGCTGTACACTGGTATCATCCACGTATCTGAGGTTGTTGATTTTTCTACAGCCTACCTTGATTCCAGCTTGTAACTCATACAGATTAGCATTTCTCATGATGTGCCCTGCAAACAGATTAAATAAACAGGTACAACAGACATTGTTGTCATATTCCTTTTTTAAGCTTGAACCAATCACTTGTCCCATATAGGTTTTTAACTGTTGCTTCTTGATATGAATACAGGTTTCTCAGGAGACAGGTAAGATGCTCTGGTATTGACATCTCTTTAAGAGCTTTCCACAATTTGCTATGATCCACACAATGATTTTGTATTCTATAACTTTTGTAGTTTATTTGATGAAACAGAAGTAGATATTTTTCTGGAATTTCCTTGCTTTCTCTATGATCCAGAGAATATTGGCAATCTGATCTCTGGTTCCTCTGCTTTTTCAAAACCCAGCTTGGATGTCTATAAGTTTTGGTTCATGTAATTCTGAAGTCTAGCATGTAATATTTTAAGCATGACTTTACTAGCATAGGAGATGAGTGCAATTGTCCAATGGTTTGAAAAAAATTTTTTTTTTTGTATTGGGATGAGGAATTGGGAATTGTATGGGAACTGAGATGAGGATTGATCTTTTCTAGTCCCGTGGCCACTGCTGGGCCTTCCAGATTTGCTGACATACTGAGTTCAACATTTTTATAACATCATCTTTTAGAGTTTTGAATAGTTCTACTGGAATTCCATCACATCCACTAGCTTCATCAACATCAGTGCTTCCTTAGGCCCACTTGACTTCACATTCCAGAATATCTGGTTCTTGGTGACCAACTACACCATAGTTGTGAACCCGTTCATTAAGACCTCTTTTGTATAGTCCTTCCATGTATTCTTTCCATTTTATTTTGTACTCTTCTGCATCTACCAGGTCTCTATCATTTCTGTCCTTTATTTTGACCATCTTTGGGTGAGAGATTTACTTGAAATTTCCAATTTTCCTAAAGAGAATTCTAATCATTCTCCTTCTGTTGTTTTCCTCTATTTTTATGCATTGCTATTGAAGAAGGCCTTCTTGGTTCTCCTTGCTATTCTTTGGAATTCTCCATTTAGTGGGATGTACCTTTTCTTTGCCTTTTTGCTGTTCACCTGTACTCTTTCTTCAGTTATTTGTAAAGCCTCCTCAGATAACCGTTTTACCTTCTTGTTTTTCTTTTTTTGTGTGTGATGGTTTCGTCTGCTATCTTGTGTTCAATATTACTGACCTCCATCCATAGTTCTTCAGGCACGTGATCACTGAAACTGATATAATTGGATTGAGAACTCCCATTTCTGAGTCAGCATTCTCAGATGATATGTTAGGCATACGAAAATTCATTGTTTTTCTGAAAAGAAATAATAAATCATTGTCCTTTCATGTTATTTGAGAATGCTATAATTAACACATTTAAAAAACAAAATTTCAAATGACAAGTTGCTTTTAACTGTTGACATGACAGGAAGTTGAAGAAACTTAAGGTCAAATTATATTTACTTTAAAATGTGAAAACATATCAATCACAAAAATGTATATAATGTTCTATAATTTTATAGTTGACACTATTCCTAACAATGATCAATGTTTAGAAATTATCTCTAGCATATTTACTGTGCATTCCTTAAAGTAAAATGCACAAATAAGAATTATATAACAAGTATAATTTATGATGTGAAATCAACAATGTAAAATACTATTTTTAATATTTGTGGATCTCATCTGTGAGAAAATTAATAGAAACCCTGAAAATGCTTCATTACTGTGATACTTTTTCAGTCTCCAATGATATGAAAGTTTATTTTTATTTTGCCTAACATTTGAGGTTTAAAAAACACAATTCATGTTTTTTTCTGAATATTTATATAAAAGATAAATATTTTTAAGTGGATTCTTATTATATAGCAGTTAATGACAAAATACTATGTTCTGCTGTCCTTCAAATATCTGTTTACTTGTACACAAAGAACAATATTAATTTTTTTTTTTAGGATACTCGTTTTCTATCTCCAAAGTAACTGATTAAATTTCTTCTCTCACTATGATAATTTTAAAACATTTATGCATTGATGTGTTTAAGATAAACATGAGCTATTTTTCTTATTTTTGTATGTTTTAAAATTTTTGTTTTGGTGGACACTAGGTAAGAAAATTATGCTCCAAAATTCAAAATCTACATGGCTAATAAATTTTTGGCTGATGCTCTCATTAAAAAAATATCTTACTTCTTTAAAATGCAAATAAATAACTGGAAAATCTTTTGATATTGACAAATGTTTTAATTTTGTGTCTTTGTATGTATGGTAATTGTCTGTGTGCAAGATATTTATATGTGTGACTATAGCTTGTTATTAGATAGTTGAACTTCTCAGCACTTCATTGAAATTAGTATTGGAACAATAAAATGCCACAATGTTTGGTATAAAGTCGACTATGAACTTTTTGAAATTACATTGGTACATAGTTTCTCTTCTTTTATTATTTCAGAATTCTCTCATTCTTAAATAAATCTTGCAGTTTTAAATGAAAATATTATATATTAAATATGAAAACAAAATCTGAGATTCAAGTAGATTATTCTTTTTTTACACTGAAGATGAGGGCATGGTTACAATGCTCTTGTTTTAATTACTCTTTAGGTATAAAAATTGTTTACTGCTAATTTTTTTCTTACATATATATATTTTAAGTTTTTATTATATTGGTTTTGCCAATATTTTAAAGTAATCAGCTTCCAGTGAATAAATAAATAAATAAATAAAATTTTTATTGGAGGATAATTGCCTTACAATATTGTGTTGGTTTCTGCCATACATCAGTATGAATCATCTACATGTATACATACGTGTCCCCTCCCTCTTGAAACTCCCTCCCATATCCCACATCACTTCACCCCTCTAGGTTGAGCTTCCTTTGTCACACAGAAAATTCCCACTGGCTAGCTATTTTACACAAGGTAATACATATGTTTCCCTGCTACTTTCTCAATTCATCCCACACTCTCCTTCTTACACTGTGTCCACAAATCTATTTTCTATGTCTGTGTCTCCTTTCAATCTGTGGTAATTGCTTCAGTTTTGTCTGACTCTTTCCAACCCTATAGATTGTAACCTTCCAGACTCTTCTGTCCAGGGGATTCTCTAGGCAAGAATAGTGGAGTGGGTTGCCATTTCCTTCTACAGAGGATCTTTCTGACCCAGTGATTAAACCCACTTCTCTTTATGTCTCCTGCATTGGCACCTAGTGACACCTGGGAAGACCCATGTCTCCATTGCTGCCCTGCAAATAGGTCCATCAGGACAATCTTTCTAGATTTGGAGTTAACATTTTCATATAATTCAGTTAATATATATTTCTATTTATCTTAGCTAAATCTCCTTTTATATCAAATCCAGATATATTTTTGCGAGCAGAAAAAAAGTCAAGGCTTAGCAAAGTTTTTTGATTTGCCTAAGTTTAGTAAATTAGTAATAAAATCTGGCAAGGTTTGGTGGAAACAGTGACAAATTTTATTGTTTTGGGCTCCAAAACCACTGTGGACAGTGACTGCAGAATGAAATTAAAAGATGCTTGCTTCTTGGATGAAAAGCTATGACAAACCTAGATACTTTATTTAAAGGCAGAGACATCACTATGCCAACAAAGGTATGCATAATCAAAACTTTGGTTTCCCCAGTAGTCATATAAGGATGTGAGAGCTGGACCATAAAGAAGACTCATTGCTAAAGAATCAATGCTTTCAAATTGTGGTACTGGAGAAGACTCCAGAGTGTCCCTTGAAAAGCAAGAGGATCAATTCATTCAACCCTAAAGGAAATCAACTCTAAATTTTAATTTGAAGAACTGATGCTGAAGCTCCAAATAATTTGGCCACCTGATGCAAAGAGCCAACTCATTGGAAAAAACCTAGATGCTGGGGAAGATTCAGAGCAGGAGGAGAAGGAGAAAACAAAGGATGAGATGGTTGGATGGCATCACCATCTCAATGGACATGAGTTACTAAATTTTAATTTGAAGAACTGATGCTGAAGCTCCAAATAATTTGGCCACCTGATGCAAAGAGCCAACTCATTGGAAAAAACCTAGATGCTGGGGAAGATTCAGAGCAGGAGGAGAAGGAGAAAACAAAGGATGAGATGGTTGGATGGCATCACCATCTCAATGGACATGAGTTTGAGCAAACTATGGGAAATAGTGAAGGACAGGGAAGCATAGCATGCTGTAATCCATAGGGTTGCAAAGCGTCAGATATGACTTAAAGACTGAACAATAACGACAAGAAAAGTAAATAGAAATGTTTACATGGAAATGATTTATCACTTTTATATATAAATCTTATTTTAAGCAAATTTAATGAGAAATAAGCTATGCAGCAGTCATGTCTGGCTCTTTGTGACCCTTTGGACTGTAGCTTACCAGGCTCCTCTGTCCATGGGACTTTTCAGGCAAGTATACTGGAGTAGATTGTCATTTCCTACTCCAAAGGAACTTCCTGACCCAGAGATCAAACCTGCACCTCCTGTGTCTTCTACACTTCAGGCAGATTCTTTACCACTGAACCATCAGGAAAACAGTAATGCTCAAAATCCTTCAAGCCAGGCTTCAACAGCAGGTAAACTGAGAACTTCCAGATGTACAAGCTGAATTTAGAAAAGACAGAACAACCAGATATCAGATTGTCAACATACACTGGATCATAGAAAAAACAAGAGAATTCCAGAAAACAAACAAACAAGCAAACAAAATATACCGCTACTTCATGGACTATGTTAAAACCTTATATATGGATCATAAAAAAACTGTGAAAATTGTTTAAAGATATGTGAGTACCAGACCACCTTACCTGCCTGCTGAGAAACCTATATGCTGGTCAAGAAACAACAGTTAGAACCAGACATGGAACAACTGATTGGTTCAAAATTGGGAAAGGAGTACGTCATGACTGTATATTGTCACTTTGCTTATTTAACTTATATACAGAGTACATCATGTGAAATGCTTGGCTGAATGAATCACAAGTTTAGAATCAAGATTGCTAGGAGAAATAGCAACAATATCAGATGTCAACAACCAATCTAATGTCTAAAAGTGAAAAGGAACTAAAAGTCTCTTAAGGGTGAAAGTGGGGAGTGAAATAGCTGGTTTAAGACTCAACATTTCATAAGCAAAAATCATGGAATACAGTCCCATCACTTCATGGCAAGTACAAGGGGAAAAATGGAAAGAAACAGAGACCTATTTTATTTTCTTGGGCTCCAAAATCACTGTGGACAGTGAACGCAGCCATGAAATTAAAAAAGCACATACTCCTTGGAAGAAACTATGACAAAAAATACAGGTTATTAAAAGGCAAAGACATAACTTTGCTGACAAAGATTCATATAGTCAAAGCTGTAATTTTTCCAGTACTCATATATGGATGTAAGAGTTGGACCACAAAGAAGGCTGAGCACTGAAGAATTGGTGCTTTCAAATTGTGGTGTGGGAGAAGACACTTGAGAGTTCCTTGGACAGCAAGGAGATAAAGCCAGTCAAATCTAAAGAAAATCAACCCTGAATATTAATTGGAAGGACTGATGCTGAAGCTGAAACTCTAATGCTTTGGCCACGTGTTGCAAAGAGCCAACTCATTAGAAAAGACAGGATGAGATGGTTGGATGGCATCACTGACTTGATGGACATGAGTTTGAGCAAACTGCGAGAGACAGTGAAGGGCAGGGAAGCTTGGTATGTTGCAGTAACCAATCTAATGTCTAAAAGTGAAAAGGAACTAAAAGTCTCTTAAGGGTGAAAGTGGGGAGTGAAATAGCTGGTTTAAGACTCAACATTTCATAAGCAAAAATCATGGAATACAGTCCCATCACTTCATGGCAAGTACAAGGGGAAAAATGGAAAGAAACAGAGACCTATTTTATTTTCTTGGGCTCCAAAATCACTGTGGACAGTGAACGCAGCCATGAAATTAAAAAAGCACATACTCCTTGGAAGAAACTATGACAAAAAATACAGGTTATTAAAAGGCAAAGACATAACTTTGCTGACAAAGATTCATATAGTCAAAGCTGTAATTTTTCCAGTACTCATATATGGATGTAAGAGTTGGACCACAAAGAAGGCTGAGCACTGAAGAATTGGTGCTTTCAAATTGTGGTGTGGGAGAAGACACTTGAGAGTTCCTTGGACAGCAAGGAGATAAAGCCAGTCAAATCTAAAGAAAATCAACCCTGAATATTAATTGGAAGGACTGATGCTGAAGCTGAAACTCTAATGCTTTGGCCACGTGTTGCAAAGAGCCAACTCATTAGAAAAGACAGGATGAGATGGTTGGATGGCATCACTGACTTGATGGACATGAGTTTGAGCAAACTGCGAGAGACAGTGAAGGGCAGGGAAGCTTGGTATGTTGCAGTCCACAGGGTTGCAGAGTCAGACAACTTATCAACTGAACACAACCACTACATAAGAAGTAGTGAAAGAATAATGAGTTTAGAGAATTGTTATCCACTTTAGAATGTGTGTGTATGTAGCATTTAAAACCGAGTTTGATGTGCACCCAACATTTTTGCTTCAGGTAAATCTCTTTCAATTATTTTTTTTTAACTAATTTCATAGTTTACTCAAGCATGGATATTATGGATTTATAATATCTGTGGAAAATTCTATGTAACCTCATAATGTCATTCTATTTTCTTGTGATTTATCAATATTTTAATAAATATGCTATGATCTTCTTATTTCTAAACCTAGCAGTGTGTGAATGTGTGTGTGTGTTTAAGAATGACAAGGGAAGCATGATCACAATAAACTGTGGAAAATTCTGAAAGAGATGGGAATACCAGACCACCTGACCTGCCTCTTGAGAAGCCTATATGCAGGTCAGAAAGCAACAGTTAGAACTGGACATGGAACAAAGGACTGGTTTCNAACCTAGCAGTGTGTGAATGTGTGTGTGTGTTTAAGAATGACAAGGGAAGCATGATCACAATAAACTGTGGAAAATTCTGAAAGAGATGGGAATACCAGACCACCTGACCTGCCTCTTGAGAAGCCTATATGCAGGTCAGAAAGCAACAGTTAGAACTGGACATGGAACAAAGGACTGGTTTCAAATAGGAAAAGGAGTAAGTCAAGGCTGTATATTGTCACCCTGCTTATTTAACTTATATGCAGAATACATCATGAGAAACGTTGGGCCTGAAGAAGCATAAGCTGGAATCAAGATTGCCAGGGAAAATATCAATACCCTCAGATATGCAGATGACACCACCCTTATGGCAGAAAGTGAAGAGGAACTAAAAAGCCTCTTGATGAAAGTAAAAGTGGAAAGTGAAAAAGTTGGCTTAAAGCTCAACATTCAGAAAATGAAGATCATGGCATCTGGTCCCATCACTTCATGGGAAATAGAAGGGGAAACAGTGTCAGACTTTATTTTGGAGGACTCCAAAATCACTGCAAATGGTGAGCATAGCCATGAAATTAAAAGACACTTACTCATTGGAAGAAAAGTTATGACCAACCTAGATAGCATATTGAAAACAAAGACATTACTTTGCCAACAAAGGTCAATCTAGTCAATGCTACAGTTTTTCCAGTGATCACGTATAGATGTAAGAGTTGGACTGTGAAGAAGGCTGAGTGCCAAAGAATTGATGCTTTTGACCTGTGGTGTTGGAGAAGACTCTTTAGAGTCCCTTGGACTGCAAGGAAATCCAACTAGTCCATTCTGAAGGAAATCAGCCCTTGGACTTCTTTGGAAGGAATGATGCTAAAGCTGAAACTCCAGTACTTTGGCCTCCTCATGCTAAGAGTTGACTCATTGGAAAAGATTCTGATGCTGGGAGGGATTGAGGACAGTAGGAGAAGGGGACAACAGAGGATCAGATGGCTGGATGGCATCACTGACTCAATGGACGTGAATCTGAGTGAACTCTGGGAGTTGGTGATGGACAGGAAGGCCTGGCGTACTGTGATTCTTGGGGTCTCAAAGAGTCAGACACGACTGAGCGACTGAACTGAACTGAACTGAACATAGACTAAAGAATGCAGGATCATGAGTAAGCACACCCTAATACTTAATCAGACTTCTTATAGAGCTCAAATCAAATATTTAGATGTTAACCTTAAAGATCTCAAGACCATCAGAAACAAAATCTTCCAGAATCCTAGCTTTAGAAAACAGAATTCATAATCAAGAGAAAAGGAAAACACCCTAGGAACTAAATCAAGGTTTATTTTCCAGTTCATAGCTTGCTAAACAAATCACAAAATATCTTCAAATATATTTTGAATATATAAGCTAAAAAGGACATAGGCTAAAGGCTTAATATATAGGCTAAAAAGGACAGAAGCAACACCAACAAATTAGTGGATATCTAGAGATAACAATATTGTCTAAAAATAAAAGATATGTTGCTGTATGATTAGGTTGGTAAAAGAGCAATTGCGGATTTGAACTATGAATTTAAATCATTATAACTAGGCTCAACCACATCTTTATTAATCAAAGTAGGAAGTGTTACAGTCAACACATGTTTGCCAATGATAAATAAATTTGTTTATTTCAGTAGTGTAAAAATGCATGCTTCAGGATTTGACAGAATTTTGGAAAACACTTTCTGCCTCCTCCTGGTTGTTAAAGTATTTTCCCTTGAAAAAGTTGTTGAGGTGCTTGAATAAGTGGTGAGAGATCAGGCAAGTATGATGGATGAGGCACATTTTGAACTCAATTTGTTCAATTTTTGAAGCATTAATTGTGTGATATGAAGTTAGACATTGTCATGAAGAAGAATTCTACCATTCATTTTGGCCAATAATGACTACAAGTGTTGAAATTTTTGGTGCATCTCATCCATTTGCTGAGCATACTTCTCAGATGTAATTTTTTTTCAGGATTCAGAAAGCTGTAGTGGATCAAATGAACAGCAGACCACCACATAGTGACCATGATAATTTTTTTGGTGTAAGTTTGACTTTGGGAAGTGATTTGGAGCTGTTTCTCAGTCCAATCATTGAAAAAAATACAATTTTCATTGCATGTGACTATCCAATTGAGAAATGGTTCACTGTTGTTGCATAGAATAAGAGAAGACGACATTTCAAAATGACGATTTTTTTTTATTTTCAGTCAGCTCATGAGATACCCATGTACTGAGCTTTTTTACTTTTCCAATTTTCTTCAAACGTCAAATGACCATAGAATGGTCAATGTTGAGTTCTGTGGCAACTTCTTATGTGTTGTAAGAGGCTCAGCTTCAACGATCCTCTCAATTGGTTGTTGTCAACTTCTGATGACCAGCCAATGTGTTCCTCATATTCAATGCTCCCAACTTCTTTGCAAAGCTTATTGAATCACACTGCACCGTATATTTGTTAGCAATTTTGTGCTAAATGTTTTGCTGATGTTGAGAGTTATTTTGGCTGCCTTATGACCATTTTGAACTTGAATAAAAAAAAATTGCTTGAATTTGGCTTTATATGTATCATCATTTTTATAGTCTAAAATAAATATAAAATAAACATCAACAAAAAATATAAAGCAAGAAATGCACATTAAAATGATATCATAACATAACCACATTTATTTAAGAACGTATTGATATCAAATGCAAAGTTCAACAATGCTAAACAGTGATTACTTTCACACCAAAATGATAAATTTCCTAGTATCCAGATATTTAAGGAAATATCTCCTAACAAACACTTAAAATTTAAGGGACTGTTATTTCAAAGTTTCAAACTGTGAGAAATAATTAGTATAATTTTAATAATAAAACTCCAAGAAAAGCAATCAGCAGAAACCTTCCCAAAAATCCTAGTATATGGTCTTTTTTATTAACCAATCATATTCATGTAAAGTATTCATCAAGTTAAAGTTTGTGTATTTTAAATTATAAAACATACTGAAAATACTTAGTTTTAATAACACTAGTAAAATACTTAACCTCTTTCAGCTATATTTTGCCTATGCTCTAGCATCATGCAAAAGTGCTGTTGAAAAATGTGACACAGACCAGAAAGTCAGAAAAGAAGAAATTAATGGCAAACCAAGATCTGAAACAAGCCATTCTTCAGGGAAAGAGTCAAATACCATTGACAGTGACTGGTAGAGATTTGACCTATGTTCATAGTTGCTGCACAGATGGACCTATTTTGCTGGTAGCTGCCTGATGCTTCAGAATGAGAAATGTGGCTGCAAGATGCAACAGCTGATTGTGGGAGAATGACAAGAGAGAAATCAAATTTTCCTGTGGGGAATTGCTGTTAGATGAGTCTTGAGTATAAAAGGAATTGTTTAGCTAAAAGACTCTCTTAGTGCTAGTCTTTTGGCCTTTCCCTATAAATGTAATTTTCTACATTAAATGCACATTTACATACTAAATAGTATTATATGTAATTATGTGTATGTTTTTCTTCTAAGAGAAAATGAGGAATATGAGGAATATGCAATCTTAGTGTTGGAGAAGACTCTTGAGAGTCCCTTGGACTGCAGGGAGATCCAACTAGTCCATTCTGAAAGAGATCAGCCCTCGGATTTCTTTGGAGGGAATGATGCTGAACCTGAAACTCCAGTACTTTGGCCACCACACGTGGCCACTGGAAAAGACTCTGATGCTGGGAGGGATTGGGGGCAGGAGGAGAAGGGGATGACAGAGGATGAGATGGCTGGATGGCATCACTGAGTCAATGGACGCGAGTCTGAGTGAACTCCAGGAGTTGGTGATGGACAGGGAGACCTGGTGTGTTGTGATTCATGGGGTCACAAAGAGTTGGACACGACTGAGAGACTGCACTGAACTGAAATGAAGAGTTTTCAGGGTGTAAATTCTATCATTGAAGAAAAAAAAAAAAGTGCTCATTAAAGAATATGTGCTGCTGTTTATGATGTAAATAATGTGGGTTCTTGTACTTTCTAATGTGGACTTTGGCAGAATTCTCTCATTAAAAAATAATGTAGGAGGCAGTCCTAAGTTGGCAGAGGAATAGGACGGGGAGAACACTTTCTCCACAAATTCATCAAAAGAACATTTAAACGCTGAGTAATTTAACAAAACAACTTCTGAATGCTGACAGAGGACATCAGGCACCCAGAAAAGCAGCCCATTGTCTTCAAAAGGAGGTAGGAAATATTAAAGACAAAAAGAGAGACAAAATAAGTAGGGATGGAACTCCATCCTGGGAAGGGAGTCTTAAAAAGGGAGACGTTTCCAAACACCAGGAAACACTCTCGTGGCTGAATGTGTGGTGAGCCTTGGAACCACTGAGGGTAACATAACCAGGAGGAAAAGTAAATAAACTAAAACCCACAGATTACATGCCCAGTGGTAACTCCTCTGGTGGAGAAGCACCGCAGATGCTTGCATCCGCCACTAGCAAGCTGGGACTGGGCAGGGAGGTGGAGGCTGCATTCCTTAGAGTGTGGACTGAGCCTGCATGCCCTGAGGGCAATCTGAGGGAACTAACTTGATATAGCAAACCAGACCGTTGGATAGCTACCACACAAAAAGCCCTGTGTTGTGATTCATGGGGTTGCAAAGAGTCAGACATGATTGAGCGACTGAATTGAACTGACTGAAGACACCATCAGGCCCACTCAAAGAACAATGGACTGACTGGAACTATGCAAAAAGCCCTAACCTAAGACGACATCAGGCCCGATCACAGAACAAAGGTCTGAGCAGAGCTAGCCAAAACCAGAAGTGGCCTATTGGGGCCCCAGAGAGGCTTTATCTACCAAACTGCAAGCAACCTTCATTGCTAACTAAGACTTCTTGGCATTCTGGACGGTCAGCATCTGCCTGAGAAGGTGCACCAGTTGTACACACAGAAAACCGAGCAGCAAGGACAGGGGAGGCGTTAAATCACAGCAACCGCGCTCATCAAACACCTGGTCACCTGAGCTGCTAGACCTTGGAAGGGCACAAAACGCAGGCCCAACTGAGTCGTCTGCGCCTCTCAACACTACCCAAATACCTGAACCTGAGTGGCTTAGACCTTGGAAGTGCATACAACACAGGGCTGGCCTCAAAGAGTTCCCAGCACAGCAATCTAGAGCCTAAGTTGTGTAGACAGGGAAAGCACACACTCCTTGAGTGGGGACAAATCTAATGTGGCCAAGACACTGCAAACACCCACCAGCGTTATTTGTTTGCAGCGTCCCTCCCTTCCCACAGCACGACTGAACAAGTGAGCCTAAAGAAATGTCCACCACTACCCCCTTGTGTCAGGGCAGAAATTAGACACTGAGGAGACCAGCAAACAGAAGCATCTAAAACAGGGAACCACCTTGGAAGTGAGAGGTACAATAGACTAGAACCCTATCATTAATACTGACTACATAGGAAGGGGCCTATAGATCTTGAGAAATATAAGCCAGACCAAGGACGTCTGCAAAAATGAACTGACCCCACAATACCCACAACACCAGAGAAAGTCCTAGATATAATTTTACTATTTTTTACGATCATT
>SJYX01021391.1:0-15288 GCA_006410675.1 Oreotragus oreotragus | reverse complement strand
TTGCAAAAAAAAAAAAAAAAAAAAAGAGAGAGAGAGAGAGAGAGACCGAGACCCTATTTTTTAAACCAAACTTCATATATATAATTATTGTGACTTTTTTTTCTTTAATATTGTATTTTTGAAAATCCAACCTCTACTCTAGATTTTTAATCTTTGCTTTTTGGTATTTGTTATCAATTTTGTAACTTTAAGAACCCAGTCTTCATTAATCATTTTTACTTGGGAGTGAGATTACTGGCTTGACTGCTCTCTACCACTTTGGACTCTCCTTTTACTCCACCAGGTCATCTCTATCTCCTCCCTCCCCCTTCACTTCTCTATCCAAATCTGTGAATCTCTTTGTGTCTCCCGAATGGTGGAGAACACTTAGGGAACTGATTACTGGCTGGATCTGTCTCTTTCCTTTTGATTCCCACCTTTATCCTCCTGGCCTCCTCTGTGTCCTTCCTCCCTCTTCTCTTCTCTGTATAAATCCATGAACATCTCTGAGTGGTCCAGACTGTGTAGCACACATAAGGAAGTGATTACTGGCTAGCTTGCTCTCTCCTCTTTTGGTTCCACCTCATTTCATTCAGGTCACCTCTATCTCCCTCCTCCCTCTTCTCTTCTCCATGTAACTCTGTGAACCTCTCTTGGTGTCCCTCAATGTGGAGAAACTTTTCATCTTTAACCCAAATGTTTATCAACAGTGCTGTGTAGATGGAGAAGTCTTGGCTAATGTAAAAATAAGACTGAAAACCAGAAGCAGGAGGCTTAAGTCCAAATCCTGAGAACACCAGAGAACTCCTGACTCCAGGGAACATTACTCAACTGGAGCTCATCAAATGCCTCCATACCTATGCAGAAACCAAGCACCACCCAAGGGCCAACAAGTTCCAGAGCAAGACATACCATGCAAATTCTACAGCAACACAGGAACACAGCCCTGGGCTTCAATATACAGGCAGACCAAAGTGACTCCAAACCCACTGGCATCTCATAATTCATTACTGGACAATTCATTGCACTCCAGAGAAGAAATCCAGCTCCGCCCACCAGAACACCGACACAAGCTTCCCTAAACAAGAAACTTTGACAAGCCACCTGTACAACCTCACTCACAGTGAGAAAACTCCATAACAAAGAGAACTTCACAAACTGCCAGAATACAGAAAGGCTTCCCCAAACACAGCAATATAAATAAGATGAAGAGACAGAGGAATACCCAGCAAGCCCACCAAACCAAACAAAAGAGGAAGATGAATAATGATAGTGAAAATTATCCAAAATCTTGAAAATGAAATGGAATCACAGATAAATAGCCTGGAGATAAGGATTGAGAGGATACAAGAAGGGTTTAACAAGGACCTAGAAGAAATAAAAAAGAGTCAGTATATAATGAATAACGCAATAAATGAGATCAAAAACACTCTGGAGGGAACAAATAGTATAAAGTGGAGGCAGAAGATAAGATTAGTGAGGTAGAAGATAGAATGGTAGAAATAAATGAATCAGAGGGGAAAAATGAATTAAAAGAAATTAGAAAAATCTCAGATACCTCTGGGACAATGTTAAACTCCCCAACATTTGAATCATAAGAGTCACAGAAGAAGAAGACAAAAAGAAAGACCATAAGAAAATACTTGAGAAGATAATAATTGAAAACTTCCCTAAAATGGGGAAAGAAATAATCACCCAAGTCCAAGAAACCCAGAGAGTGCCAAACAGGATAAATCCAAGGCAAAACATCCCAAGACACATATTAATCAAATTAACAAAGATTGAACACAAATAACAAATATTAAAAATAGCAAGGGAAAAACAACAAACAACACACAAGGGGATTCCCATAAGGATGACAGCTGATCTTTCAATAGAAACTCTCCAGACCAGGAGGGAATGGCAGAAGGTACTTAAAGAGATGAAAGGAAATAACCTACAGCCAAGATTACTGTACCCAGCAAGGATTTCTTTCAAATATGAAGGAAAAGTCAAAAGCTTTTAAAACAAGCAAAAATGGAGAGAATTCAGCACCACAAAGTCAGATCTCCAACAAATGCTAAAGGATTTTCTCTAGAAAGAAAACACAAAAAGGGAATATAAACATGAACCCAAAACAATAAAATAAATTGCAATGGGATCATGCTTATCAATAAATTACCTTAAACGTAAATGGATTGAATGCCCCAACCAAAAGACAAAGACTGGCTGAATGGATACAAAAACAAGACCCCTATATATGTAGTCTACAAGAGACCCACCTCAAAACAAGGGACACATACAGACTGAAAGTGAAGGGCTGGAAAAAATATATTCCACACAAATAGAGACCAAAATAAAGCAAGAGTAGCAATACTTATATCAGATAAAATAGACTTTAAAACAAAGGTGGTGAAAAGAGAAAAAGAAGGACACTACATATTGATCAAAGGATCAATCCAAGAAGAAAAAAAAATATATAAATACATATACACCCAACATAAGAGCACCACAATATGTAAGACAAATGCTAACAAGTATGAAAGGGGAAATAACAAGAACACAATAATAGGAGACTTTAACACCCCATGCACACCTATGGATAGATCAACTAAATAGCAAATTAACAAGGAAACACAAATTTTAAATGAGACAATAGACCAGTTAGATCTAATTTATATCTATAGGATATTTCACCACCAAACAATGAATTACACCTTTATCTCAGGTGCACACAGAATTTTCTCCAGGATGGATCAAATCCTGGGCCATAAATCTAGCCTTGGTAAATTCAAAAAAAAAAAATGAAGTCATTCCAAGCATTTTTTCTGACCACAATGCACTAAGATTAGGTCTCAATTATAGGAGAAAAGCATCTAATTCTGCTTTGTTGACTATGCCAAAGCTTTTGACTGTGTGGATCACAATACACTGTGGCAAAGTCTTCAAGAGATGGGAATGCCAGACCACCTGACCTGCCTATTGAGAAACCTATATGCAGGTCAGGAAGCAACAGTTAGAACTGGACATGGAACAACAGGCTGGTTCCAAATAGGAAAAGGAGTACGTCAAGACTGTATATTGTAACCCTGCTTATTTAACTTATATGCAGAGTACATCATGAGAAAAGTTGGGCTGGAAGAAGCACAAGGTGGAATCAAGATTGCTGGGAAAACTATCAACAACCTCAGATATGCAGATGACACTACCCTTATGGCAGAAAGTGAAGAGGAACTAAAAAGCCTCTTGATGAAAGTAAAAGTGGAGAGTGAAAAAGTTGGCTTAAAGCTCAACATTCAGAAAACGAAGATCATGGCATCTGGTCCCCACAAACATTGGAAACAGTGTCAGACTTTATTTTGGGGGGCTCCAAAATCACTGCAGATGGTGATTCCAGCCATGAAATTAAAACACACTCCTTGGAAGGAAAGTTATGACCAAACTAGATAGCATATTCAAAAGCAGAGGCATTACTTTGCCAACTAAGGTCCGTCTAGTCAAGGCTATGGTTTTTCCAGTGATCATGTATGGATGTGAGAGTTGGACTGTGAAGAAAGCTGAGCACCGAAGAATTGATGCTTTTGAACTGTAGTGTTGGAGAAGACTCTTGAGAGTCCCTTGGACTGCAAGGAGATCCAACCAGTCCATTCTAAAGGAGATCAACCCTGGGGTTTCTTTGGACGGAATGATGCTGAAGCTGAAACTCCAGTACTTTGGCCACCTCATGCGAAGAGTTGACTCATTGGAAAAGACTCTGATGCTGGGAGGGACTGGGGGCATGAGGAGAAGGGAACGACAGAGAATGAGATGGCTGGATGGCATCACTGACTCGATGGATGTGAGTCTGAGTGAACTCTAGTAATTGGTGATGGACAGGGAGGCTTGGTGTGCTAGAATTCATGGGGTCACAAAGAGTCGGACATGACTGAGTGACTGGACTGAACTGAACTGAACTGATAGGTGAAAAACTACTAAATTTCCAACATATGGAGGCTGAACAACATGCTGCTGAATGACCAACAAATCGCAGAAAAAATCAAAAAAGAAATAAAAATATGCATAGAAGTGAATGAAAATGAAAATACAACAACCCAAAACCTGTGGGACACTGTAAAAGCAGTGCTAAGGGGAAGGTTCACAGCAATACAGGCATACCTGAAGAAACAAGAAAAAAGTCAACTAAATAACCTAACTCTACACCTAAAGCAAACAGAAAAAGAAGACATGAAGAATCCCAGGGTTAGTAGAACGAAAGAAATCTTTAAAATTAAGGCAGAAATAAATGCAAAAGAGACCATAGCAAAAATCAACAAAGGTAATAGCTGATTCTTTGATAAGATAAATAAAACTGACAGACCATTAGCCAGACTCATCAAGAAACAAAGGGAGAAAAATAAAATAAATAAAATTATAAATGAAAATGGAGAGATAACAACAGACAACACAGAAATAAAAAGGATCATAAGAGACTACTATCAGCAATTATATGCTAATAAAATGGACAACGTGGAAGAAATGGACAAATTCTTAGAAAACTTTCCAAAACTGAACCAAAAATAAATAGAAAATCTTAAGAGACCCATCACAAGCATGGAAATTGAAAATGTAATCAGAAAGCTTCCAACAAACAAAAGCCCAGGTCCAGACGGCTTCACAGCTGAATTCTACCAAAATTTTAGAGAAGAGTTAACACTTATCCTACTCAAACTCTTCGAGAAAATTGCAGAGGAAGGTAAACTTCCAAACTCATTCTATGAAGTCATCATCACGCTAATACCAAAAGCAGACAAAGATGCCACAAAAAAAGAAATCTACAGGCCAATATCACTGATGAACATAGATGCAAAAATTCTTAACAAAATTCTAGCAATCAGAATCCAACAACATATTAAAAAGATGTTACAGCATGACCAATTGGGCTTTATCTCAGTGATGCAAGCATTCTTCAGTATTCAAAACA
This sequence comes from Oreotragus oreotragus, assembly GCA_006410675.1. NCBI lineage: Eukaryota > Metazoa > Chordata > Mammalia > Artiodactyla > Bovidae > Oreotragus > Oreotragus oreotragus. Next base: position 10,370 of record SJYX01021391.1, on the reverse strand, counting down.
ATCAATCAATGTAATACAGCACATTAACACATTGAAAAATAAAAGCAATATGATTATCTCAATAGATGCAGAGAAAGCCTTTGACAAAATTCAATATCCATTTATGATAAAAAAACTCACCAGAAAGCAGGAAAAGAAGGAACATACCGCAACATAATAAAAGCTATATATGACAAACCCACAGCAAACATTATCTTCAATGGTGAATAATTGAAATCATGTCCCCTAAAGTCAGGAACAAGACAAGGCTGCCCACTTTCACCACTACTATTCAACATAGTTTTGGAAGTTTGGGCCACAGAAATCAGAGCAAAAACTTAAATACAAGTAATCCAAATTGTAAAAGAAGTAAAACTCACTGTTTGCAGATGACATGATCATCTACATAGAAAACCCTAAAGACTCCATCAGAAAATTACTACAGCTAATCAATTAATATAGTAAATTTGCAGGATATAAAATCAACACATGGAAATCCCTTGCATTCCTATACACTAATATTGAGAAAATATAACGAGAAATTAAGGAAACAATTCCATTCACCATTGCAACGAAAAGAATAAAATATTTAGGAATATACCTAAAGAAACAAAAGTCCTATATATAGAAAACTATAAAACACTGGTGAAAGAAATCAAAGAGGACACTAATAGATGGAGAAATATACCACGTTCATGGATCGGAAAAATCAATATTATTCAAAGCAATTTATAGATTTCCTTACTGTTTTTCATAGTGGCTGTACCAATTTGCATCCCCACCACCAAGACTATACAAGGGATCCATTTTTTCTACATCCCTTCCAGCACTTGTTATCCATTTTTTTTTTTTTGACAATAGCCATTCTAACAGGTTTAAATGATATCTCATTGGGGTTTTGATTTTTATTTTCCTGATAATTAGTGATACTGAGCAACTTTTTCTCTATATCATGGTCTTTTGAATATATATTTCGGAAAACTGTCTATTCAGGCCCTTTGCATATTTTTTGATTTGAAATAGTGTTTTTTCACTATAAATCATTGCATCCCCTTTATATTTTTGATATCAACCTCTTGCCAGATAGATTGTTTGTAGATTTTTTTTCCCTCAATCCATAGGGACATCTTTTCATTTGCTTTCCTTTGCTGTGTAGAAACTTTATAGTTTGCTGTAGTCTCATTTGTTTATGTTTATTTTTTGGGTCTGCATTTGGCATCACTGCCATAAAATCATTTCTAAGATCATTTACAAGACAAGTCATGAGATTTTACCTTAGGCTTTCTTCTAGGAATTTTATGGTTACAGGCCTTACATTTAAGTCTTAAATCTATGTTGAGTAAAATTTTTTAAATGGAAAAAGATCAAGGTCCAGTTTCATTATCTTGGATCTGAATATTTAGTTTTCCCCTAAAATTTTTTGAAGAGGCTATCTCTTTCCCAGTGAGTATTCTTGAGTCCCTTGTCAAATGTTAGTTGACTTTACATATATAAACCTATTTCTGAGTTCTTGATTCTGTTCCATTGGTTTATGTGTCTGTTTTATTGCTAGTATTATATTTTCTTTAAGACTAGACCTTGCTGTATGTTTTGAAATCAGAAAATGTGATACCTCCAATTTTGTTCTTCTTAGGATTGCTTTAGCAACTCAAAAGCAATTCAATCTTTCTGGGTTCTGAGTGCCAAAGAATTGATGCTTTTTAACTGTGGTGTTGGAGAAAACTCTTGAGTCCCTTGGATTGCAAAGGTATCCAACCAGTCCATCCTAAATGAGATCAGCCCTGGGTGTTCTTTGGAAGAAATGATGCTAAAGCTGAAATTCCAGTACTTTGGCCACCTCATGTGAAGAGCTGACTTATTGGAAAAGACCCTGATGTTGGGAGAGACTGGGGGCAGGAGGAGAAGGGGACAACAGAGGATGAGATGGCTGGATGGCATCACCTACTCGATGGACATGAGTTTGAGTGAACTCTGGAAGTTGGTGATGGACAGGGAGAATTGGCATGGTGAAGTCCATGGGGTTGCAAAGATTTGGATACGAACTAAGCTGCAGTCATGAAATTAAAAGATGCTTACTATTTGGAAGAAAAGTTATGACCAACCTAAATAGCATATTGAAAAGCAGAGACATTACTTTGCCAGCAAAGGTCCGTCTAATCAAGGCTATGATTTTTCCAGTTGTCATGTATGCCTGTGAGAGTTGGACTGTGAAGAAAGCTGAGAACCAAAGAATTGATGCTTTTGAACTGTGGTGTTGGAGAAGACTCTTGAGAGTCGCTTGGACTGCAAAGAGATCCAACCAGTCCATTCTGAAGGAGACCAGCCCTGGGACTTCTTTGGAAGGAATATGATAAATCTGAAACTCCAGTACTTTGGCTGCCTCATGTGAAGAGTTGACTCATTGGAGAAGACTCTGATGCTGGGAGGGGCAGGAAGAGAAGGGGACGACCGAGGATGAGATGGCTGGATGGCATCACTGACTCGATGGACGTGAGTCTGAGTGAATTCAGGGAATTGGTGATGGACAGGGAGGCCTGGCATGCTGCGATTCATGGGGTCTCAAAGAGTCGGACATGACTGAGCGACTGAACTGAACTGAGCTACTGAACTGAACTTAGTTTTCTGAATGTTGAGTTTCAAGCCAACTTTTTCATTCTCTTTTTTTTCATCAAGAGGCTCTTTAGTTCTTCTTCATTTTCTGCCATAAGGATGGTGTCATCTGCATATCTGACGTTATTGATGTTTCTCCCAGCAATCTTGATTCCAGCTTGTGCTTCATCCAGTCCAGCATTTCACATGATGTATTCTGCATATGAGTTAAAAAAGCAGGGTGACAATATACAGCCTTCATGTGCTCCTTTCTTGATTTGAAACCAGTCCATGTCCAGTTCTAACTGTTGCTTCTTGAACTGCATACAGATTTCTCAGAAGTCAGGTAAGGTGGTCTTGTATTCCAGCATCTTTAAGAATTTTCCAGTTTTTTAAGGAATCTCCACACTGTTCTCCATAGTGGCTGTAATAGTTTGCATTCCCACCAACAGTGCAAGAGGGTTCCCTTTTCTCCACACCCTCTCCAGCATTTATTGCTTTGTAGACTTTTGGATCACAGCCATTCTGACTGGTGTGAAACGGTACCTCATTGTGGTCTTGATTTGCATTTCTCTGATAATGAGTGATGTTGAGCATCTTTTCATGTGTTTCTTAGCCATCTGTATGTCTTCTTTGGAGAAATGTCTATTTAGTTACTTGGCCCATTTTTTTAATTGGGTCGTTTATTTTTCTGGAATTGAGCTGCAGGTGTTGCTTGTATATTTTTGAGATTAATTGTCAGTTGCTTCATTTGCTATTAATTTCTCCCATTCTGAAGGCTGTTTTTTTCACCTTGTTTATAGTTTCCTTTGTTGTGCAGAAGCTTTTAATTTTAATTAGATCCCATTTGTTTATTTTTGCATTTATTTCCAGTATTCTGGGAGGTGCACACCGAGGAAACCAGAATTGAAAGAGACACGTGTACCCCAATGTTCATCGCAGCACTGTTTATAATAGCCAGGACATGGAAGCAACCTAGATATCCATCAGCAGATGAATGGATAAGAAAGCTGTGGTACATATACACAATGGAGTATTACTCAGTCATTAAAAAGAATACATTTGAATCAGTTCTAATGAGGTGGATGAAACTGCAACCGATTATACAGAGTGAAGTAAGCCAGAAAGAAAAACACCAATACTGTATACTAACACATATATATGGAATTTAGAAAGATCGTAATGATAACCTTGTATGTGAGACAGCAAAAGAGACACAGAGATATAGAGCAGACTTTTGGACTCTGGGGGAGAGGGAGAGGGTGGGATGATTTGGGAGAAAGGCATTGAAACATGTATACTATCATGTAAGAAACGAATCACCAATCTAGGTTCAATGCAGATTATAGGATGCTTGGGCTGGTGCACTGGGATGACCCAGAGAGACGGTATGGGGAGGGAGGTAGGAGGAGAGTTCAGGATTGGGAGATCATGTACACCTATGGCAGACTCATGTTGATGTATGGCAAAACCAATACAGTAATGTAAAGTAAAATAAAGTAAAATTTAAAAAAATTTTTTTCCAAAGTTTGTTGTGTTCTACACAGTCAAAATTTTAAGTGCAATCATTAAAGCAAAAGTAGATGTTTTTCCTGGAACTCTCTTGCTTTTTTGATGAACTAGTGGATATTGGCAATTTGATCTCTGATTCCTATGTCTTTTCTGAATCCAGCTTGAACATCTGGAAGTTCACTTTTCACACACTGTTGAAGCATGGCATGGAGAATTTTGAGCATTACTTTACTGGTGTGAAAGATGACTGCAATTGCAGGATACCTTGAACATTCTTTGGCATTGGCTTTATTTGGGATTGGAATGAAAACTGACCTTTTCCAGTCCTGTGGTCAGTGCTGAGTTTTCTAGATTTGCTGACATATTGAGTGTAGCACTTTCACAGTATCATCTTCTTGTTGAGACCTGACTCATGACAGGCCTCAAGGACTAAAGTAGGCCAGAGCTACAATTATGGGAAAAACCGGGTCACCGCCCAGAAGGAACTGAGATCATCCTCCCCCCGACCTTGGGGCTAAGCCAGTCAGCATATCCCCAGACTCCCAGATAACATGAAAAGTCCCCTAAGCAAGCCCTCATGCGTGAAAAATTAGCCAATTAATAGATGCCTAATAACCCCTACAACCAATCCACCCCTGCCAACTCCCTGTCTTTGTTCTAAACCTATAAATACTGCTGTAATTCAGGGCTCGGGGCTCTTGCCCCACTCCCCTGCATGGGATGTGGTGGGAGCCCTGGCTCAAGTCAGAAATAGATTCCCTTTTTGCTTTTGCATTGCCATAGATGTCTTGTTTGCTCAGTTTTGGGGACTTGGACTCTGGGCATAACATTTGGGGGCTCGTCCAGGATCCCTTGACTGAGGAAAACAATGCTCTCCAGGCATAAGGGAAGTTCTGTTAGAGGCACCGGTGCTTAGGCAGGGAAAGTCCAGTGTAAAATCAACCGAGCCCCGCTGGGAGGCAGGAAGGTGACTGGCATAGGAGAAAGCTTTCAAACTAAGGGCGATTTAGTCTCCCAACCACTGTAAGACCGCCATGATTGCTTTTTTGTGTGCTTATTGTGAGTGCTGCAGTCATGGGTCAAAACTATTCTGCTAGTGGAGAGGAGCAGACTAGTGACCTTGTGCTCATCTGAGTGGCTGGCATTTGGGGTCAGCTGGACACCAGAGGGAACTTTTGGTTTGCCTGTCATCCTGGCAGTCGGAAAAACAAAAAAATAATAATAATGGCTCCTGACCCTCGGGGCCATCCAGACCAAGCTCCTTACATCCTGGTCTGGCAAAAGCTAGTAAAAGACCCTCCAGCTTGGCTGAAACCCTTCATTTACAACCCCCCAGTGCTTCCGTTCCACAGGTCCTGGTCGCGGAAGTCTCCAAGGAAAAAGACTGTGAGGCACAGGAGAGCCGGAAGAAGCCGATACTCTAGGAATTGTCTCTATACCCTAGCCTCATTGATTTAGACACTGAAATCTCGCCTCCCCCATGTATCCCTCCACCCTTGCCCCAACAGGTACCGCAGGTGTTGTCTGAAAAACAAAGGAGGGACCCGGAACCCTCGGCTCCGCAGCAGGAGCGGGGCTGGCCCAGGGAACTCGCAGAAGGACCCGAGGGAGACGCGTCTGACTACGGGAGCCGAGAGGCCCCTTCGTCCACCGTTCAGGCGTTTCCTGTCCGGGTGGGGTCAGCAAATTCTGATGGCAAATGGACCTACCAATACTGGCCTTTCTCCATGAGTGACTTATATAACTGGAAAGCTCAAAACCCCTCTTTCTCTGTTTGGAATCTATCCTGTTTACTCACAACCCCACCTGAGATGATTGTCAGCAGCTGTTGTGGGTGCTTTTCACCACAGAGGAGCGAGAACGAATCTTGTCGGAAGCACAGAAAAACGTGTTAGGAATGGATGGAAGGCCAACCATGCAGCCCCACCTGATTGAGGAGGGGTTCCCTCTGTTGAGGCCGAACTGGGATTTCGAGTGCACTGAAGGTAGGGAGCGTCTCCAAGTATACTGCCAGACTCTGATGGCTGGCCTCCAGGCAGCCGCCAGGAAGCCAATGAATTTATATAAGGCAGGAGCCAGATAAAAGCCTGGCAGCCATTTTAGAGAGGATAATGGAGGCTTTCAGGCAGTATACATCCATGGACCCACAGGCTGAGGAATCCCCGCGCAGCGGTTTTGCTAGCTTTTGTTAATCAGGCAGCTCCGGATATCAGGAGGAAGTTACAGAAAGTAGAGAGGGTAAGAGAATTGTTGATACAGGGTCTGGTGAAAGTAGCTGAGAAAGTGTTTAACAATAGAGAGACTCCTGAGGAGAGAGGAATGGATTAGACGAGAGGAAAGGGAATACAGGGCTGGATTAAAAGGGAGGGGAGGAAATACAGGGCTGAAAAAGAAGCGGAGAAATCAGAAGGAGCTAGCTCAAATCCTCTTCACAGGGGCGAGAACAGGGCCTGACTCCCAGAGGGCTAGAGACACCTGGTCAGGAGGAAAGGAAAAAACAGCCAGGCTGGCCCAAAAGAGAGACCAATGCGTGTACTGCAAAGAGCAGGGACACTGGAAGCATGAGTGCCCCAAAAGAGACCTGAAGAGAAAGACTGTAAGAAAGGAGGAATCTCTCTCGGGGGCCCACATACTATATGCGGGAGAAGACAGTGACTAGGGGGGTCAAGGCTCGGCCCCCCTCCCCGAGTCCTGGGTAACTATCAACATGGAGGGGAAACCAGTTGGCTTCATGCTGGATACCTGAGATTTGCAGACTCCTGGCAGCGGTCCACTTGCCCCGCGCGGTATCCATAGTACATGTCCCATGACACCAGAAAGGAGAGGATGCCCGGGCCCGAGGGAACCATGCTGCTGATGCAGCAGCCCATGAGGCCGCTGCAGGAGATTGCAGGACTTCTGTGCTGACTGTGGGATTGCCACCACCAGGGATGGGAATGCTCCTCCCTAGCCCCACTTATTCTTCCTCTGATTTACACTGGGTGCAAGATAATACCACCCATCCTGTTGGTGAAAACGGATGGTATCAGGACCACAATGGCAACCTGTTGCTTCCTGCCGACTTGGGTAAACACCTCTGCACCCGTTTGCATCAAACCACCCATTTGGGAGAGAAAAAGACTTTGACACTTCTACAAACAGCACAGCTGCCGTTTCCCCAGCAGAAGAAAATCATCCAAGATATGGTCTGCACCTACAAGGCCTGTCAGATGATGAGACCGGGAAAAGGACAGCACTCAGGTGTAAGATATTGTGGGGGGGGGGGGGGCGGATAGAAAGGACAGGACATCATTGCGAGATAGATTTCACTGAGGTAAGGCCAGGCAAGTATGGGTACCATTACTTGCTAGTTCTGGTTGACACTTTTTCTGGGTGGGTAGAAGCTTACCCCACTAAAAAGGAGACAACAATAATAATAGCTAAAAAACTTCTAGAAGAGATTATACCTAAGTTTGGGCTGCCAGCATCTATCGGCTCAGATAATGGACCTGCATTTGTGAGCAAAATTGTACAGAGACTGGCCTCAGCCCTGGGGACCAAATGGAAATTGCATTGCGAGTACAGTCCCCAGAACTCAGGGCAAATAGAAAGAATGAATTGGACCCTAAAAGAAACTTTGACAAAACTGGCAATAGAGACTGGCGGGGACTGAGTTACCCTCCTTCCCCTCACGCTCTTTTGGGCACACAATACCCCCTATAAATTAGGTCTAATCCTCTTTGAAATTGTATATGAAAATCCACCCCCATTTGTCCAGTGTTTAAAGGGAAAAATAGACCATCGCTCTTGTTGTGTGCTTTTCAACAAGAGATGCTAGCTTTCAACAATATCAGGCATTATCTCAGAACGGAGAGGAAGATCCCTCTCCATGATCAAAGGACATGGGGGAATGTTGAGACCTGACTCATGACAGGCTTCAAGGACTAAAGTGGGCCAGAGCTACAATTACAGGAAAAACTGGGTCACTGCCCAGAAGGAACTGAGATCATCCTCCCCACAACCTTGGGGCTAAGCCAGTCAGCATATCCCCAGACTCCCAGATAACATGAAAAGTCCCCTAAGCAAGCCTGCGTATGTGAAAAATTAGCCAATTAATAAATGCCTAATAATCCCTACAACCAATCCACCCCTGCCAACTCCCTGTCTTTGTTCTAAACCTATAAATACTGCTGTAATTCAGGGCTCGGGGTTCTTGCCCCACTCCCCTGCATGGGATGTGGTGGGAGCCCTGGCTCAAGTCAGAAATAGATTCCCTTTTTGCTTTTGTATTACCATGGATGTCTTCTTTTCTCAGTTTTGGGGACTTGGACTGCGGGCATAACACTTCTAGGATTTGAAATAGCTCAACTGGAATTCCATCACCTTCATTAGCTTTGTTCTTGGTGATGCTTCCTAAGGCCCATTTGACTTCACATTCCAGAATGTCTGGCTCTAGGTGAGTGATCACATCATCGTTGTTATCTGGGTCATGAAGATCTTTTTTGTATAGTTCTTCTGTGTATTCTTGCCATCTCTTCTTAATATATTTTGATTATGTTAAATCCATACCATTTCTGCCCTTTATTGTGCCCATATTTGCATGAAATGTTCCCTTGGTATATCTAATTTTCTTGAAGAGCTCTCTGCTCTTTTCCATTCTATTGTTTTCCTCTGTTTCTTTGCATTGATCACTGAGGAGGGCTGTCTTATTTCTCCTTGCTCTTCTTTGTAACTCTGTATTCAAATGGGTATATCTTTCCTTTTCTCCTTTGCCTTTTGCTTCTCTTCTTTTCTGAGATATTTGTAAGGCCTTCTCAGACAACCATTTTGCTTTTTTGCATTTCTTTTTCTTGGAGTTGGTCTTGATCACTGCCTCCTATACAATATCAGTAACCTCCATCCATAGTTCTTCAGGCACTCTGTCTATCAGATCTAATCCCTTTAATCTATTTGTCACTGCCACTGTATATTCATAAGGGATTTGATTTAGATCATACCTGAATGATCTAGTGATTTTCCCTACTTTCTTCAGATTAAACGTGTATTTGGCAATAAGGAGTTCATGATCTGAGGCACAGTCAACTCCTCATATTATTTTTGCTGACTGTATAGAGCTTCTCCATTTTTGGCTGGAAGGAATATAATCAATTTTATTTCAGTATTGACCATCTGGTGATGTCCATGTATAGAGACGTCTCATGTATTTTTCGATGAGGGTTTTTCTTGTGACCAGTGTGTTCTCTTGGAAGAACTCTGTTAGCCTTCCCCCGTCTTTGTTTTGTACTCCGAGCCCAAACTTGCCTGTCACTCCAGGTATCTCTTGACTTCCTACTTTTACGTTCCAGTCCCCTATAATGAAAAGGACATCTTTCTTTTGGGGGGGGGTGTTAGTTGTAGAAGGTCTTGTAGGTCTTGATAGAACCGTTCTACTTCAGCTTTTTCAGCATTACTGATCAGGGCACAGACTTGGAGTACTATGATAATGAATGTTTTGCCTTGGAAATGAAGAGAGATCATTCAGTCGTTTTTGAGATTGCACCAAGAACTCAATTTTGAACTCATTTGTTGACTATGAGGACTACTCCATTTCTTCTAAGGGATTCTTGCCCACAATAATAGATACAATGGCCATCTGAGTTAAATTTGCCCATTCCAGTCCACTTTAATTCACTGATTCCTAAAATGTTGATGTTCACTCATCCCCTGCCATCCCCTGTTTGACCACTTCCAATTTACCTTGATTCAGGCACCTAACATTCCAGGTTCCTATGCTATATTGCTCTTTACAGTATCAGACTTTACTTCCATTACCAGTCACATTCACAACTGGGCATTGTTTCCACTTTGGCTCTGTTTCTTCATCTTTTCTATAGTTATTTCTCCACTTTTTTCCAATGGCATATTGTGTACCTACCAACCTAGGGAGTTCCTCTTCCAGTGGCCTATCTTTTTTGCCTTTTCATACTATTCTTGGGGTTTTCAAGACAAGAATACTGAAGTGGTTTGCCATTCTCTTCTCCAGTGGACTACATTTTGTCAGAACTCTCCACTATGACCCGTCTGTCTTGGGTGGCCCTACTCGGCATGACTCATTGTTTCACTGAGTTAGATAAGGCTGTAGTCCATGTGAGGATTTCCCTTTTGGCTCAGACAATAAAGCGTCTGCCTACAATGCAGGAGACACGGATTTGATCCCTGGGTCATGAAGATCCTCTGGAGAAGGAAATGGCAACCCACTCCAGTACTCTTGCCTGGAAAATCCCATGGATGGAGGAGTGTGGTTACAGTCCATGGGGTTGCAAACAGTCAGA
>SJYX01021389.1:178741-196978 GCA_006410675.1 Oreotragus oreotragus | reverse complement strand
TGGACTGCAAGGAGATACAACCAGTCCATTCTGAAGGAGATTAGCCCTGGGATTTCTTTGGAAGGAATGATGCGAAAGCTGAAACTCCAGTACTTTGGCCACCTCATGCGAAGAGTTGACTCATTGGAAAAGACTTTGACGCTGGGAGGGATTGGGGGCAGGAGGAGAAGGGGACGACCGAAGATGAGATGGCTGGATGGCATCACGGACTCGATGGATGTGAGTCTGAGTGAACTCTGGGAGATGGTGATGGACAGGGAGGCCTGGCGTGCTGCGATTCATGGGGTCGCAAAGAGTCAGACACGACTGAGCAACTGAACTGAACTGAACTGACACAATAACAATGTCATGCCAGTAAATGTAGATAAATCACATAACTTTTATATTTACCTAATTAAAGCCAGCACTTTGGAAACAGAACACAAGAACATGGATATTGGCAAGGTTCTAACTTCTCTTTCAGAAGTGTAAGAGCTCACACTGACATCGGAACACATTTTTTAGAAAAAATTTTCTAAACTTTTTATAGCTTCCACTGAAATGTTCACTAAGTGATATACTTTCATAGCTTCCACTGAAATATTCAGTAAGTGATATACTAACTTATAAAAGTATCATATTGATGTAGTAACCTTTTTATATCAACCTAAATTGCATTAATCTAAATTTTCTTTCAATATTAAATAAAATAATTAGTCTAAATTCTATGAAAGCCAATTATTTCCCTGAAGTAACTGGACAATCATACTGCAAAACAGAAAACAATTTCTGCATCTAACTTCTTTTAATTTGAAACATTAATAAGTAAATATGTATTCTAGAAAATGCATGTATTGATTGCATTTAAGGGCTTCCCTTGTAGCTCAGTCAGTCAAGCGTCTGCCTGCAGTGCAGGAGACCCAGGTTCGATCCCTGAGTTGGGAAGATCCCCTGGAGAAGGAAATGGCAACCCACTCCAGTATCCTTGCCTGGAAAATCTCATGGACAGAGGAGCCTGGTGGACTGCAGTCCATGGGGTCACAAAGAGTCAGGCGCAACTGAGCGAACTACTGTACTGTACTGTATTGCATTTAAACTTTTTTCACAAACATATATAATACTAAATGCTAAATGAAAAACATTCAAAACAAATAAAACCACTGCTAGAAACTAATACTGTCATATTTACATCAGCATTTTCAAATTTGTATTTTTTAATACTAAAATTCAATCAAATCATATCAACTGTCAAGTAATATAGTTTTTAATAGATTTCCTACATGTTGAGGTTAGAAGATAAAGATAAATCTGTTTTAGTTTTCCAAATACAGTGAGAACAATGTCAAATATTACCATGTAAACTGTGGATACAATTTCATATAACCATGTATGCAGTATATATTTATTGAGTACCTCCTAGGTATTAAGCACTATTCTAGAGACGGGGTTACAACAATGAACAAAAGAGGCTAAAACAGATGTTTCCTGGAGCTTGCTCCCCTGTGGAGGAACAATAATAATATAATAAGATGTGGAATGTGAAAACATTTTGAGGAGAACAGATTTTACTCACTAAATTCTTCCTAAATACCTTCTCTTTTTAATTGATTTATTTACTGAGTATAGACTATGAACAGAACAAACACGGTACTGGTCTCTGGAAGCAGAAAAAGAGAACAACTTTTTAAAGAATTTCTTGGCCTATTATTCCAAAAATCTTAATACATGCAAATTTGGAGAACCAAGTGGCAACCCAGTCCAGTATTCTTGCCTGGGAAATCCCGTGGACAGAGGGGCCTAATGGGCTACAGTCCATGGGATGACAAATGAGCTGGACACGACTTAGTGACTTAACAACTGCCTTGTGATATATGTAAACATCATAACCATATACATTATAATCATAACTCTGAAGAGTGAGCAGTTGTTAGCATCTTGGGAAAGAGAAGGGAGAACACACACACATGCAAACGCACTTGCATACACATACATTCCTATTTAGGCAACAATGTCATAAAATCAGGAATTCTGCATAATGTTTCCTAGGATAGAATTTCCCAAACACCTGGGTTATCAGAATCACCTGGAGGTGTTTTCTAAAATGAATACAGATGACGGAATCCTACTGCCTTAAATGCAGGCACTCTGAGCTGCTGACCCTGCAGTCTGTATTTTAAAAGCGCCCTCTTTGATGTTGATGATGAGCCAGCTTTGATAACTAGGGCAGTCTGAGGCAAAGGGGGCTGAAACCTACTTGCAAGCTTCAAATTTCTGACTCCTGGATACTGGGGGACAAATCATTTCTCTGCACTAAAACAGTCTGTACAAGTCTTGAGTATAGAGGTGGCACTCAGAAAGGACTCAACTAGGCTTCAAATAACCTACATCTCATACCTAGGCACCCTGCTCCCCCAAATCCCATCAATCTAATGTTAACCCTTTTAATTTTCACACTTGAAAACTTCAAAGTGATTGCTTTGACAGGAGTTCTTAAGGTGACAAGCTGTCTCTTTTGATGTTTACTTTAAGTGGATCCAATCCTTTGAACCTTAGAATACCAAGCTAATACCATAGAGACGTAACCAATATATAGCATTAAGGTTTTCCTCAACCTGTTACAGACCTTGTTCTTCTGTCTGCGTGATGTGCTTGCCAGGGAAGCTGATATATGGATGTGCTTTATCTGGATAGGCTTCTGCCTCTCAGGGCAAGAATTTTCGGCAAATGACTATTTTATTTATTGATGTTCTTTCAATCCTTCACTCTGCTCTTTCTTGTAAGAAGATCAGTGTGCTCTCACTCCCTAGATTAACAGGATAAATTTAATTTAATGAAATTTCTCAAGCACTTCAAATTCACATTAACATGAATTTATAGAAAACAAGAGCCTTTCTCTGTGAAACTCAAAACACTTTTCAAGTAATAATTCTATGTCAGGAAAGCTGCAAACAGATCTATGCATACTCCATGATCTGATAGGCGACCTCAGTCTCAAGTGACTCAGTCAAAGTATGAAGGAAAATAATTGCTAAATTATTGTTTTAACCTTATTTACTGGTAATTTCTAAGGTTTCCAGTAACTTGATTAAGCTCCCAAGCCAATATGTTTTCCCTTACAGCACAGATATTTAAAACACATAATCACATTTTTGTGTACAGCTTTCCTTTAATATTGATGCAATATAAATAAATAAAATGTGTTTTGCTCTGTTAGAGTTAAATCAAAACTGTACTGAAATGCTAAAAACTGTAAAGGATTACAGTAAAGAGATCTTATATGAGAACTAAATGTGACATATGTTACCAATTTAGTAATTTAAACAGTCTTAAGCATATGCTTTCCTCATAAAAATGTACAGCATCAACAATTCTCATTAAAATGGCTTGAAATGCATAAATTAAGAATAAACATGAGAAGAATATTTTAAAAGTTTGAGATCAGACAAATTTGCAAGCTAAGGATTAATTAAAGTTTCAAAAAAACAGAAAAGAAAATGATCATAAGAATACTAGATTCTTACGTAATACAAGAATGCCAGTGAAAGCCGGACTTGAATACTGTTGTCTTTCAGTTGCTAAGTCATATCCAATTCTTTGTGACCCCATGGACTGCCGCCCACCAGATTTCCCTCTCCTCCACTATCTCCCAGAGTTTGCTCAAATTCATGTCCTTTCTGTTGGTGACGCTAACTGTCTCATTCTCTGCTGCCCCCTTCACCTTTTGCCTTCACTCTTTCCCAGCATCAGGGTCTTTTTCAATAAGTTGGCTCTCTGCGTCAGGTGGCCTAAGCATTGGAGCTTCAACTTCAGCACTTCCAATGAATATGCAAGGTTGATTTCCTTTAGGATCAGCTGGTTTTATCTCCTTGTAGTCCAAGGGACTCTCAAGAGTCTTCTCCAGTCGCACAGTTCAAAAGCATCAATTCTTTGACACTCGGCCTTCCTTACGGTCCAACTTTCACATCCATACATGACTAGAGGGAAAACCATAGCTTTGACTAGACAGACATTCTTCTTTACCTTTCAGTTCAGTTCAGTTCAGTCGCTCAGTCATGTCCGACTCTTTGTGACCCCATGAAGCGCAGCACGCCAGGCCTCCCTGTCCATCACCAACTCCCGAAGTTCACCCAGACTAACATCCATTGAGTCAGTGATGCCATCCAGTCATCTCATCCTCGGTCGTCCCCTTCTCCTCCTGCCCCCAATCCCTCCCAGCATCAGAGTCTTTTCCAATGAGTCAACTCTTCGCATGAGGTAGCCAGAATACTGGAGTTTCAGCTTTAGCATCATTCCTTCCAAAGAAATCCCAGGGTTGATCTCCTTCAGAATGGACTGGTTGGATCTCCTTGCAGTTAAAGAGACTCTCAAGAGTCTTCTCTGACACCACAGTTCAAAAGCATCAATTCTTCGGTGCTCGGCCTTCTTCACAGTCCAACTCTTACATCCATACATGACCACAGGAAAAACCATAGCCTTGACTAGACGGACCTTCATTGGCAAAGTAATGTCTCTGCTTTTGAATATGCTATCTAGGTTGGTCGTAACTTTTCTTCCAAGGACTAAGCGTCTTTTAATTTCAGTCACCATCTGCAGTGATTTTGGAGCCCCCAAAAATAAAGTCTGACACTGTTTCCACTGTTTCCCCATCTATTTCCCAGGAAGTGATGGGACTGGATGCCATGATCTTCGTTTTCTGAAGATTGAGCTTTAAGCCAACTTTTTCGTTTTCCTCTTTCACTTTCATCAAGATGCTTTTTAGTTCTTCTTCACTTTCTGCCATCAGGGTGGTGTCATCTGCATATCTGAGGTTATTGATATTTCTCCCAGCAATCTTGATTTCAGCTTGTGTTTCTTCCAGTCCAGCGTTTCTCATGATGTACTCTGCACAGAAGTTAAATAAGCAGGGTGACAATATACAGCCTTGATGTACTCCTTTTCCTATTTGGAACCAGTCTGTTGTTCCATGTCCAGTCCTAATTGTTGCTTCCTGACCTGCATATAGGTTTCTCAAGAGGCAGGTTAGATGGTCTGGTATCCCCATATCTTTCAGAATTTTCCACTGTTTATTGTGATCCACACAGTCAAAGGCTTTGGCATAGTCAATAAAACAGAAATAGATGTTTTTCTGGAACTCTCTTGCTTTTTCCATGATCCAGCAGATGTTGGCAATTTGATCTCTGGTTCCTCTGCCTTTTCGAAAACCAGCTTGAACTTCAGGAAGTTCATAGTTCATGTATTGCTGAAGCCCAGCTTGAAGAATTTTGAGCATTACTTTACTAGCATGTGAGATGAGTGGAACTGTGCGGTAGTTTGAGCATTCTTTGTCATTGCCCTTCTTTGGAATTGGAATGAAAACTGACCTTGTCCAGTCCTGTGGCCACTGCTGAGCTTTCCAAATTTGCTGGCATATTGAGTGCAGCACTTTCACAGCATCTGCTCCTTTGATAAGCCACTAGGAATTCCCTGGTGGCTTACATGCTAAAGAATCTTCCTGCAATGAAGGAGACCCAGGTTCAGTCTGTAGGTCAGGAAGATCCCCTGGAGAAGGGAATGGCAACCCACTCCAATATCCTTGCACATCTTATGATTTTTAACTCACAGTTATTTCTGGTTTTTCCAATATTACCTGTCAAAGAAAACTGACACACACCCAAACCATCATATTCAAATGGTTAAGCCACTGAGGTTGCTATACAAGGAAATGCACCCCAGCAGAACCAAGGGATTTCTCTAAAGCGGAGACTGCTCTTAGGGTCTGGGGGCCTAAGGGAATTAACAGGGTGGTCTGATCTGGAGTTGCTCTGAATTTATAAATAAGCAGACTTGCTGAAAGAGGAAGATCAGTGAAAAATAAAATCCACCTGCAATGCAGGAAACTTGGGTTTGATCCCTGGGTTGGGAAGATCCCCTGGAGGAGGAAACGGCAACCCACTCCAGTATTCCTGCCTGGGTAATCCCATGGACAGTGGAACCTGGCAGGCTACAGTTCATAGAGTCAGAAACGGTGAGTCATGATTGAGCACAGCACACACCTGCAACAGGACTCTTAAAACACATGTCTCTACATTCTGATCCGGAAAATCCTGGAGTTCCTGCTGGATCAGTTTGCCTCGAATCTTATTTCAAAACACAAAAATCTAAAGGACCCCTTAAAAGAGGAGCTAGTGCTTAGAACATTGGTGATGGTGGTCTGAATTGGTATAATACAGATGTTTTCTAAGTCATAGCACACTTTATTTTGTCCACTGTGGTTTTTATTTCAATGCTCTGTAACTCCCTGAGAGGCTAGCTGCCAGCTGGGATGTTTTTTCTTTTTATCACACTGAATTTATAGAACCCAAATATTTGCCAGAGCTCCTCATCAAAACTAATTTACAGAAGAACTAAACAAGAGACACCAGAACGGAGAATCCAAATGGCTTTAATTTCCTTGAGAGACATGAGCCACCTTTCCCTGGCCGCCTGCCACTTTCTGGTAAGCACACTTCACCTAATTCTTAAGGACTTGAGTGCCTGAGCACATCTTTCTCTTCATGGCTAAGATTAAAATAATAATTTCCACCCTGAGGTGACTGTAGTTTTCAGTTATATCAACCCCAATCACAGCTAGTTTTTCTTACTATTAATATTACCTAGCAACATGGGGAATTCAATAATATCCTGGCAATAAATCATTCATGGATAGTGTGTCCAAGGCAGGGCCAGGGAGAAGCTTTCTGGTGAAAAAAGTTACTTAAAAGATTCCTATCAGTTTTATGGGATCATGTGCTTCTTTCCCTCATAAGTAGCAGGAAGGTAAACTAACACCATCCTGTACAACAATATCTTTCCTAGAGAGTCATCTTTTACAAATGGCATTTGTAAACATACCTATGTTTTGTTGCGGCTGTTAATAATATAACTCTCAGACACCTAAAAGCATTGAAAGGGAATAACAACTAAAAACAAGAAAACATCAGGCCTGCGGAAGCCCACGATGTAAGCAATACTCCTGGAGAGTCAGAACAAAGTGGCAGAGACTGCCTGGAAAGTCTTACTCTTACACACTGCATTTTTATTTAATCATATACCTTTCTTATTGTATTTCATGATTTCAAAGCATAATGATGCTCTTCCAAAGATCTTCCTTTCACAATGGATCACATATATAAAATCAACACACAGTACACTTCAAATTCTATTTCTTTTTTAAATATCAAATTTACTTAGTATTTATTATGTGGCAGACAGTTTTACATGTATACATAAAGATAAATGTGAGTGTGTGTGTGTGTATTTATGATTTACAGATATTAGCATTGCCTTATAAAGAAAACAGTAGTAATATCTCCATTTGCTAGTTGAGGTAAATAAAGCTTGAAGGTTGACAAGCAAGAACACAGAGTTTGAGTTTGCATTCTACCAACCTATGACAAATTTGATATCTTTGAATAAGATTTCTCCCCACTTTCAGAACTTACTTTAGTCAAAATCTATGCTTGTTTTCTTGAATCAAAGTCTATATGTGTGTAAGTTTTACAGAAGGCAGAAGAATGCAATATTAAAAATATTTAACAGCAGATATGTTAGAGTGAACTGATATTAAATTCTGGTTCTTTCACTAAGCACCTCTGAAACATTGTGGAAATTTGAAGGGATCAAAGTTGCCTCATCAGTGAAATAGAATTGACTTGAGGAATTCAAGTTTTATTTCCTAACTATACTTCTGTCAAACCAACCAACCAACCAATGAAAAATCAAACGTAAACTATCTTAAATGTTAAAGCCACAGTAGCTGATAGATCTTTCCTATTAGATCTGAAAGAAGAAATGTGGAATGGGGTATTTTTTATACAGTTGGTAGATCAACAAATACAGTACATAGGAAATCCTCCATGAGGCTTGTATTATATTGTAATTTCAGAATACTTATCTCACCAAAACTCTTGACAGGGAAATTACTGGATCTATTGTTTCTCTCTCCTGACAGAAGCAATTTTATATTCATTCCTTTTTAGTTCTGAAACACAGGACTAGGAGTGGAATGGGGTGAAGGCAGAGGTGATAAATTGTTCCTGTTTCCCTATGTTCTGAAAAGAACAGGCACTATAAAGGATTCACGGTAGAGTTATCTTTAGCTTAATTATGATTTACAGGTTTTCTGGACTCAGAGGAATTGCCATCAGAAATCCAAAATGACAGAGACAGGTTTTATATTTGAGGGCACCTTTGGGATGTGAAACTTGACAACCAAGTTCTCCTTCGGTCAAATGAAACAACTTGCAAATTCTTCAACCATGGGATGCTCAAAACAAAACATATCATAAAATGAAAACAGCTCCCAAAATGCAGTAGACAGTTTTCTAATAGTGTGAGGGATGTTTACTCGACATAGAACAAACAGGGGTGTTCAAGAGTTCTTATGTCTGGCCTCCTAATTGTCTTAGCCCCCAAAGGGTGGACTTCCCCAACGGCTCAGTGAGTAAAAAAATCTGCCTGCCAATACAGGAGACAAAGGAGATTCAGGAGAGAAAAAGGCATTCTACTCCAGTATTCTTGCCTGAAAAATCCCACAGATAGAAGAGCATGGTAGGCTATAGTCTAAAGGGGTGCAGAGTCAAGAGTTTCACACAGCTGAGGACCAGCACCAGAAACAGACACACCAAACCAAAAAAGGCAGCACGACATGTCACATTGCTTGATGCATTTCTTCTTTTTGGTAACCCAGGAGTTTGTGTAATGCCCAGCTTCTAACCGACACGGGTAGGCTATAATTGGTTCCTCTCCTTGGGGCACGTAACAGTGCCACATCTGGGGACTTACATGAGTTCAACAGACAGACAAAATGATCATTGATGGGGCTAGAAAAGCAGAGAAAGGAGCTCCATCAGTATCAATGTCAAAACCTTTCTGTCTTTTGGATAACAGGCTAGTTGCAATCTTTCTATTATCAACCTCCTATTGTTTATAATACAATGACAATTTCAGCATTCTGTTATTTATTTTCTTTTTCCCTATTTTGATTTTACTTCTGTTTGTAAGGTTTTATTGAGATATTATAATTCACATGGGCTAGCAATTCACCCATTTGAAATCTACAATTCAGTGTTTTTGAGTTTCATCCTTTCTTAATGAGATGTCTGGCAGAGAATGAGATCAGAGAGACTTTACTCCTCTGAGACATGGAGCAGATTCTTCCAAAATCTCACAGAGTTGGTAAAATTTCAATAGAGTTTAGACTGATACAATTCCCTGGCCCAGTGCTGAATAATACTGAAGCCAGTAAAGATCGCTTAACCGCCTGCTCTTGAAGAAGGTCTCATCCCTGTGTCTACTCAGTCGTGTAGGACTCTTTGCAACCCCGTGGACCGCAGCCCGCCAGGCTCCTCTGTCCACGGGATTCTCCAGGCAAGAATACTGGAGTGGGTTGACAGTTCCTCCTGCAGGGATGCTTCCTGATCCGGGGATCAAACCTGCCATCTCTTGTATCTCCTGCATTGGCACGCGGACTCTACCACTGTGCTTTAAGGTCATGAAGCAGCTAAATAGCTTACCTGTCAAGTCTAAGATCTTTGCTCATCCAAACACTTTAAGACTCCTGCCTCACGGTGCTCACAGATCCCCAAACTATTTATTACTCACTGCCTCTTCCCAGTCCTAAGCAGCACTCCTGATGCAAGATCGACCTTAAAATCACTCAGCCCAAAACCGACACCTCTATAAATATCCTCCTCCAACTTCTCCCCTCAAGACACTGCACTGATGAGGTAATGCTCTCTTTTAGTACTGCACACCTAATAAACTTAGCTTTGTCTCATCAACAGTTTTTTTTTTTTTTTTAAGAATTTGAAAGTCAACACAACAAACATCTCTTGAGTCACACAACTGCTGACTTTGGCAACTATATTATCATCAAGTGAGAAAATGAGCACCACTCTGGACTCAAAGGCAATCTTAAGCAGACATTCGAACGCAAAAACAGGAAAAAAAAGGACAGCTTTCATGCACAGAATTCTTAGATGTACTCTGAACGTCTGTGAAACTGAAAGAGTATCTTTATAGTTTCATGTACTTACTTTTAAAAAAATTATTTTTGAACATTACTAGTATCTACTGGAACTTTTACAGATATTTAAACCTGTCACCACATAGTATAAATATAAATTTAAATGATAAATAACCATTTCTTTTTTTTAAGGGAGTTGTACAAATTCTTTATTTTCTACTCATCAAGTTGTAATATCCCTTTATCTCCTCTAACTCTTACTAGTAATCATTAATAAATAAATAAATAATTATACATTAAAAAAAAAAATGAACTGCTCCCTCTTTGGAGCACCAGCAGTTCTGGGAGCTAACCCCCCTTCTTCATCCCATCATATTTAAATACAGGGTTCTCAGCATGTTGGTAGAAATCCACTTTAAACACAAACCGGAAACAAAAACAAAAATGCCTCAAGCCCCACACTGCTCTATGAGCTGCACATTTTAACCCTGTTTTCTCCTCCACTCTGCCAGTCCTCCCATAGCCTATACATACTTTTTTTTTTTTTCATGTTTCAATCATAGTTTTGTGTCTTTGAGTAATCATGAATGGATATTTAATCATTTTACCAGCATTTGCAGCCTAGCAAAGGTTGAGTTCCACTGAACTGGCAGATTGCTTTTTAATTTTCTGCTTGGATGGGTTTTTTTTTTTTTTTTTTTTTTTGTCCTATAGTTTCCAAAATAGTTTATGAGTCTTGATGGAGAGGCTAAAATGCTTGCATATTTTGCTGATCTCTGCCAAAACTTGATCAACCCTCCCTCATTCTTCAGAAACCCATGTACCCGCAGGCTTAAGTGATGTAAGAAACACGTAAAACAGGACTTTCACAAAGGCTGCAAAACACTACTTGTACACAAGGGATAAGTTCCTTGCTAATTATTCTGTGCAGTTTTATACTGGCTTTCTATTTCTACCACGGAGAGCAATATTTATGATTCTTTAAGTTGTGAAGTGAAAGGCTGCTTCAGCATCACTGTCCCTTACATGCAGCTGATGATCTGTGAATAAAAATGATATGACTTTGAAATGGGCCACCTTTATGAAGGCAGATATTTCCATGACACCATGTTAATTGTGCTGAACTGTGTAGTTATTTCACTTCAAATGATAATGACCTGCTACCTTGGTTATCCTGTGGTCTTTTTACAACTGATCAGACATCCAGAATAATGTATTTTCTATATCTCATAATAATTTTTTAATGTTTAAAATAACTGAAATAATGTGACATTGTCACTATCATTTTTAACATATATTTTTAAGTCTATTCCCACTATCGTCTTTCCCATCTCAGTGGACCACAACTCTTGCTGGTTGCTCAGGTCAAGCAGAAGAACCAGATTTTTCTCTCAGTCTGTGATGAGGCAGGTTGTATTATGGTTTCCAATGACTTGCTCCCTTCTCGGTCACATAAAGAGACCTGGGGGTCCTCCTCAAAGGAGGAGTCCCTGTGTCCACCCCGCAGACCATGGACTTGGCAATGTTGCTTTGGGTTAACGAGATGCAAGCATTAAGATGTGTTTGATACCTCGTCACCACACAAATTGTAAGAAGAATGCCCACTTTTAAGAAGATTGGAGGGTCACTAATTGGGACTGCTTCTCCAACCTGGATTCTGGGATTCCTGGGAAACAGGAGAAAGAGCCGCGCAGAGTCAGGCAGACTCACTGGTGCCCAAACTCGCAGCTGCCTGAGCAAGACATCAACGCTTTTTTGGTAACTTTTTGTGAATTCCTGAGATCTGGGAGAATATTTGAGGGGGTCTGCAACTGCAACATAAAGTTGACAAATATAGCACCTATCCAAGTGTGCTTGTGTGTGCCCAGTCATGTCTGACTCTTTGCGACCCCCTGGACTCTAGCCCGCCAGGCTCCTTTGTCCGTGGAATTTTCCAGTTATGAATACTGGAGTGGGTTGCCATATCCTCCTCCAGGGGTTCTTCCTGACCCAGGGATTGAAACAGCATTTCCTGCATCTCCTCCATTGGCAGGCAGATTCTTTACCACTGCACCATCTAGGAAGCCCAGCCCCTACCAAATATACTGGCTAAGTTTGTATCTCCTTCTCAATTCTTCCAGCACCAGACCACTTTTCACCTCTGCTGCAATTCCTATGCCCAAGGCCACTAAGCGAGCATAAGTGATTATGGTCATAGGTTCCCAATGAGCCTAAATGTTTCTTCCCTTATCATTTGACTCACTGCCTATTTTCAACATGGTGCTAGAATAATTCTTTTAGAATGTAAATCACATGGTACCAGTCCTGTGCACCAATCCCTCTAATAGCTTCCCAGCATCACCCAGGTGACTCCCAAAAGGCTGACAAGGCTCAAGTAGCTTTTGGAGGCTCTCGCAAATGCCTCTCTCTGTGCAGCCCTCCCCAGAGTCACCTCCTGCAAATCCCCCTGTGCTCACCTCACCCAAGCCCTCTGGCCTCGTGGCTTTCCATCAACCTGGCCAGCACCTGCCTCCCTCGGGCCATTGCTTAGTTCTTCATTCCTTTCAGCTCTTTACTCAAATAGCATCTATTCGGTGACATCTTCTCAAACCACCTGATTTATTTATTTTTTAACTTTTTATTGCATATCGGTGTATAGGTGATGAACAGTTGTGCTAGATTTAAGTGCACAGCAAAGTGATTCAGTTATGCATATACATGGATCTATTCTTTATCAAATTCTTTTCCCATTTAGGCTTAGTTCCATAATATGAAACAGCGCTTCCCTGGCTCAGGCAGTAAAGAAATTGCCTGCAATGAGGGAGACCTGGGTTCAGTCCCTGGGTTGGGAAGATCCTCTGGAAAAGGAATGGTCACTTACTCCAGTATTCTTGGTTGGAGAATCCCATGGACAGAGGAGCCTGATTGGCTACAGTCCATGGGGTCGCAAAGAATCGGACACAACTGAGCGACTAATAGAAAATCGCAAAACCCTTCACTCCTGAGGCTTTCTCCCTCCCCTTCTTTCACTGTCTCCTCGGCACTCAAATCATCTGACATGATAGCATTTGTTTATTTATTACACTTAACTCTCATAGATTGTAAGCTTCATGACGGTAGGAATATTTTTTGCTGTTTTGTCTTTAGCTGAGGTCTATACCCTTATCAAGAACTTAGTAAATAAATGAATTTGTTGATGGATGAAGAAAGGAATTATACTTCAGGAGATAAGTGAAGAACTATATTATCTTCATATTTTTTTCTGTGCTTTCTCTCAGAGATAACCTTTTCCACTTATTTTCAAAACACAGTTTTTAAATTTAACATTTATAATAGCAGATAGTGATGCTGTGTCAGGTTTATCTCCTAAATACCTTGCATCCCTCTAAATAGAAAACATCCATAAAGTTGATAGGATAAAGATGTTGTCATGTACATTTCAGAAGCCAACGAAATTTCTCGTATATCAAAAATTACTACCGTATTTCTGCAGATGTGCATAGCACTATATATTGTTAAATTTCTCCACAAACCCGGCCCTTACATTATTAAACATGAGGTGATGTGGGTAATAACCTCAACCCACCAAACATAAATGTCTTTCCAACCTATACAAGACTCACTATTAAAAAACAGCCGGTTTCAAGCTTGGAATCACTTTAATGGCTAAGTTTCCGTATACTTGGTTGATAAATAATAAGCTTTTTCAGTGATTACAAATAAAGACATTGCCAAAGTTAATGACAGTGATTTTTCTTTTTTACATGCTTTTTAGGATTCCCTGGTGGCTCAGATGGTAAAGAATCTGCCTGCAATGTGGAAAACCTGGGTTAGAGCTCGGGTGGGTGGGGTAACGTCCCCGGGGAAGGGAATGGCTACCCACTCCGGTATTCTTTCCTGCAGAATTCCATGGACAGAGGAGCCTGTTGAGTTACATACAGTCCATGGGGTCACAAAGACTTGGACACAACTGAGTGACTAACGTTTGCACTACTTTCACCTCACTTTCACTGGTACACTGAAGGCATTCATTATTGTCTGTGGCAGACACAACTGTCTAAGGAACGATGTCATCCCTGTATCCCTGTCCCTTTGCGGTGTGACTGGGGATGTCTTGGGGGCACTTCATTATACAGCAATAGATAACAGAAGCAAGGACAGTGTTTAGCTTTTCTGCTGCAAATACGTTATTTTCTCCTTTGTAAAGTGTTGGTCCCTCAGTCGCCTAGGACACTTTGCGACCCCATGGACTGTAGCCCACCAGGCTCCTCTGTCCATGGAATTTTCCGGGCAAGAACACTGGAGTGGGAGGCCATCAACCTTTAAGAACTGGTTAAGTGATGGGATGGTGAGAGAGCCAGGTGAACAGTGAGCACTGCGTGTATTATCAGTGTAGTCTTTCACATCCATCTTTATTTCCCTTCCGCCTCTTTCCACACCGCCCCCCCGCAGCACACCTACCTCGCTCTCCTTTAACACACCGCTAAAACTGCAGAGGAAAGTGCTCAATGAGCTCCCTGACTCTTCTTCCTTCAGACCAAAGCACTTAAACCTCAAACATGAATCCCAGTTGGAGAGGAAACTCATTATTAATACCCATATTAAACCACAGACAATCAATTTCTCTTCCAAGTTTCTATCTTACATGCATATGAGTTGTGGCAGGCATTGCTTCTAACCAGGAAACAACTGCAGAAAGGAAAGAGGTTTAGGTAAGAATATACAGCTCCCAATGAATATTGTATAATTCTGAGTGCAAATCACTGTCCTTGTTGAGTATGATTCAAAATCACAATCCTTCATCAAGTGGCCAAGGTTCACACTGGATTAGGATCTATCCCTCTCTGATTTTGTCTCAGTTCTGGAGCGGAGGAGGAAGAGGAAAATGAATGTGATCTCTGACGGTTGCATATGGTCACAGCACATTACTTTTTCACTAAAGTTCCTGATGAAGGGGATCCTTTCATACGTTTCCTCTTTTAACCTTAATTTTTGTAACCATAAATCTTTATGGGAATAATTAGATTCCATTATAAATAAGCACCTTCACTCATCTATTGAATGACTTCAAGAGAGGGAGCACAATCTCTGTGAGATGAATTTTTTTTAAGCGTGCTTTTAAAGGATTTATGTACCATGCTTATCAGAGTAGCCTACTGTGTCCATATATACAGACCTTTGCTTTGTAGTAAAAGAGTTTATTTTACAAACTAAGTGAATACAAAAGATGGACATAGGATGCCTAAGTCAATCACCCACATAGAATTTTAGAATTTGTACAAAATATTTATTTATGTTACGCCAAAAAATCTTTATGCCTAACCATTAAGAATTATAATTCTTGGACTTCCCTGGTGGTCAAGGGGTTAAGAATCCACCTTAAAATGCAAGGGACACGGTTTGACCTCTGGTCCGGGAAGACCCCACATGCTGTGGAGCAACTAATCCTGTGCTCCGCAACTACTCTGCCAGTGCTCTAAGCCCAGAGGCTGCAACTGCTGAGACCACGTGTTGCAACTACTGAAGCCCCTGTGCTGACACTAGAGAGATCTTTGCAATGAGAAGCCTGTGCCCCGCAACAAAGAGCAGCCTCAGGTCACGGCAACTGGAGAAAGCCTGTGTGCAAAAATGGAGACTCGTCACAGCCACACATACACACAGACAAAAAGAATCATTTTTATTCTAAAATAAGCATTTTTAATTTTTTTTATTTCTGTGATACAGAAAGGAAGAAAATCAAAATTCTGATTGCCTAAGACCACGAAGGAAGCAAACTGCTCAGCTTCTGTTTGAATCTGTCTCGAAAGTAAGGCATGCAGTATAGAGAGACAGGAGGTGTTGACTCTGGAGGATGGAATGTGATAGAATTTTACTGGTTATGTATGAATTTCCTTATGTTACATCTAGGCCAGAAAACAAGCCTTTATTATCAGCGTAGATCGTTTATATATGCATTTTATAAAATATGAAGCCAGGTTTCTGAGGACAACTATCTCTGTGGTCAGGAAAGATTAGACACGTATTATTGTCCTTTCTCTTTTATTACTGGCATATAGTTCAGAGAAACAAAACTTTTCTACATACAGGCCCTTTTATCTGGGCCAAACACCTTTCTAACACACTTCTTGACAAATTGCTGGCTGTATACATAGTACATTTGCAATTGATAAATGCAGAGACTGTCATAAGTAAAAGGCACTCATATTGCATCACTGTTATTTGGGTGTCGGCCAAGTCCACTTCCATGACAGCTGTTCCAAAAGCCTCAGAGGCCTTGGAAGTTCCTGTTGCTGTCTTTGTCAGTTTGCATATTTCACTTTCTTTAACTACATTACAAGAGAATTGTCTCCAGTATAGGAGAGAAAAATCCACAGGGGGGAAAAAAAGTCTGCTTTGGTTTTAGTCAGAGACTTGGCTTCTATTTTTTAAGGCCTCCAGTTCCCCAATTTTCTCCTTTTAAATCTGTTTTCCTACCAGGAGTCCTTCAAATGCAGTGAGTCAGCTATTGGATCATCCTCTTAAAAAAATGCAAATGTTCTCTGCAGATATCACACAACTACTCACTCTTAGTCATGGACATATGATGAATTAGTTTATGATATATCATCTAAAATGACAGGTGAGTTATGAGTAGAACCTCAATTTAGGTTTGATGTGCCCAATAAAATTAGAATTTTGCCTAGATGATAAAACTACATTTTTAACTACACTTTAACACTATGTCATTGTTTATTACTGCCAGTGATATCTAATACCTGATTTGTAATTAATATTTAGTTACTGAGAAAAACAATTGGGAATTGGAGAGTAAAAAAAGGCTAAATAGGAAAATCTTTAGAGTGTTCAGAATTGTTTCCTTGTAGGGAAATTGGTCCTGTCTGAAACATAACCAAACATCTTTTAAATTTGGTTCTAATCAAAATGATCATAAGAGACTACTAGTAGGAACTGCATGAATTGGAACAAACTCCAGGAGATAGCGGAGGGCAGAGGATCCTGGCATGCTGCAGTCTAGGGGGTTGCAAAGAGTTAGACATGACTTAGCAAGTGAACAACAGCGACAATAAGGAACTACATGTCAATAAAATGCACAACTGAGAAGAACTGGACAAGCTCTTACAAAGGCGCAATCTCCCATGACTGAAGTAGGAAGAAGTTGAAAATATGAACAGACCATTCACAAGTACTGAAATTGAAGCCATGATTTAAAGAAAACTCCCAACAAAGAAAAGTCCACAAACACACGGCCTTCAGATCGATTCTACCAATTCTCCCAATCTCTTCCAGGGGATCCTGGAGAGTAGGTTGCCATGCTCTCCTCCAGGGGATCCTGGAGAGTAGGTGGCCATGCCCTCCTCCAGGGGATCCTGGAGAGTAGGTTGCCATGACCTCCTCCAGGGGATCTTGGAGAAGGGCATGGTGACTCACTCCAGTATTCTTGTCTGGAGAATCCCGTGGACTGAAGAGCCTGGTGGGCTACAGTCCAGAGGGTCACAAAGAGTTGGACATGCCTGAAGTGACTTAGTACAATATTTCATTGTTTGTATGAATTATTACTCATATGTATCACATATGATACAGTCCATGGAGTTGCAGAGAGTCAAACATGACTTAGCACCTGAACAAAACAGCACAAAACAGAAACAGACTTATGGATTTAGGTTACCAAAGAGGAAGGTGGGGAGGAATAAATTAGGAGTTTGGGATTAAGATATACATAGTACTACATGTCAGAGAATGCAATGGCACCCCACTCCAGTACTCTTGCCTGGAAAATCCTATGGATGGAGGAGCCTGGTAAGCTGCAGTCCATGGGGTCGTTGAGAGTTGGACATGACTCAGTGACTTCACTTTCACTTTTCACTTGCATGCATTGGAGAAGGAAATGGCAACCCACTCCAGTGTTCTTGCCTGGAGAATCCCAGGGACGGGGGAGCCTGCTGGGCTGCCGTCTATGGGGTCGCACAGAGTCAGACAACTGAAGCAACTTAGCAGCAGCAGCAGTACTACATGTAAAGCAGATAATCAAAGACCTACTATATAGCACAGGAAACTCTACTCAATATTTTGTAATAAATCTATACAGGAAAATAATCTCAAAAAGAATAGATATATGTATATGTATGTGACTGAATCCCTTTGCTGTATACCTGAAACTAACACAATATAGCATTGAAATATGTATACTATCATGTAAGAAATGAATTGCCAGTCTATGTTCAATGCAGGATGCAGGATGCTTGGGGCTGGTGTATGGGGATGATCTGGAGGGATGATGTAGGGTGGGAGGTGGG
>SJYX01021389.1:128709-178599 GCA_006410675.1 Oreotragus oreotragus | reverse complement strand
GGGGGTGGGGGGGGTGGCGCGGGGGGGGGGGGGGGGGGGGGGGTTCATGTTTGGGAGTTCGTGTAAAAAAATAAATAAATACAAAAAAAAGTAAAAGTACAGAAATCAAAAAAAAATTACATAAGGGAAAAAAAATAAAACCTATTATTAAATCTCTTCAATTAAAAAAAATAAATAAATCAACTATACTCCAATATAAAATAAAAATTAAAAACACACAAAACCAAAATGTCCATGAGCCCATTTGGTCCAAATGGTTGTGGACATTCCCAAATATCAGGGACCTAGCTGCCTGAATCAAATATCTTATGGACATTTTGGACAGGACAAAATAGCTCTGAAAATATTGACACCTTTTGGTGTGAACCAAATGTCATGGATCTAATGCTTTCTGGACGTTTTAGACAGGATCAAATCTCTGCTAACCAACATGGCATATCTAGTGGCGTACTCAGAAATAGAAAACAAAACAAAAGCTAGATATTACACACACAGTTGTCCAACAAAACTCAAGAAATTAAGTTTCCCACATCCCATACACATAGAAACCTAATAGCACTGGGAGCCTGAGATGGAGTCCAGAAGGAGGAAGGGGGCACATAGGTGGGATGAGAGGACTCTGAAAGGGAGCTGGGATCATGGGATATTTTCCAGACTGGCTTCGGAGCAAGAGTGAATATAATGAGTAACAACACAAACCTAAACTTATGTTTCAGCACAGAGCTATATTCACCAGACTGTGTGCTTTGTAATAAATTACTGTCCTACCAAGAATAATCACATTTTCTTTAAGACTGCAATTCTCCCCTGAGCAATGCACAAATGGACACATTCAATAACACTGGATATAAATTAGTTTAACAATCTGTAAGGTTTACATTTTCAGTGTTTTCCTTTGATTACTTTGTTCTTGTCTTTTTTACAACATGATTAACTTTTCTGGATAGCCTGTTTCCAAATTCTTTTACCCACATAAAGCCTAGATTACATAAAGAGTATATTTACACTGAAGCAAATAACCTTTAAGCTTCAAGACCGACCACCTCCAGATCCCTTGCAGTGCACTAACACAGTTCCACATGATGTATGTTGTTATAAAGTGTGAAAAAAATGACCTTTTTTTTTTTTTTTTCCTTAAAACCGCAGCTCACTGAGATGGCCACATTGCTCTGCACTGACTTCCTTCCGTGATACGTTCCTTATATTAGATGGCCCTAAGCCCATCATCAGAAGAACATGGGAATGAGAGGAAAATAAGGTTTGAAATGTTCAGAACCAGAAGCTAGTTTGTGGACAAACCTCAAAGCAGTTGCATATAACTGTAAGCAAAGAACTTGTATCTCTTTGATAACTAGTTAAAATGAGTTCACTTTGGTAAACATAAGTTTTAATATTTTTGTTGGGAATCATGCAATAGAGAATGTACTAAAATCTCTGTAGTTCGGAGGTACACACTGCAGAATATTAGAAATATAAATTCCAATTGACCATCCAATAAAGACAAAAGTAAATTGTTTGTTTTCCCTGTGAAAGTGAAAAAGGGTTAGTCATTCAGTCAAGTCTGACTCTTTGCAAACCCATGGACTATAGCCCTCTGGGCTCCTCTGTCCATAGAATTCTCCAGGCAAGAACACTGGCGTGGATAGCCATTCACTTCTCCAGGGGATCGTCCCAGCCCAGGGATGAAATCAACATCTCCTGCATCTCCTGCACTGCAGGCAGATTCGTTATACCATCTGAGCCACCAGGAATATTAAACATTTATTGTCATATTAAGAAATAAAAAAGTATAA
Source organism: Oreotragus oreotragus (assembly GCA_006410675.1). Lineage (NCBI taxonomy): Eukaryota > Metazoa > Chordata > Mammalia > Artiodactyla > Bovidae > Oreotragus > Oreotragus oreotragus. Next base: position 176,806 of record SJYX01021389.1, on the reverse strand, counting down.
TTTATTTTCATTTTGTTCATTTTAAATATTCATTTATGTCTAATTATGAATGACCATTTTTGTCATTTTCTTAAATTACATAAAATTCAATTTCCCTTATATTCATTCCTAAATGCATACATAATCCCCTACATTCATACATAAATCACTAAGAATAGGATTTTATTTTCCTTTTTCTTTTAACTAGAAACTGTCATTACTTCCCAATATGTGTCCACAATATTGTCCAATTGGACACCATGCTATTTCATTCAATAACAAGACACTGCTGTGTTTGCTTCTTACATCTTTCCCCTCACATAATCAAAACCCTGATTTAATTTAAAATAAACTATCCATGATTTGCATCTTTATGGCACTCTAAGTGCCATAAATTTGCCTCTTTCAACTTTAAAGATTACTTCAGCATTATTAGGGGCTTCCTTGGTGGCTCAGACAGGAAAGACTCTCCCTGAAATACAGGAGACCTGGGTTCCACCCCTGGGTTGGGACGACTTCCCTGGAGAAGGGAATGGCTGTCCACACCAGTATTCTTGCCTGGAGATTTCCATGTAGGGAGGAGCCTGGAGAGCTACAGTCTAGGTGTTCGCAAAGATTCGGACATGACTGAGAGACTAACACTTTGACTTTCAGCATTATTATTTGCAAGGCCATGAGTTTGATACAAATGCTTTGTCTTTGAATATAACTTTCCTAGATTTTCTTTGGAAGCTTTAACTTTCTCTGTCACTCTGATCCATTCTATAGCACATGCTAAAGTTTTTTCTTGTCTTACAGATTTTCTTTTCTCCAGAAAACTTCTTTTCCATTTAATTTTTCAACATTAACCAACACAATATGTTTTACTTTGCCTTCCCTTTCCAGATGACCTTAAGGATGTTTTCTTCTGACCCTTTAGAAACTCCATTGAAAGTGAATCCATAAAAACAAGATACATGTATCATGTATACATTGCTGCTAAGTCACTTCAGTCATGTTCGACTCTGTGTGACCCCATAGATGGCAGCCCACCAGGCTCCCCAGTGTTCGCAAAGATTCGGACATGACTGAGAGACTAACACTTTGACTTTCAGCATTATTATTTGCAAGGCCATGAGTTTGATACAAATGCTTTGTCTTTGAATATAACTTTCCTAGATTTTCTTTGGAAGCTTTAACTTTCTCTGTCACTCTGATCCATTCTATAGCACATGCTAAAGTTTTTTCTTGTCTTACAGATTTTCTTTTCTCCAGAAAACTTCTTTTCCATTTAATTTTTCAACATTAACCAACACAATATGTTTTACTTTGCCTTCCCTTTCCAGATGACCTTAAGGATGTTTTCTTCTGACCCTTTAGAAACTCCATTGAAAGTGAATCCATAAAAACAAGATACATGTATCATGTATACATTGCTGCTAAGTCACTTCAGTCATGTTCGACTCTGTGTGACCCCATAGATGGCAGCCCACCAGGCTCCCCTGTCCCTGGGATTCTCCAGGCAAGAACACTGGAGTGGGCTGCCATTTCCTTCTCCAATGCATGAAACTGAAAAGTGAAAGTGAAGTCGTTCAGTCATGTCCGACTCTTCACAGCCCCATGGACTGCAGCCTACCAGGCTCCTCCGTCCATGGGATTTTCCAGGCAAGAGTACTGGGGTGGGGTGCCATCGCCTTCTCCATGTATGCATTAGTCATATTTAATTATCTTTTTCCAGACCAGTTGTTTCTTAGCTTTAAAAGAGAGAAAAAGAAATAGGCAAAACACTTTCCGACATAAACCACAGAGGATCCTCTATGACCCACCTCCCAGGATATTGGATATAAAAGCAAAAATAAGCAAATGGGACCTAATTAAAATTAAAAGCTTCTGCACAACAAAGGAAACTATAAGCAAGGTGAAAAGACAGCCTTCAGAATGGGAGAAAATAATAGCAAACGAAGCAATGGACAAAGAATTAATCTCAAAAATATACAAGCAAATTATGCAGCTCAATTCCAGAAAAATAAAAGACCCAATCAAAAAGTGGGCCAAAGAACTAAACAGACATTTCTCCAAAGAAAACATACAGATGGCTAACAAGCACATGAAAGGATGCTCAACATCACTCACTATTAGAGAAATGCAAAGCAAAACCACAATGAGGTACCACTTCACGCCAGTCAGAATGGCTGCTATCTAAAAGACTACAAGCAATAAATGCTGGAGAGGGTGTGGAGAAGAGGGAACCCTCTTACACTGTTGGTGGGAATGCAAACTAGTACAGCCACTATGGAGAACAGTGTCGAGATTCCTTAAAAAACTGCAAATAGAACTGCCTTATGACCCAGCAATCCCACTGCTGGGCATACACACCGAGGAAACCAGAATTGAAAGAGACACGTGTACCCCGATGTTCATCACAGCACTGTTTATAATAGCCAGGACATGGAAACAACCTAGATGTCCATCAGCAGACAAATGGATAAGAAAGCTGTGGTACATATACACAATGGAATATTACTCAGCCATTAAAAAGAATACATTTGAATCAGTTCTAATGAGGTGGATGAAACTGGAGCCTATTATACAGAGTGAAGTAAGCCAGAAAGAAAAATACCAATACAGTATACTAACACATATACATGGAATTTTGAAAGAAGGTAACGATAACCCTGTATGCGAGACAGCAAAAGACACACAGATGTATTGAACACTCTTGGACTCTGTGGGAGAGGTTGAAGGCGGGATGATACGGGAGAATGGCATTGAAACATGTAAAATATCATATGTGAAATGAATTAAAAAATTTTAAAAATAAAAATAAAAAGAGTTTAGCAAAAGAAAAAAAAAGAAATGTTTTTGAAAATCAAATGAAAGCTATGGGCTATCTCCTTAGAATGATAACTCATACACCAAACATTTTCCATTTAATCTCAAGGGTACTGGCCCCATGTAAAGAACCTCTGTTCTAGATGCAGAGATTCAAACTATATGCTGAATTTTTTTTCCCAGAGAAGCATAAAGTCATCTACCAGGTGATGGTGTTTAGTTTCATTCCTCTTACTTTCAGATACTTTCTAGTTTTTCTCTTTCTGTATAAACAGAAAAAGTAAGAACATTTTAATTGAGATTTAGTTGATATATTACATGGGTAAAGAATATATTATTCAACCATGAGAAAGATGGAAACCCTGCCATTTGTGAAAACATGGATGAACCTTGAGAGTGTTATGCCAAGTGAGATAGGTCAAACAGGGAAAAACTGAAAACATGTATATTGAAAAAAATTTAAAATCTTTCAAAGGAGGATCAAATGCTATGGACTCTGAGAAGATTCATATGAGAAACGTACAAGTAAAATAAAAAGAATACACTTCTACGTTTTTCTGTAAGGATACTTTCATGTTTATTTCATTTAGTCTATAGTTTTAGCACTATCGTTACAATGTATGGGCCTCCTCAGCTGGTAAAGAATCCACCTGTAATGCAGGAAACCCCCGGCTCAATTCCTGGGTTGGGAAGATCTGCTGGAGAAGGGATAGGCTACCCACTCCAGTATTCTTGAGCTTTCCTGATGGCTCAGCTAGTAAAGAATCGGCCTGCAATGTGGGAGACCTGAGTTCTATACCTGTCGAAGATCTCTTGGAGAAGAGAATGGCAGTATTCTGGCCTGGAGAATTCCATGGACTGTATAGTCCATGGGGTTGCAAAGAGTCAGACACGACTAAGTGACTTTCACTTCACTTAAAAGGTACACCAAAAATACATCTTGTTCAGACCCTTCTTTATAGATAGAATATCATGATATTTCCCTTGTTTCTTTCTTATATCTCCCTTCAGTCTTCTTGGTATCTTTTTCATACATTCTAACTAACTCCTTTATTCCTATTCTCTAATTAGAGTCTGATAATGTCAGCATTCGGTATAATTGGGCTCAGCCTGCATTTCACTCGTTTTTGTTTTTTTTTTTTTTTTTATCTTGACCTTCCACTTCTCTTATGTTTGACAAGAATTTTCTTATGAAAGGCTATGCATTCTGTAGATACCATTAGTGTCAACTAAGTCTGTGAACCAGCCTCATCTCCATTTCTCCCCGGCACTGCGTGGACATGGACGCTCAGTCAAGTGAAGCTCTTTTGGGACCCCATGGAGTACAGCCTGCCAGGCTCCTCTGTCCAGGGAATTTTCCAGGCGAGGATACCAAAGTGGGTGGCCATTTCCTTCTCCAGGGGATCTTCCTGATCTTCCAGGATCTATCTTCCTTGATAGAACTCGCATCTTCTGCATCTTCTTTGGCGGGTGGGTTCTTCAAAAGCTGAGCCACCAGGAAACCCACTGGTTTATAATATTCTCATGAATCTTGACAGCTTTTTGTACTATTTGTTTGCACGGACTTGAAGAGAGAAAAAATTCTCTCTATCCCTTATTTGGCTAATTAACTGCACTTAGTATAATAGAAACATGGCCCATATTGATCCCCAGTCCTACATAATGCTTTGTTCTTAACACTGAATGAGAGATTTCTAGAAGGCTTGCATATTGGTAATGCTTACTTCCGGGCTTATACTATAAACCTCCTCAGTCATATTTGTCAGACAATATGCGAAGTGCATTTCATGGCTTATTTTATTTAACTTTTATAATAACCACAGTGACTATTACCCTGCTGTACAGATGGAAAAACTAAGGATTACAAAGAAAGAACAAAGCGTAGTAACTTAGGAATTGAACCCAACATCTTTTACTCCGAAGTCAACATTTTAACCGATACTCTCTAACCTGACTATATAAATTTTGCATCAACTGTCACCTTTTCTGGGTCATCTTTTTCTCTGGCCCTCCTAATTCCATAATGGACTTCTCTATAAAGTCCCCTATCCTTTTTCATCCAGTCTTTCTTAAGAGGCATTAAAAAAAAGGATCCAGGATACCCTAGCATTGTTTTTAACACTCTCTTTAAGGAAATTCTGGGAAGGTTTTGAATAGAAAGAAGATAATAAAAAATAAAATTCCCCTTTCTATTCGTTTGCTTTTCATTATAACTATAACTATAATATAACTATAATAGCAGATTAAAATAAGACAAGCTATTCCTTATAATATAGAGTTAAATTTCCCTAATGAGGATTTTGATTAAGAAAAATATATCCTGGACATCAGTACCTTTAAGTATATAATTTTACTCTTATGGAAATAAAACTAGCAATTCCATTTCAAATGATTTAATCACAATTAATGTGTGGTTCAAACATCCCATCAATGACATTAACCACTTGTCTAATATTATGGTTTTATGATTTGATGTTAACCTCTAAAGAAAAGAATGACAAATGTTATACTATTTTTATTTCATTATTTTTTATATCAGATTTTATGCATAAACTTTCAAGAGATAACTCATTTTGAAGAAACTGAAATACAGTCTTCAAGCATGACAATCAGAAGATTAATGTGAAATTATCAGTTTCCAAAATCAACTTATTTTGTGGTCTATAGGTAGCATCTATAAATACTATTTGTCTACAGATGAATTCCAGATATATGAACCTGAGCCTGATATCCACAAGGTCCCCTTGCTTATTTATGTCTCATGTATGAGACTAAGAATGCTCTCTATCCCACCTTCCTCTGCTTTCTCAAAAACTAGGAAAATGCCTACTATATATTAGGTATTCAATAGTGATTCACTGAACAAGAGAACAAACTCTGCTTTCAGAGTTCACAATTTACTAGAAAGCAAGTAGGTGATTACTAAAGGCTTATAAACATTCTAAGCAGTATTCTTGGGGGTCCTCACATTATTTTAAGGTATGGGGTCGCTAGGAGTCGGACACGACTGAGAGACTTCACTTTCACTTTTCACTTTTATGCACTGGAGAAGGAAATGACAACCTACTCCAGTGGTTCTCCAGTTCTTGCCTGGAGAATCCCAGGAACAGGGGAGCCTGGTGGGCTGCCATCTATGGGGTCGCACAGAGTCGGACACGACTGAAGTGACTTAGCAGCAGCAACAGTAGCATGTAGTGAATATCACCATTATATCTTTCCAATGGTGGTACTTTTGGAGTTATGTAGACCGCACTAGTAACTGAAGTTGAAAAGAAGCAAATACTTACATATTTTGTGAGCAAAGGAATTGGTTTCCTAAAAAATGTTGTTAGAGCAGTTATGATAACAACTGTTGAGTGATGGGCACAATGTAAACTGACCAAATTTTTTTTCTCAAGTTGTTTGCCAACATATGTAATGAGTCTTAAAATGTTTAAATTTTAATAATCCTCACTTCTAGAAATTTAATTTGAGTAAATATCACAACATTGTTTTGGCTTCCCTGGCAGCTCAGCTGGTCAAGAATCTGCCTGCAATGCAGAAGACCAGGGTCTGATCCGTAGGTCAGGAAGAGCCCCTGGAGAAGGAAATGGCAACCCCCTCTAGCACTCTTCCTGAAAAATCCTATAGAGGGGAGCCTGGTGGACTACAGTCCATGGGTTCACAAGAGTTGGACATGATTTAGTGACTAAACCACCATCACAACATGTTTAGATATTTCCATCTATACTGTCTACTAGAGAATGATTTTCAATATCAAACAGTTGGAAATAAGCTAAATAGTCAAAACTCAGCAAAAGTTTAAGCAAATAATTGCAACATCATAAAGAATGTCATTCATACATACAGATGCATATCAAAAAGAAACTTCTATGCAGCTAAAATTCCAGCAGTATTTTTTTTTCTCCTGTGAGGAAGCCAAGAGTTCCTTTAATAATTCATATATTTTTTCTAGTTTTACTTCTATTCCTGATTTTCTACAGTAATATAGGTTTCCTTTCAAATAAGGGAGAAAAACACATGTATTGGGTTTGTTTCACATTTATGTAAAACAGTAATATTCTCCCACCCAAGAATTGCACTGACAAGGTGAGAGGGCTGATATCCCAATGTGACAAATGTGATATAAAATCAAGTCCCACGTGAGTAACCTCAGTTCCTTCACCAGTCCAACAATTTCATAGGTGCCTTGGAAGCAGTCAGTGGAAGACATCAAAGCACTATCCAAGGGCCAAAGAAATGGCCCTGACCCACCAATCTTCTTTTACATAATAATTCCATGCCTGCTGCTAAGTCGCTTCAGTCGTCTCCGACTGTGACTGTGCGACCCCATAGATGGCAGCCCACCAGGCTCCCCCGTCCCTGGGATTCTCCAGGCAAGAACACTGCAGTGGGTTGCCATTTCCTTCTCCAGTGCATGAAAGTGAAAAGTGAAAGTGAAGTCGCTCAGTCGTGTCCGACTCTTAGCGACCCCATGGACTGCAGCCTACCAGCCTACCAGGCTCCTCCATCCATAGGATTTTCCAGGCAAGAGTACTGGAGCGGGGTGCCATTGCCTTCTCCGAATTCCATGCCTACCAGAATAAATAATACATATAGGGTGGCTCAGTGGTAAAGAATCCATCCACAACGCAGGAGACATGGAAGATACAGGTTCGATTCCTGGGTTGGGAAGATCCCCTGGAGGAGACACGGCAATTCACTCCAGTATTCTTGCCTAGAGAATCCTCATGGACAGAGGAGCCTGGCAGGCTACAGTCCATTGGGTTGCAAAGAGTTGGACATGTCTGAGCAACCGAACATGCACACATAGATAACTAGAAAAAGAGAAAAAGCAAAGGATCATTTTAATTCTCCCTTGCCATCACTTCATTACACTTGCTGAGCTAAACATCCATCTCTTATTCTTTTTCTGATACATACACTTGATGCACAGACTTGGTGACTTTGGCCTGGAAGCACATTTTTAACACTTACACCATTTGCCTATTCTAGCAATAATTCTCCTCCAGTACTCATGCCTGGAAAATCCCATGGATGGAGGAGCCTGGAAGGCTGCAGTCCATGGGGTCACTGAGGGTCGGACAGGACTGAGCAACTTCACTTTCACTTTTCAGGTTCATGCATTGGAGAAGGAAATGGCAACCTACTCCAGTGTTCTTGCCTGAAGAATCCCAGGGACGGGGGAGCCTGGTGGCCTGCCATCTCTGGGGTCGCACAGAGTCGGACACAACTGATGTGATTTAGCAGCAGCAGCAGCAGCAGCAGCAGCAATAATTCTCAAAAGTAAACATGGCTCTGTTACAAAATGTATTTTTTACCAGTGATGGACAAGGACAAAGAGCTTCATTTCTGTCTGAAAATTACAGATTTTAAGATTAGTTAAGTGATAACAGGGGCTTTAAACTCTGTACACAGGATTAACAAGGCTATGCCCCAACAATTCCGTTTTACTGAATCACAATCAAATTATAATCTACTTTCAGTTCAGTTCAGTTCAGTCGCTCAGTCGTGTCCGACTCTTTGTGACCCCATGAATCACAGCACGCCAGGCCTCCCTGTCCATCACCAACTCCCGGAGTTCACTCAGATTCAAGTCCATCGAGTCAGTGATGCCATCCAGCCATCTCATCCTCTGTCGTCCCCTTTTCCTCCTGCCCCCAATCCCTCCCAGCATCAGAGTCTTTTTCAATGAGTCAACTCTTCACATGAGGTGGCCAAAGTACCGGAGTTTCAGTTTTAGCATCATTTCTTCCAAAGAAATCCCAGGGCTGATTTCCTTTAGAATGGACTGGTTGGATATCCTTGCAGTATAATCTACTTAGCCATGATCAACTTTTCTCATTTTTGTCCTGGCTAAAATAATCACCAGGCCTCGCTGGTCCTGTACACTCTTTACTCTTGAAAGCAGCACAGATTTTCAGTTGTTTCTGAGTTGCTATGCTTTTCACATGAAAGCTTCCCAATTGTACATTGGGTATGATTTGTAGGGACTCCAATGAAACAGTTTTTAAAGACTAGAAAATTTAGGCATTTTGAAAGCTTACTCAGAAGTGAGGTGAGCCCTTGAAAGAGTCTCCTCACTTGAAAAAATTTTTGTGGAAGAAATGAAAATATATTGTATCAAGGAAATGCTATTCATGCTCTCCAGTTGATTCTAAGGTGTCATAACTACCTGCTTTGCATCCTGTATTTTACCATCTTCTTACATCTCTAAACAGTCCTGTAGTTCAAATAACACAAAATGTAATATAAAGTCACTGTAGACACACAAAGCCTTCTGCTCTATTATAAGGCATTGGAGTGAGGAAAAAGAAAAAAGCTCTCCTTATTTCTGGCATGTGAGCATTCCTATTTTATGTTGAGTGATGTAAATTGTTAGGGCGCAAAGAAAAGAAGAAAAGGTCAGATACAAGTGTGTTCTTTTGGCACCAATCAAAATCTTTTCTTTTCTATGACAAGACAGCAATTTGCAGTGAGTAACGAAGACGCTTTGATAGGCTACCATGTAAATAAGCTGCTGGTGCACAAGGGCACAGACTTGGAAAAGAATGAAATATGGCTGTTATGGTTCCTACCCTTGAGACTCCTTGGGATGAGAAGAGATGATCCCAGGTATCTGTCACCCATTTTTAAACTCTCTAATATGACTTGAGGGAAGAGAGATAGCAGATATTTTACCAGAGATAAAGGAAAGTGATAGGATTACAGATTCATAACAACTTTTTAAGTGCTCGGAATTTTCTTTATGAGCCTCTTATGGGCAATAGACATAGCTGGCCTATGTTTCAAGGAATCAGTTGACAGACTCAGATGATACACTTGTGAACAGAATGGCAAAAAGTTTGGTGGAGTTTTAATGGATTTAATAAGAAAGCCTGGAATACTGGTTAGTGCTTGATGTACACGTGGAGTTTAGCTTACTGGAAATGTGCTACAGAATTTTTCTTGGACTTTTTTTGGACTCGATTTGTAATCAACAACTTGAATGCACATGCCAAACAAACATAATTAAATTTAATAGGAAAAAAAAAGAAAGTACCATTTTTAGAGAATCAACTACACAAATATGGAATCTAGTAGTCTGGTGGCTTAATAATACCTCAAGTTAAAAACAGATATTCTTAGGGATTTAATTGAAAAAGGTCATAATTAGCCATTAATTTGACAGGGTTTCTATCAAAGGTTTTAAAATCTGGTTATTAAGGTTTTATTAAGAGGCGTTTACTATTTAGTTCAAAAACATAACTTGTACCACTTTGCCATCCTCACACTCTGCTTGTATTATTCTATTTGATTTTATATAAATCTTTTAAGACTTTGATTTAACAACAAAAAAAGAAGTACACATCCAACATTATAATGACAAAAGGGAATTATAAACCTCATAGTAACACAATGGTTAAAAGAGGTTAGAAAGGTTAGCTTGGAAAAAATATGACCGAGAAGCAATAGGGGCAATTCATTTTATTTAAATGGTTTGCAAGCTACTGGTGAGAAGAGAATAGACACTCTGTGATACAGTAAGGGACAACTAGGTCCAGGGAGCAAAATTATTAGAAGCCGCATTGTTTCTGAGTGAAATATTTTTTAAAGAAATTTAATCATAAAAATGGACTGCTCTCCATCTCTGGGGGGAATATATATGTGTGTGTGTGTGTGTGTACGCTACATTGCTTCTATTGAGTCAAACTCTTTGCAACACAATGGAGTGCCAGGCTCCTCTGTCCATAGCATTCTCCAGGCAAGAATACTGGAGTGGGCTCCCATGCCCTCCTTCAGGGAATCTTCCCAACACAGGGATCTAACCTGGGTCTCTTACATTCTCTGCATTGGCAGGCAGGTTCTTTACCACTAGTTCCACCTGGGAAGCCCTGTATATATATGTGTCTGTATATTTATATTGATTCCTTCTAATTTAATCCATTACCACATAGAATGGCCTAGCCTTCTCCTTAATTGTAATGCTCCTCTCCAAGAGAGATCGATCCTTCTTTACTGTCATCCATTTGCTTAATAGTTTCATTTCCAAACATGTGTACAGTGATTTATGAAATTGTAATCAGCATCCCCCTGGTAAAGAAATTCATCAGCTAGAGTAGGGTGCTTATATAGAGAGTTCTTTTTGCCAAGGAAAAACAGACTCCATTTCCTTGAAAATATACTTGGGTGGGCATTTCCACACACCTCCCACACACCTTCCATTGCTCATGTGCACATGCACACGCACGCACACACACACACACACACACACACAAATATATATGTGTCTGTATATTTATATATATATATATATATATAATATTTTATATAATTATATATTATAGTTTATATATACTATATATAGTTTATATATATTATAGTTTATATATATATACAATATATAGTTTATATATACTATAGTTTATATATATTATATATGCTTTCTGTTTGTTTTTTAAGAAAGATAACTATCAATATTTAAGGAATAGCATAAAATGTTTTGAATTGAGAACTGGACCAAAGATATAAAAGTATTTATAAAAATTTTTACAAAAATATAAAAAATTTACAAAAAAATCCACTAAAGATATACAAATATTTAGCCATCTAAATGTTTATGCCAGCCATTATATTTAAGATAGTAAAATACTTATGTTGCATAATATCATTTCAATAGCCTTAAGCAAATTTCTAACACTGTTGGGTAATTTTCTTTCCTTATGTTTTCCATATAGTGTAATATCTAAAATATTTTCCTGGAATTGCAAAACTTGATTGTAACATGGAAACCACCCTGCCTTGATTTCAAGATTTCAACACTCATTGGTGTGCTGAGGCTGGGCAGCTCAAAAACATTATTATGGGAAACAAAGAGAAACTGCTTTCAGCGAACATCTCTCCTGTTTCCTCTGGGGTTGTATGACGTAGTTATGGAGCTTTCAGGTGGCAAAGAACCTGCCTGCCAGTGCATAAGACATAAGAGATGTTGGTTCAATCCCTGGGTCAGGAAGATCCCCTGGAGGAGGGTACAGCAGCCCACTCCAGTATTCCTGCCTGGAGAATTCCATGGACAAAGGAGCCTGGTGGGCTTCGGTCCATAGGATCACGCAGAGTCAGACACAGCAGAAGCAGCTTAGCACACAGGCACATAGTTATGGCACACTAGTGGTGTGGGCCAAACACTGACACCTGCTTTGGGAATGAAATGCAAAGCTCTGAAACACTGGAGTTCATTATTTCTCTTTGGAAATCTACAGCCTGACTTAAAATAATGAAATTTTAATAAAATTTGATAGTTTTGTCTCCAGTATGACAGAGTATTTTTTGAACAACAGGTGCTTCAATAATCTCTCTGAATAGGAATTCATAATCTCAGAGAACATCGTTCTACGTTATCACTCAAGGAAAGAAATGCTGAAACATTAACTTGGGCGATTTTATCTACTGCAAACATCTCACTAAATGGCCTTCTTCGTTGAGGGAAGAATGGCAACCTTTGAAGAAGGAGAAGCTACCTCTTAAAAGTCATCTGAAAATTATTGGAAAAAAAGAGAGTACAGTGGTTCTGTTTTACAATGTGCCCTATGGAATAAAATAAAAGTGGGAATTGCTCAGTCGTGTCCAACTCTTTGTGACCCCCATGGACTGTAGCCCACCGGGCTCCTCTGTCCATGGGAAGCTCAGATGGTAAAGAATTAGCCTGCAATCCATGAGACCCAGGTTCAATCCCTGGGTTGGGAAGAACCCCTGGAGAAGGGAATGGCGACTCACTCCAGTATTCTTGCCTAGGAAATTCCAGGGACAGAGGAGCCTGGCAGGCTATAGTCCATGGTATTGCAAAGAGTCAGACACGACTGAGCAACTAACACTTCACTATTAAATCAGATGACTATGCTAATTGCATGGATTTACCATTTATTACTAAAAACATTGAGAGATGTCATCATTTGTGCATTTTACAATGACTAAGAATTGCTTCTGCTACAGAATTCTTTGGTTCTGAAGAAGGAACAGAGAATTAAAGCCTGTGAGTGTGTTTTAGAATTTTTTAAATCTAATATTCTTGTAGTCAGCTCAAGATTTGGAAGCAGATGACCAAAGTTCATACCTTAGATTTGTGAAATATTTCCGATGATTAGGTCTACTTTATCTTTCTAAACCTGAATTTCCTCAGTTGGGAAGTGGTGGCTGGTTTTTAAATTAGATTAAATATTTGTCGGATCTAAATATGACTGATTTTCCATAGGTATCTGATAGCTGGGCTGTTGTCTACAGAAATATGGTAGTTGTGGTTTAGTCAGTAAGTCATGTCTGACTCTTGTAACCCTATGGATTGTAGCCTGCAAGGCTCTTCTGTCCAGGGGATTCTCCTGGCAAGAATACTGGAGTGAGTTGCTGTTTCCTTCTTCAGGAGATCGTCCCGACCAAGGAACTGAACTCAGGTCTCCTCCATTGCAGGCAGATTCTTTATCGACTGAGCTATGAGGAAAGCCCAGAAATACAGTAATTCCTGTTTTTAACACAGGGAGAGGGATGTTCTTCTGCTATCAAATAATGCTTATTTTGTCTTGGTATTTTTTGCAATCTTCCTCCCTATTTGTGACCTTCTGGAGAGGTTATCCCCCAAAGAAGGGAATGACAAACCACTCCAGTATTCTTGCCTGGGAAATCCCATGGACAGAGGGGCCTGGATTTAGCTATGGACTAAATCCTACAGTCCGTGGGGTCACAAAGAGTCGGACATGACTGAGAGACTGATAACTAACTTAGAGAGTTTATAGCAGAATAAATAACAGAGACAAAAAAAAGTAAAGCATTACAAGTTGCTATTGTAAATTCCTGACAGGGGAAAAAAAAAAGAAGGTTGAGTGGAAGAGCTGCTTTGTACCAAATTCAAAGTTTATAAGCCAGGAGCCAGCAAAATATATTCTGCAGAGCAGATTCAAGTCACCACCTGTTTGGTAAATAAAGCGATCCAGGTATGGTCACACTCATTCATTTACATCCCGTGATGACTACCCTCAAGATACAATGGCAGAGTTTAGTGGCTGTGACAAAGGCTTTACATATTGAAAAGCCTAAAATATTTAGTTTGGTCCTTTACAGAAAAAGTTTGCCCAACCTCTGTCCACACTGCAGATCACGTAAGAAGTAACAACTGGGAAATAGCCGAATCTGCCATCTTTTCTCTTTCTTGTTACTGCTTCACGTGTTCCTAAACTGGGGAGAGATGAGGGGTTTTAAAAGAAAAGATTTATAGCAGATTGTTAAAACCTCAGATAAACTTTGAGGAACTGGAAGAAAAGACAGTATCAGCAGCAGAGTCCTAACTGGAACATGAGAATCTAGAAGTCTCCCAGAAGTTCCCCACAGGAACACCACTGCATCCGGTAAAGTCAGGGTGGGTAGAGGTGGTGTTTGGTGCCAGGAGCAGAGATAGCCCCACGTCTCTCAGAGCCAGGGTAACCCAAGTGTGTGCACCCAGTCATGTTCAACTCTGTGCAACCCATGGACTGCGGCTCACCAGGCTCCTCTGTTTATTGGATTTTCCTGGCAAGAATACTGGAGTGGGTTGTCATTTCCTCCTCCAGGAGGGTGACCCAAGGGAGAAGTCTAATAAGAGACCAGGAGGAGCCATGGGCATTTTGGAAGATGTTGGTATGCACCAATTTCAAGCTTTAAAGGAAGATAGAACAGGGGCAGGGCATTTCAAGAAGCTCACAACATTTTTGAAATCTAGGCACTGCCAGTCAGGTGACACCAAGCAGTTCCTAGAAACAAAATTCTTTGCCAAAGAAAAATTCTGATGGAGAGGCTGAAAACGCCTCTATTGCGCTCACGTGTATGTAATATAAGTTTTTTCTTGATCACTGTTGTGAATCCCTTGAAACCTGGGGTTTTGCTAAAGCAGTTAGCATTACTCTAAGTACCTGTGCTTGTTGCTGCTGTTGGGTTTTTTTGTTTTTAAATTACGGTTAGCTAAGAATATAAGACATTCAACAAGGCCTCTGTGTAAGGAAGGACAACATCCCAAGTGTTCAAGAGCCAGAGGTCGCTATGCAGCAATAGTAGGTTCAGATGGTGTAATTAGAGCAATTTTGGTTTTAAAAGTTTGAAAACTAATTAAAAGCCATATTGTGAAGAAATTTGAATGTAAGTATAGATTTTATTCTACATGCATTCAGCAGCCACTTTTCTTTTCTCAACTATTGTTATGGAATCAAAGAACTTGATTACATGGAATAGAGGCAAGGGAAAATGGAACCAAGCAGTTAAAAAAAATGGTAAATAATAGCAGGATGGATAAACGACAAGGTCTGTATTCAATACTTGATGACAAAATATAATGTAAAAGAATATGAAGACAATATATGCATGTATAACCAACTCACTTTGCTGCACAGCAGAAATCAAACACAACATTGCAGATCAATTATACTTTAATAAAATTAAAAATAAAATAAGTAAAAATTTAAAAGTAACTGTAAATAAAAAAAAAACAATTAGAATAGCTCTGGCAGAAAGTGATGAGCAAATTTCAAAGACCTTGGGACCGATGCTAAGTTTTACTTGTTGCTGTACTTCAGAATCCAGCATACTGCTTAACAAGGAAAGGGGTTCCAATAAACAGTTATTTTATAAATAGATGTGTGGCTGTGCAACTAGAAGAGGCCATATATAAGGTAGGATTTGATAAAAAAGACTAAATGATAGAATTTGCTTATTACCACGATGTAGAGAGAAAGAGTAATCTTAGAGGCTGTCTCTTATACACATCTAGATGTGTATAAGAGACAGGAGTCAGATCCAGGTATGGTCACACTCATTCATTTACATCCCGTGATGACTACCCTCAAGATACAATGGCAGAGTTTAGTGGCTGTGACAAAGGCTTTACATATTGAAAAGCCTAAAATATTTAGTTTGGTCCTTTACAGAAAAAGTTTGCCCAACCTCTGTCCACACTGCAGATCACGTAAGAAGTAACAACTGGGAAATAGCCGAATCTGCCATCTTTTCTCTTTCTTGTTACTGCTTCACGTGTTCCTAAACTGGGGAGAGATGAGGGGTTTTAAAAGAAAAGATTTATAGCAGATTGTTAAAACCTCAGATAAACTTTGAGGAACTGGAAGAAAAGACAGTATCAGCAGCAGAGTCCTAACTGGAACATGAGAATCTAGAAGTCTCCCAAAAGTTCCCCACAGGAACACCACTGCATCCGGTAAAGTCAGGGTGGGTAGAGGCGGTGTTTGGTGCCAGGAGCAGAGATAGCCCCACGTCTCTCAGAGCCAGGGGAACCCAAGTGTGTGCACCCAGTCATGTTCAACTCTGTGCAACCCATGGACTGCGGCTCACCAGGCTCCTCTGTTTATTGGATTTTCCTGGCAAGAATACTGGAGTGGGTTGTCATTTCCTCCTCCAGGAGGGTGACCCAAGGGAGAAGTCTAATAAGAGACCAGGAGGAGCCATGGGCATTTTGGAAGATGTTGGTATGCACCAACTTCAAGCTTTAAAGGAAGATAGAACAGGGGCAGGGCATTTCAAGAAGCTCACAACATTTTTGAAATCTAGGCACTGCCAGTCAGGTGACACCAAGCAGTTCCTAGAAACAAAATTCTTTGCCAAAGAAAAATTCTGATGGAGAGGCTGAAAACGCCTCTATTGCGCTCACGTGTATGTAATATAAGTTTTTTCTTGATCACTGTTGTGAATCCCTTGAAACCTGGGGTTTTGCTAAAGCAGTTAGCATTACTCTAAGTACCTGTGCTTGTTGCTGCTGTTGGGTTTTTTGTTTTTTAAATTACGGTTAGCTAAGAATATAAGACATTCAACAAGGCCTCTGTGTAAGGAAGGACAACATCCCAAGTGTTCAAGAGCCAGAGGTCGCTATGCAGCAATAGTAGGTTCAGATGGTGTAATTAGAGCAATTTTGGTTTTAAAAGTTTGAAAACTAATTAAAAGCCATATTGTGAAGAAATTTGAATGTAAGTATAGATTTTATTCTACATGCATTCAGCAGCCACTTTTCTTTTCTCAACTATTGTTATGGAATCAAAGAACTTGATTACATGGAATAGAGGCAAGGGAAAATGGAACCAAGCAGTTAAAAAAAATGGTAAATAATAGCAGGATGGATAAACGACAAGGTCTGTATTCAATACTTGATGACAAAATATAATGTAAAAGAATATGAAGACAATATATGCATGTATAACCAACTCACTTTGCTGCACAGCAGAAATCAAACACAACATTGCAGATCAATTATACTTTAATAAAATTAAAAATAAAATAAGTAAAAATTTAAAAGTAACTGTAAATAAAAAAAAAACAATTAGAATAGCTCTGGCAGAAAGTGATGAGCAAATTTCAAAGACCTTGGGACCGATGCTAAGTTTTACTTGTTGCTGTACTTCAGAATCCAGCATACTGCTTAACAAGGAAAGGGGTTCCAATAAACAGTTATTTTATAAATAGATGTGTGGCTGTGCAACTAGAAGAGGCCATATATAAGGTAGGATTTGATAAAAAAGACTAAATGATAGAATTTGCTTATTACCACGATGTAGAGAGAAAGAGTAATCTTAGAGGACTCCAAGACTTTAATTCTGCCTGATCAAGATAGGAAAATCTGAAGAAGGACTTGCTTTGTGTTTAAAGATAAACACTGCATCATTTGTAATGTACAAGACAGCTTTCGGAGTACATTGGATCACTGCACATAAAAAAGCTTTAAAAGTTATTATCATTTCAATGCTCCAATGAGTTAGAGAATCAATCATAAATATTGTAATGCTAAAAACTTTTTTTTTATTTTCTCAAAATGGAAGCCAATGACTAATTTTATCCATATTAAAAGATAAGCTTAGAAAAATGAACAGAGATAAGAGAACGTCATTAGGATTGCATTCTGGCTTTCTCCAACCCTAGAGGTCAGCCACATGCAGTTTTTGAACTAATGATGTAAGGAAATAGAGTAACACAATCTCTTCTTAGGAACATCCAGAATAGAATTTTAAAACTTTTTTTAATTGAAGCCTTTTCCACACTTCACTATTGTTAATAGTTAACAGCATGTTAAGTTACAAATGTATTCATTTTGTCATATAATGCATCTCTCCACTTAACTATGAGAGACACAACTATAATTTTTAGTACCAGAATCAATTCTGGGATTAAATGATCAATTTCCACCTCTCATATAAAGAGGAGCTAGGAAGGAGCAACTTCACTATGAACGATTTAGTCTTTGCTCATCGACAGAGATTCTAGCTTATGAAAGAACTATGGTTTGGCACAGGTCATTAGACTGCCATATTTTCCTCACACGGTTTTTACTTTCTGCAGTTTCCTTGCTTAGAGTCCATACCAGTCTCACTATCCAATTAGAAGAGACTACTTTCATTCAATTTAATTCAACACATATTTGTTGAATATCCCGCATTATCTCTCCTCACGGTGATGGATGTCATTTTTGACTTCACAGGTATGTGTCTTAATCTTAAAGTGGCAATCATTGCATCTTAAGACATATTTGTACACATAACAAAGTTTAAATATGAAGTTAGATACACAGGGGAGATGAAAATCAATAGATTTTGCCTAAGTTTATAACATTATTGTCAACATAATTAGTTAGCTTATGCCTTTCCTTTTCTCATCAGATATTTCAAACTGTGGCAGAAACTGGAAAAATATAAAAAGTGTGCAAAATGGTTGCTTGTGTCTTCATGGGTAATTATTAGATGGAAGAGATTAACATTCATTTGATAGGCTGAGAGTCTTTGAGAAAAAGAACCAGCGTGTTTAGTATATTTTAATATACCTCATTCTCTCATTCTGTATGGTTTTTATATTCATTTTAGCAGTTTCAAGTGTTAAGATTCCCCCATACAATTCCTTGAATTCTCAGAGAAGTTGCAAAGGTAGCAATGCAAAATATTAACAGGAGATACATTCTGTTATGCTGATATATACTTAATTCATGGAGTTTCATAATTAATGAATTTATAAACCAAAGAACAGATTGCATACGTATGCACTACACAAATGCTAGCTTCGGATTTTCAAGTATCATCAGTGAGATGCTTCAGTACATATCTTCCCTTTTTATTCACTTACTGTTTGATTTTTAGTCCTTAAATTGCTATATTTCTAGCTTTCTTCTACATTTCAATTCACTTCTTAAAGTCAACATCAGAAAATCTGCAACAGTGAACTCAAATGGATTATAAGCAAGCAAAAAGAACTCTAAAACCTCTTTCTGTAACACACGTGGTAAAGAGTTGACTGGACATAAGAAATACCTCAATCCAATATATTCTGTTGAGCCATACTTTACTGTTTAACCCTTAGATCCCCAAGTAATAGTGCTAAACCTAACAGACCTATTTTTTACAATTCCTACTTTGAAATGTAGAGCCTTGGACCAGTAGAACTGAAAAGGTCTTGATGATTTCCCCCTTCCATCTTCCTTCCCCCATCTACCAGCTCTCCCCCATCTATCAGCTCTCCCCCATCTACCAGCTCTCCCCAACCTGATTTACTCTTGAGCTGAATGCAGCCTCAGATGGCTAATGATTTACCCAAAGGATTATATTTCTACTAGAAAGAATGGAGACTCTTGAAAACTCTTCCATTTTAGAATTGCAAATTCCCCAAACACTTCTTAGTGGTATCAGATATTCAGAAGACATCATAGACTGCCTTGCATTATTATTAGTCAGTTACCAATAACCCATACGGATTATGCCTAACAGTGTTTCAGACATGATACCTGGCACTTGTGACACAGTCATCTCCCTGAAGGACCTCGTGGTCTTACAGAAATGCAAATGTGTATCCAAACAAGGATAAATACTAAGGCTTATAATCAATTCTATTTGATGTGGAATGAAAAGCTTCACAGGTCTGACACTAGTAAATCGTAAGATCATTGGTAATCGGATGTCCAAGAAGGTAAAGATGAGCATTCCATGCAAAAAGAATGGCACATACAAGTCACCAAAACCTCAGTGTGTGGCCTTGTATTCCCAAGTAAATGATAAATATATTGTAAGCAAGGACTGTGGATGATGTGTTTTGAAAATTACCCCACCTTCATTCTGTTTCCTAACTCATTAAATAAGTGAGAATTGATTGACTCCTGCCCAGCAAATAAGTTGCTATTATTCATTCCTTTTGAGTTTCATTCATCTGAGGCTTTCTTCCAAAGTATATGAGATGTATTCTCTTTATGCCTCTGTTCAAAACCAAAATGTTTGAATTTTTAGGCACATAAATAATTTCTTCTAATATCTTCCTGGCTCTTACAAAAATTAGTTTTATGCAAAAGTAAGCAATTTCTCCAAATTAAGCATCTGCCAACTTATTTTCCACTTGCAGAGCTCATGGAAGATTTAGGCGATTCAGGATAAAGTTGAACATTTTAATGAATATAATGAAAGTTAATAATAAGCATAAAAATGAACTGCCTCTTGAAAAATTTACTGGATGCATAACTTTTCATTTTAGGTTGAGCTCTGAATTACATAGCCAAAGTTCTTATGGGTTTATTTAAGCTATTCACATTTGCCTGAGTTTAATTCTGAATTAAAGACAAAGCGAGGTTTAATTATCAAATAACCTCTGATTCCTACAAGATATTCTGACATTTCTTCAAGTCTCTCTTACTCCAGTATAAACGTGAAAATTTACATTAAATTCTCTAACGATGTTAATACATATGTTAATATATATGAAGAATATTCTGTATTTGAATGATACACAAAATGCTCTTCATACACCATATTCTTATTTTAAAAAATGAAAACTACTGTTACAGAGAGTGGTCTATAAAGTTAGGATGGCTAAAATATCATTCTTTACTACAGTAAGGGTTCTACCATATTCCCTTTCCATGGATATTCACAGGATCCCAATTATGTAAAAGAAGGCAATTTGGGGAATAGGAACTCAATAGTAGATTTCAGAATACATATTGATTACTCAGATTTTAAATTACCCCTTCCAATTCTAAATAAGTCATGGTACATTCATACAATGGGTCATTATGCAGCTGCTAAGCAGTACACAAATCATCTGGCAGTCCTCCAAAGTATCTTAAATCAGGCCAGTTCTCTCCCATCTGCCTCTCTACTCCCTCCTCTCTGCTGTTTGTGCTCTTAACTGAACTAACTCTGGAGCCTCAGGGGTCATCCCTCAGCTTCCATTATTGCACATCAACCAGTCCTTTTTCTACAAAGTTGCCAAAGTGAACTCTAAGACACAGATCCTATTATATCACTCAGCTGCTTACCTCTCCCCAGTGGCTTTCAACTCCTTTTATTTATTTTTTTTAATTTTATTTTTACTTTATTTTACTTTACAATACCGTATTGGTTTTGCCATACATTGACATGAATCTGCCACGGGTGTATACGAGCTCCCAATCCTGAATCTCCCTCCCTTCTCCCCCACCCCATATCATCTCTCTGGATCATCCCCATGCACCTGCCCCAAGCATCCTGTATCCTGTATTGAACATAGACTGGCGCTTCATTTCTTACATGATAGTATACATGTTTCAATGCCATTCTTCCAAATCATCCCACCCTCGCCCTCTCCCTCAGAGTCCAAAGACTGTTCTACACATCTGTGTCTCTTTTGCTGTCTCACATACAGGGTCATCATTACCATCTTTCTAAATTCCATATATATGTGTCAGTATACTGTATTGGTGTTTTTCTTTCTGGCTTACTTCACTCTGTATAATCAGCTCCAGTTTCACCCATCTCATTAGAACTGATTCAAATGTATTCTTTTAATGGCTGAGTAATACTCCATTGTGTATATATACCACAGCTTTCTTATCCATTCATCTGCTGATGGACATCTAGGTTGTTTCCATGTCCTGGCTATAATAAACAGTGCTGCAGTGAACATTGGGGTACATGTGTCTCTTTCAGTTCTGGTTTCCTCGGTGTGTATGCCCAGCAGTGGGATTGCTGGGTCATAAGGCAGTTCTATTTGCAGTTTTTTAAGGAATCTCCACACTGTTCTCCATAGTGGCTATACTACCAACTCCTTTTAGAATTAAATCTAACTCTGCTCCCAAATCTTCCATCATCTGAGCCATGCCTCCATCCCAGCCCGCTTTGTATCCCGTTTCCATCCATCTACACCTGAGTCACATCCGACTTTTTCTGACACTAGTTTCCCCTTTTCCACTTTATGTTTCATCTTTCTAGATTACTATTCTCCGATATCAACACGTATATGATGGGCCCTCCACAGGAGCCCATGGTTACAATGGCCCATTACATTGACTTTGCAAACAAAGAATAAGATCACAGTGACCCTTGAGACTGACCAAATTGCCCAAGCGACATTCTGTTTTCTCGCTGGCTCCCACCTTCTCAAGGCTACGAGACCACCGGATTCCAGACCTCTAGCTACAGTGATCGCAGGACTCAACTACAGGTTAAAAATTAGCCATGCCTTCAGAGAATTTTTCACTGGTGGTGTCTAAGAAAGTCCCCATCAGAAAGGGAGGCCCAGTCACGCTCTCATCCTCCCTTTAATAAAATTCCCTTTTCTGGCCTGACTCCCCAGGTCACTGTCTTTTTCTCTGCACTTGTCTTACAATCTGGACCTCGCCAAGAAACTGAGACGAGCCCCGGGACGTGACTCTCCACTTGCCTTGCTGGACTGACATCCACACACAGTGTAAGAGGGTTCCCTTTTCTCCACACCGCAGGGACAGACAACACTAAAACTCCTCAACTGCTTCCCATAGACAGATGCCTAATTCACTTCGGCAAAGCTCCAACCAGTGGAATAACAAGCCAAGTCCAGTTATACTTTTGTAACATAGATTTCTCCTTTATTAACATATGGTTCTAACTAAATGAGCAAGCTAAAGTGGCCCAAAAGATGAACGCCATAGTACAGCAGTCCTGTGGACCCTGAACATTGTGCTGGTTAATAACCTGGGCTCTGGAGCCTACCTGCCTGGGTCTGAATCCTGTCTGAACATTGTGCTGGTTAATAACCGGGGCTCTGGACCCTACCTGCCTGGGTCTGAATCCTGTCTGAACATTGTGCTGGCTAATAGCTGGGGCTCTGGAGCCTACCTGCCTGGGTCTGAACCATGTTGCCAACGTTTCCTCTACATGTGACCTTAGGCAAATTCCTACCTGCTTCAAGTTTCCTCATGGGTAAAATGGGGATAATAGTGGTACACATTGCATGAGGTTTCTGTGAGTACAAGTGCAAGAACTGGCAACCCACTTTAGTATTCTCGCTAAACTGGAGAATCCAATGGACAGAGAGAGGAGCTTGGCAGGCTACACAGTCCACAGGGTCAGGAAGAGTCTAACATGACTGAAGCTACTTAGCATGTATGCACGCATATCGTCAGAGCTTAGGACTTTCTCCTCCTGGTCTGCGTCCCATGTAACAGAGCCTTTCAGAAACTATGGGAGGAAAAAGAGGAAGGCAAAGATTGTGTGGCTTGTGCACGTTGCTCCCCACAGTCTTTAATAATGAAGGCAATAAATAATACTTGTTTGAGGAGTGATCAACAGAGTTCTCTAAACAGTTGCATATTTGTTATATTGTGTCAAATTAAATGTATGAGCATGTGCCCATAGCAATGTGTGACACAAAAAAAGTTGTGACCTTTTATAAAAAAGGATAATGAAGTGAGATTAGCATTGGTGGAAGGTGCTAGTTTGACTGCCCTAGAGGCTGAAATTCTTTAACTGGAGAGTGCAAATGGTATGGCAGCCACAGCAGCTGCAGAAACCTCCCGACAAATTGCCTCCTCGGCAGAGAAGGAGTACAAGAGAGAAATGAATTTTCTGAATGTTGAAGATTCTGCTCAGATGAACACTCGCATATTTCAGATGTATAAATATGTTTGGTATGAAATAGATTTAATAGTATTTTACTTGACAGTGTTTTTAAAAAATCACTTGCTATTTTATTATCATCAGCGACATGAAGTGGTATTTATTGGATACTCACGTTGTCAGAGTGCCATATTCAGAACCACAGGATGTGTTTATCTGCCCATTCTAGGAACGCACGAACTAAAAAAAAAAAAGATTTGTGCATGTTTTATTGATGGAGTACGTCAAGGCTGTATATTGTCACCCTGCTTATTTAACTTATATGCAGAGTACATCATGAGAAATGCTTGGCTGGAGAAAGCAGAAGCTGGAATCAAGATTGCTGGGAAAAAATATCAATAACCTCAGATATGCAGATGACACCACCCTTATGGCAGAAAGCAAAGAAGAACTAAAGAGCCTATTGATGAAAGTGAAAGAGGAGAGTGAAAAAGTTGGCTTAAAGCTCAACATTCAGAAAATGAAGATCATGGAATCCAGTTCCATCACTTCATGAGAAATAGATGGGGAAACAATGGAAACAGTGGCTGACTATATTTTTGGGCTCCAAAATCACTGCAGATGGTGACTGCAGCCATGAAATTAAAACATGCTTGTTCCTTGGTGGAAAAGCTTTAACCAACCTAGACAGAATATTAAAAAGCAAAGACATTACTTTGACAGCAATGGTCCATCTAGTCAAAGCTATGTTTTTTCCAGTATTCATGTATGGATGTGAGAGTTGGACTATAAAGAAAGCCAAGCGCCAAAGAATTGATGCTTTTAAACTGTGGTCTTGGAGAAGACTCTTGAGAGTCCCTTGGACTGCAAGGAGATCCAACCAGATCGTAAAGGAGATCAGTCCTGAGTGTTCATGGGAAGGACTGATGCTGAAACTCCAGTACTTTGACCACCTGATGCAAAGAACTGACTCATTCGAAAAGACCCTGATGCTGGGAAGGATTGAAGATGGGAGGAAAAGGGGAAGACAGAGGATGAGATGGTTGGATGTCATCACCAACTAGATGGACATGAGTTTGAGTAATTCTGGGAGTTGGTGATGGTGAAGCCTGGCATGCTGTATTCCATGGTGTCACAAAGACTCAGACACAACTGAGCAACTGAACTGAACTATTGTGTTTATACTGGTGGGGTAGGGAGTTGTGTGTTTGCATTCATGTGTATGTTTTATCAGAAAGAAGTGTGGTTTGTTGAATCTCTCTGTTGTGTTAAGGAATCTACACTTCATTTCTTAACAAGGAAGGTTCAGTGGAGGAGGTAAAATTGAGTACATGTTTTGATAAAAAATAATAAAAGCTTAAGAGGTTTGACATGTGATATGAGGTGGCCTCAAAGAGGAAATAAATGGACAAAGGAGAGTATGATTACTCAGAAAAAAAATGTCAAATGATGCAAGGCTTAAGATAGCAGGAGACAGAGAGGGAGGGGGAAAGAGACAGAGAAAAAGATGTATTTGCTGATGCCACCAAGAACAGCAGTGTAAACTATAATTTCTGCTTAAGACACTAGTGAGGGTAACATATATGAGATATGGTAACAGTATAGAGCAGTATGTGATAAGTGCATTAAATACACAGATCTACGATGGGTATTATAGTTGCTATAGATGAGAGGTGTAGGTTGAATAAACCTATGATAGCAGACTAAGAGTGAGATTTCAAACTGGTTTTGATATCACAAATTTAAGTTATTTAATCTCCAAGCAGGAAAGGACATTCAGGGTCATGCACTGAATCTTTACCCTACCTGTGAAATACTGTTGGTTATCTTAACATGAAGGTGAGGAAGAGGGTGAAGAGGGAAGAATATTTTTCGTGTTCCATTTATGCATAAATGATAGAGATTTGGGGAGAACAGATATTAGGGCTGTGAGGAGGATTTAGACATATGCATTCTAGAAGCCAACCCTGAATATGGGGCATGAAAATACTGGAGAAATTACAGTGAGAAAAGATACAAAGGGGACTGGCGGGCTAGTTAGGAAACCTCTTCAAATTAGGAGAGAAAGGGAGAGATAAATGTTTCATACTGGAGTTGAAGTAAATGCCTAATAAATCAGAAGAAAACTAAAAGGAGACTCATAAACTTCTGCTAATTCCAACATGTAAGACCAAGCGAGGCCTTAAGGTTGAATTAGTCCAGTTGTATACTGAATGCTGCAGTCACACATTCTAGTACATCTCACTGTCCTTGAACTGTATTTTGTTCCAAATCACTTTCTTGTATTGTACTCTAAGTCCTCTTTCTTACTTCAGTCAAAAACACATGGGGCTGATAGCTTTAGAAAAAATATCTGCAACAATTTTTTTTGCCCCTTTTCCTGAGTTAGGATATGACTTTAGCCTATGGAACAGAGATTGTTTTTTTCCTGAAGTTTTAATTAACTGTACTGCAATGTGAGCTCCTCCTATATTTTATCTCCTTTTCCTGTCCAAAGACCATCTGATTTCAAATTTTGAATATACTATCAAGGCTTTTATATATAAAGAAGTGACTGGGGACCTATAGAAATGTTTCTGATGAAGTAATTGATACAAAGTCAAATTGAAGAAGGAGAAGGCAATGGCACCCCACTCCCATACTCTTGCCTGGAAAATCCCATGAACAGAGGAGCCTGGAAGCCTGCAGTCCATGGGGTCGCTAAGGGTCAGACACGACTGGGCAACTTCACTTTCACTTTTCACTTTCACGCACTGGAGAAGGAAATGGCAACCCACTCCAGTGTTCTTGCCTGGAGAATCCCAGGGATAGGGGAGCCTGGTGGGCTGCCGTCTATGGGGTCGCACAGAGTCGGACACGACTGAAGTGACTTAGCAGCAGCAGCAGCAACAGCAAATTGAAGAAAGAGAAGTCATCTCTCCCCAGGAAGAAGTGGTCATATTATTGTTGCTATTTTCATTTTCCAAATTCTCATTGTTGGCCACCACTGCTAAGTTTTCTTTCCATCAGTTGTTCTTTTACAGAGAAATAGATTAAGTCTCTCAATTGCTTTTCCACCATTAAACTGTAGACATTGTTGTCATGAAAGAATCCTCATCTGAATACCAGTTTCACTGTTTCAACCCCTTAAGAAGAGTCATCTTGATATGCCAACACTCCCCCACTGGCTTCAGCTCTAACATCACTAGCTACTTGTGGAACAGTATGGGCTTCCTCCAAACTCTCTGAAGATAGGACCGTCTTGACCGTAGCAGAAGGAATGTGTGCACTGTATACCCAGCAAGAGCCACACATTAGTTGAATCTATCAGCAGTTAATTCGTCTTGATACCTGACACTGTTGCATTTTTATTGGTGACAATTAACTTAGAAAATCATGTCATTACATCATTTTGAATTATATAATAAACCATTCAAATAATATAGAGCAGTCATCTAGTCAGAACTACCCAGACAATGTGAAACTCATTGCTCTTATATTTCTTTCCAGCACAATCTTTTTTTTTTATTTTATTCTCATTATATCATATGTCTTGTAGGGCATAATCTAAGCCTGTAGGTGGGAGAAATCATTAGAGTACGTATTCAGAAAAACTGTGTAAATTTCATTTTGACTTTCCATTTTTTCGATTTTGTGCCATTTAGATTTTTAATTACCAGTTTAAGCTTCCACAAAGCCTCAGTGTAACACTCAAATTATATTTCTAAATTTTACCTGGATTTTTAATGTTAAACCTGAGACAAACTACATAATTTACTTTGAAATTGGCAGAAAGCTATATTTTCCAAAAACTTTTGTGACATTTGAAAATATTCTACAAAAATGTCAGAGTTTGCCTGGTTCTAGTTTTATCAAGGAATTCTGGTCTAGTCTACTACAACCTGACCCCCGATAGAGAGTATTTTATAAATAAGTTAATGTATTATGTAGCACACCCAGACAGAAATAAGCCTTGTTAAAACATAGTTCTATAAAGGGAGCCAATTTATTATTGCCTGTTCAGGACACTTGCATCTTGACTGTAACAGGGTAGTTTCTACTTACCCTCGAAGTCTGTGTGTGTGTGCCTTTAGAAATATATTAGATATGAAGATTCTAATATTTAGATACATATATGTATAGACAGAGATATGAACAGAATTTATTTAAAATGACTGAATCCTCACTCTAGATCTGCCAATTAGACCATAAGAACATTGTGCATTTTATAATATATATTTATACAAGTTATTAAAGATATAACTTCTAGTTATTTTTAAGTAAAGAATCAGTGCTAACCCTTACTTGTAGCTGAGTTGAGTTCTGCAGTTGGCCTGTATATTGACTACTGTGTATATGTGCATATATAGATGCACTTATTTTATAATGAGCAAGTGGTAATTCACTCAGTTGCTCTCTTAAACAATGAAATTAAGCTACTTGCTACTCATGTAATCCATGAAATTCATAGATTCTCCCTTCTTTCCATACCATGCAGTTACCATCCCTCGACAGCAAAAAGATCTCTCAACCTTGTTCTTTGGGATTCAAAACTCCATGTTTTTGTAATGGTTTTCCTTTCTATATTTGAAAGTCATTATTTATGGAAAGAAAAATCATAGAAAGCAAATGATAAAATCACATCTGATCCAAGACATTTCCTGGTCAAGTTAAATAAGACGCTATTAAGATGATCTTGCCATATCTGGTTCTTAATTCAGAGCCTCATCTGTGGGTTTATGAACCTCTAGAGGACAGTGCAGACCAGTTGAGTTCTAATTGTACTTTGTTAATGTCATCATTTAAATGTTTCTTTTGCGAACACATTATTTTCAATAGCTATTATATCATTTTATGATATGGTATAAATTGTTCTTTTTCCTATCTACCTTTGAAATGGATGTTGAAATTGCAGAAACGCACATAAAAATGTATTAGTTTAAAGAGATACTGAATAATGTACTACATTCTTCACCAAGCTTTAAGCCAGACATTTGACAGGGCTGGTACATGTCCAGTGGCTGGACATTCTGGTAGTTCAGAAATGAACTAGAATTGTGCCTCTTTTATCTACTTTCCCTGTGAGTAAGATTGAGCAATTCCCAAAGTCTTGTTTATAAATTAGTTAACTAACTGCTTTAATCTGTTTTCTGATAGTCCCCAATGATTTCTAGTCAAATACAGCCCTTGGATGAAATCCATAATGTCAATCACTTTAACACATTTAAGCAGAAATCTATATTATTGTGGTTGCTGCAAGATTTGTGGTAAGGCCATGACTCATTCTGAGCACATACAAGTTAACAATTCCCTGTCCCCTTGGTGGGATCCCACTCCACTTTTTTTCCCTTTATATTAATCATTTGGTCAAAAGCCAGAGATATACCCTGAAAATTTTATGTGATATTAGTATTCTGTTCTATAGAATGAGCACAGGATAGCAGACTAGGAAAATTAAGTATGTGAAGAGAGTAGGCATTTCCATTCGCTCTCACTGTCTCAGTCAGTAGGTACTTGATACATATATTTGCTAACTTGTATTGATTGCTTTCAGCTGCCATTAGGGGCCAATGACTGGAAGTATGAGCATTAGCCACAGGTCATTTTAGATAAATAATGCTTGACTTGGATTTTCAGATGAGATTCCAGCCTGTCTGGGTGATCCTAGACAAGCCCTTATCTGTGAAATGGGGATGAGAATGCATCTTCTGCTAACTCCTGCATTTCAGGCAGACTCTACACCATCCAAGCTTCCAGGGAAGGCTTTTTTTCCCCCTGCTTACTCAGTAATGAACAAATTGTAAACAATAAATGTTGAATTCACATAAAAGTTCTTGGCAAATGATGAATTGCTTCCTAAATGTGATGTATTGATATCATTTCAGTGATGAAAATGAAGGAAGGAAAACAAGAAAGTATGACTTCTATACATCCTAAGAGAAACTGAAGGCATAAGTACATGTCATAGTTTGAGTCCGGGTATCTAATTAAATTCCTGATTCAGCCAGATGATATATCTTATCTTACACTGCTAGCTATGATTAATCAGAATTTATGGGTTGTAGTTTATCTTTTCAAAAAATTTATATCCCATATTCAACACAGAAATTTTAACAGAGAAAAGTATTTTCTTTAATTTTACGAGTTCTCGTAGTGGGATTATATAATAATTATAAAAGGATGTAAAAACAACAGAAAAATAGAAAACGCATGTACATTTGTATTTATATATAAAGATAGAACAATTATATAAATATAGTATAACGAGTCAGAAATACATAAGACATAAAAAATACTCACTTACATGTGTACGAAAATACATTAAACATCAGACTCAAAATAAAGTGACAGTCCTTTTAAAATAAAGGTCCTTATCTGTAAGTTAATATATAAGACAAAGAAACAATAAGATTACTAAACAAGAATATTCAGGGTATCGTTTTCTAGACTATGGAAAAATTATGAACTCTTTTGATTAAATGTTTAAACAAAGTCTTAAAAATGTTTGTAACGAACCTTACAAATGTTTCGTGTCATATATTTTACACTTTTTACGAACGTGAATACAGGAATTACCATCCTTTCAGTAACCAGTCCATATTATGTAAATATATGACTGTATGACTCACAATGAAAGTGATGGAGTCGACATGGTCCTAATCATTATTATAGGATTTACTCACACTCCCTGTATACAGAAATTTAAAGTACCCTCAGTCATAATCTTTACCAAGAAGGGACCACCAAATCTGTCATTTCTTAGACGGACGTTACATTCTCTGTACCCAAACTATGGACACAACCCTTCTAGGGGACCTATTTCATTACCGTCGGGTGAGGTCATAAGAACGGACCTCTTAAGGTAACTGTCTCCTCGGACCGTCCGATGTCAGGTACCCTAGCGTCTCTCAGGCTGTGCGGACTCGTTGATTGTGTGTATGTCTCTGTTATGACCGTTATATAGATACCAAACACAACCCAAAGACGATGAAGGGATCTAAAGGGCCCGGTCTTCTCTACTAGTTTCCTTTCCTGTCTCAAAGTGAAACGAAATCAGATGCTACGTAAGTTTCATCGAGGGATCCTAATCAGTAAACTTTATCCCCCTTTACTCACTTCCCTCCCTCTTTTCTTTTCTTTTTCCTTTTCTCTTTTCCTCCCTTCTTCCTTCTTCCTTCTTTCCTTCTTTTTTTTTCCTCCTTTTCTTCCCTCCTTTCTATATACTAACTATCTATCTCTATCATCCTCTCCTCTATAGGGGTTAGACTACCAGTCATCTTTATCATAGACAGTCATAGTGATAGAGAGATACGGTAGATTAATTAACTGCTATCTAAATTTAAAAGAGGCTCATTAGATGGAAAAGTTTAATTATTTCTACTTTTTTTTTTTTTACAATATAGATGGATAATGTGAGGTACATGAGAATTTAAGAATTTTGTAATTCAAAGAAGATAAGCAATTTGAGCAAAGAATGGGTCTGTCAAGCCACTTGGATGATGATTGTCAATCTTAAAACACAGAAACAAAATATAAACCTCCATATATATATATGTAAACCCCAAATCTTAAATGATATATTTATTTTTAAACTACCTGCAGTATGAGCCAAAAGGCAAATTTTAAACTAATATCTGTGCTCTATTGTAACTGACATTTCAGCTATTCCATCTGACAACTTTCTCTAAATTTTCAGTCACTGAAAACAAGTCATTATAGAACCTGATCCCTGAAGCAGAAAGTAAAATGAATGAGTAATTCAGGGTGTAAAAAAATGGATTTAAATTTCAAGTTGATTTTAGCTTAACAGAACACACACACACACACATACACACACACACACCCTGGTTCCTTCATTTAAAATTTTTGTTAAAAGACTGGCATTTTTAGTATTTACAGTGAAGAATGAAAATTGGCTTACCAGAGAGATAAAATTAGAAAGCAAGGATGAGAGTAAGATCATCCATCCAACAATAACCAAGACTGAGCTTCCACTATGTGCTAAGACAATGAAAATGGACCTTTTTAAGGAAATGCTACTCCAGTCTCTCTCAAAGGATGAGGAAAATCAGAATATTCTCCTATCCTTCTTTGTCTGAGTTGCTTGTTCACTTTATAGCATTTAACCACAGACTGTGGATGTCATGATCATGTGTCTCTACTTTGTTCTCTCTCACCCACACAGAATGTAAGCTCCAGAAGAACAGGGACCATTGTCCTGAGTATGGCGGAGACTATAAAACCTTGGCTCAGATGGTAAAAAATCTGCCTGCGCTGCAGGAGACTCAGGTTCAGTAACTAGGTTGGGAAGATCGCCTGGAGAAGGGAATGGCTACCTACTCCAGTATTCTTGCTTGGAGGATTTCATGGACAGAGGGTCCTGGCAGGCCACAGTCCTTGGGATCCCAAAGAGCTGGACATGGCTGAGTGACTAACATTTTCACTTTTCCGCTAAAGCTCAGATGAGCGAGTGACCCAAGATGAGTAGAAGAGATAAAAGTCATTCAGGGACTTCAGGAGTCTAGGTGAGATCATGATTTTCCAGACTATGAAAGCAGCATTGGGAATAGAGAGACATGGACAGAATTTGGTCACTAAATGTGGCAGATGAGAGAAAGAGAAGGGAAAAGAATATCTCTGAATTTTCTAGCCTAAGTAATTCAGTGGGCAAGGATGTGTTCTGAGGTAAGAAAGATTTGGAGTGGGGGACCGATTTGAAAATGGAATTGAATGTCCATTTTGGACCTTTTAATTGGATCCATCTACAAATCAACAGGTTGAAGATGCCAAAAATGTAGTTAGTTATGCTGGCCTTGAGTGCCAAGTTAGACCTGATCTCACAGTTCATTTCCACAGATACTGTTAAGCACCTACTATGTTTCGTAAAAACAATTCACCTCCAACTTTAAGGAGCTTAAACATTAGTGGGACAAAAGAACATTAGCAGACTAAGAAAAATTAAAAGATACACTGGATGGAATAGGTATTCTATGGCCCTAGGAATAGATTATGGAAGGAGTCTTTGGAGGTGAGTAAAAAAATACATCTTTTATGAACTAATGGACTACTTTTACAGATTCAGTGTTTAAGGCAGAAGAATTCTTCAACTTCCAGATGTCCATGTAGGGTTGGACAAAGGGAAACAGCATAAAAGGATATGGTAGTATCACAGTTGCCAGCCGGAAGATACCTCTTCACATCTAAACATAAAACCTGTCACTGCCCCTCTCTCACTTTCCCTATAATTCTTCAGCCAAATCAAACATGCCCTTTCTGGCTACCTTACATGTTGTAGGAAGGCAGCACCCAAGGTCACATTGTCCTTTAAATATTGAGTGGAGGGACAGAGTAGGAATAAAACTAGTGATCCTTCTAATCTCTCTCTTTCTCTCTCTGCTACTTACAATTATGGATATGCAGACATGATGATAGGCAGGTGGGTAGGTAGACAGACAGACAGACAGATGTTCTGTAAGTGTGGGATATTGTTTTAGATAGATGGTCAATGTCATCTCACTTTATTCTGTTTCTTTGAACCAGAGGAGAAAGTTAATCAAATGACAAGGCAACAAATTTTGACTGGACGAAGCTCAGGCTCTATTATGTGGGGAATAATTAACCTATGAAAATCACTGATGCTGGACAATATTAAGCAGATAATTTAGGAAGACTCTAAAAGGGGATTGAACATTTATATGAATATAATTAACAAAGGCAGTTTTAGAATCTAGAATAACAGCCTGTACATTCATAAGTCTTGATTTAGAGAATAAGCTGCTTAACTTTCGGAGAAGAGCCAATTCATGTAGCTCACACCCACTGTAGAAACTAGGCATCTTATATATTAAGCCTTATATGCTGCTGCTGCTGCTAAGTCGCTTCAGTCGTGTCTGACTCTGCGTGACCCCATGGACTGCAGCCCACCAGGCTCCTCTGTCCATGGGATTCTCCAGGCAAGAACACTAGAGTGGGATGCCATCGCCTTCTCCGAAGCCTTATATGCTAAGCAGCCTTTATTAAGAATGACTGGAGATGGGATGTTCTGGCACTAAGACTATTCCTCTTAACCAGTGAATGGAAATTACCATTTATTCACAAATTACCATCTCTCAAAATTTTGAAGTTGCTGTCACATAAACTTGTATTAGCCTTCTACAGGAGGATGAAGGAAAGACTTGATGAATTCTCAGATTACAAAATTCTAGACAAATAAACATTATTATCATGTGTATCATGTTCCTAGTGTTCATCACAAACTAAAATGCTCAGCATCCTGGAATAAACAGTATCTTTTATTTATTTATTTATTTTTTTTTGGAAAGACAGTTTATGTAGATCTCTCTGAAAGAAAATAAAACTGTTGCACAGGGATATCATACAAAGAACAAATACTGTCATGAAAAAGAGACTTAAGGGCTACATAATATATTTAAAGCACATTTTTCTTGGGAGATATTTTGCTGTATGAGGACCAAGCATACAGTGATACTCATTCTGCCTGACCATATTTAAGCTGAGCCATTAATGATACTATTGCTTCATCCAGCTGTTTTTGGACAATTAGCCATGTGACAGCCAGACGGGAGAGTAAGATGGCAACAGCCATTTCAGTACCGACATATGTCTTTTCTTCATTACAAAAAAAGTGGGGAGGAGGCTGAATGAAGAACACTGGTAGAATATATTAAGCTCCCTCCCTTCAGAGGGGTTTGTTAGTTTGGCTGGAATCTTGAATCCTTTTCCATCAGAGAGATGAGACTGTGACAGGCCTAGACTGTTTTAATATTGTTTAAAGATTGATTAATTGAGTATTCCCAGGTAATCTGAATTTAAATGTAGCAAAAGTAATGATCCTTAATTTTAAAAGTTCTTGGTAAATCACCAACTCCCATTAGCTTGAAAATGAGGACCGAAGGTGAAAGTATTTTGAAAACTGCTAAATAAATACTGTTTTGCATTGTTATCCCCACCAAAACTAAAAGGGAAGTTATCCGTCAAGTGGTATTGTCTTAGTTTCCTGTGGGTGAAGGTTCAAAAACCAGCACCCTGAAGAGTGAGCATGCAGTGGGCTCCTTCCTCCGTGCCTTGACCCCAGCTGGTGTCCCTGCAGACTGGTTCTGTATTGTGGCTTCTTGTCCTGGGTCTTTTTTACTTTTCGTTGAGGTTATCAAAGCCAGAGCTCTTTGTCAGTTTCTGTCCTAGCCCCGCGTGCACTTTATAATGGATGCAGAGAGTCAGCAGCCCATCTCACCAGACATCGACAAGGTAGTAAATAAATTTTCCACTCTGGGCCTCTGCCAAAAGCGGTCATCATTCTGCAGTCCCTGCACTCCTGGCCAAGGAGAGTCACACAGAGCATTAGTCTCAGTCTCTAGATTATTGTACAGGGAGGGCGAAGAAAGTTGAACAGGGAAAGAAGGGAATAACCTTGAGCCCAGAAAGTCATCCCTGCAGGATGTAGGAGGGTAGAAAAAGTTACGATCTCTGTCTTTCGCATCTGTTTAAAAGACTGTGTGTTTCAGTATCTTCAAAGCGTTACCCCAAAGCCCTTTGTATGGTATGCTCTTCAGCCTTTTTACCCTAGAGAAGAAAACGGCAACTTACTCCAGCATTCTTGCCTGGGAGAGCCCATGGACAGAGGAGCCTAGTGGGCTACAGTCCATGGGCTTTCAAGAGTTGGACACAACTTAGCTACTGAACAGCAGCAGCAACCTTTTTATGACTGCCATCTCATGATTTGTCCTTCTTGTATGTTGCAGATCTGGCTGCTTTTTCAATCTTACTGATACTTACATATCTTACTTAACAACGTTTCCCAAACCTTCTGTGAAGGTTGGATTTCCCCCTCCACCCTGGGTTTCTGACTCCTGTATTTGTTTTGCCCCTGGGTCTTTCTCTCAGTATGTGAAGAATCCAGTCTTGCTTTCTGAATCTGGGAGGAGTAGGCTTATAAAACATTTGGTTTCAGTGTGTAAAATGAATGGCATTTTTATCCTTTACTGAAAGCAGCTTCAGTGATCCTGCAATGTGTAATGTGGCTATAGCACTCCTAATGCATGGAGACATTAATTTCACTGATGGCCTCATCAGGCGCTGAAGAGTCCAAACCCTCTGCCCTAGATGTTGCCTTGTGTGCCATGGGTGAAGGGCTTCTCTCACCTCCACTGGAGCTAAGTCTTATAGAAGATGGATATGGATCGTCAGATGAGATTTTTACAGTACAGCAAAGTGTAAATCTAATTGCAGCCAAAGCCAAAGAATTGGAGCAGAGAGGCAGTTTCAGGCAAGAAATAAAATAGCCAACCTGGGTATGTTCATGCGAAGTGCTAACCGTGAAGCCATTAGGATCTGGGAGCCTCGGGGCATCATAGTTGTACAGAATGCTCAGGTGATGCCCAAGGGCACTTAATTACATTATTCTACTTTGTATTATTAATGATAATATTAAAGCACAAGCAGGCAGTTTGGTAGAAAATTTAGAAGAATCAAAGACAGCATAAATATTCATTTTTTTTCCATCTCATCATTTTGCAAAAACACATAGAGCCATCCATTTACTCAGACAGAGGCCCGTATCCCAATCTTTGTAAAACACAGAGAGCAACATGCCCTCAGGAACAGTGCTCAGTGAGTGAATATTTGCATTTTGGCATCACCCTTCTCTTCCCTGCAGAGCAGTTATTCTGCCAAGTTGAGAATATTGCCCCTGATGCTTGGCCTTTCTTAAAATCAAGCCTATCTGTGTAAGCCTGGGAAGGAGCCAAGAGAGGGATACACCTGTTTTTTCCTATCATTCCTCAGTGCTCAAGGAGAATCTTGATATAGACTAGAATGAATGCATTTTGAATAAATGTTTTAATGAACTGTAAAGGCCTTTGTTGGAAGAACTTTTTTTCTTACTAATCTGCATAACTCTCAGATGGATAAATGCCAGCTGAGGTAGTATTCAAAAGTAAAGCCCAGCTTTCCTGCTCAACCAGAATAACTCAAGTTAGACCCCTGGTCATTAACCAAAGGTCTAGAGAAACATTAAGTCAAAGAAGGTCTTTCTGAGATGTGATTTGTCAATATTATTTTTAAAATAGTAAGTGTTTAAACAGAAAGTTTGAAGTTAGATACATATTATACCTTTTACTAAAAAATATTTCTTACATGATTAGAGCAGGGGAGGAAAAGGAAGCGGTGGGTAGGGAGGAAGGGGGTGTGTGTGGGGAATAGCCTGCAGGAGAGAGGTAGAAAGAATCTGAATCTCAGTGGCTGGTTTTCATTATGGGACTGCTTTGTCGTAGCACAGCTGAAAAACAATCTCAGCTTAATTTGAAAATGAGATACTTATTGTTTTCCAATAATCCAAATAATAACTAAGTATTTATGTTTTAAATGAACTCAGTACAGAATACTATGAAAATTAAATTCACTATAGCAATTTAGCTCATTCATGGTTTGTATCTGGACAAAGTTTCTGAAGTGACAGAAAGAGATGTAAATGAGGAATATTCGAAAATCAAAACAAGAGTGAACAAGAAAGAGTAAAACTGAAAAGAAAAATAGGATAAGGAATAAGAACAAGTTAGAGAAGCAATGTCGTGTTACTACTTCAAAGGGAAAGTCTTAAAAGGTGTGGAAGGAATAATTTAGAAGAGATATAGACAACTTTTGTTTAGAAACTGAGACATGAAATGAATGTGAAAAAAAAGAAAGAATAATCGGATTAATGTATGTGGTAATATAAAAGGAGAAAGAATGATAACAGCACAATAACTTTGTTTACTGTGGGCCAGGTACTCATCTAAACTCTTGGCATATGTTTATCTGTTTAATACTCAAAAAAAGCCTATTCTGATAGTTTAGATCCCATGGTCATCTCATTTTACAGGTAAGGAAACCAAGGAGAACACAGTTAAGCAACTTGGCAAGGTTACACATTGGAAGGAAATTTTTGTATATCCAGAGTCTGCTGGAACGTGTGATGGGGGTATCATACTCCATGGGTGCTCACAATATACCCATGAAGGGGACCCAGAGGAAAAAACAGAACGAGAGGACTCCATGTTTATTTCAGGTGGAAAAGTGTTTTAGGCCTGAAGTGTGTGCCACCAGCCCTCAGCAGCCCTGCAGCAGAGAGCGGAGGCTGGGTGTGTTACGGCAGGGAGGAAAATGGATAAATAATTGATTGAGTGCAGGGCACTCTGTGTGTGGAGATCTATAGGGAGGAGAGCGGTCTAAGAGGCAGAGCCAGATGGCAAGCTATTATGTGCACATATTAATAGATGTCTTCATTAGGTGACATATTCACAGGAGTCCAGGGCGAGTGCCTTTCAGCCATTGCCAGGGACAGACAAGGTCTGGAGATGAAGGTGACACTTACCTAGGAGGCAGTGAAAGCAGCAGTTTGGTTGCAAAGGAAGTAGAATTTTAGAAGCGTCCTCCTTCACAGTAAGAGAAATAATGTACATTTCAAAAACAATCACCACTCTCATTTTGAATCCATCCCCCAACTGTGAAATAACAAGGCTCTCCTGTCCACCTCACTTCCACTTTGTGTTCCTGATACAAATACCTTTCTTCACTGCATTTCTGGGAACACTGCATTCCATTTTCTTTCCCATTAGAATTTCTCTCCCTCTGCCTTAACGTTGCTTTCCATTAAATGCCCTCACCAGGCCTCTTGCTGGACATACTCCCTGGCCACAACTTCTTGCACTTACTTTGCTAATATTTTTGTACTTGGTTACAATTTCCAGGAGACTGGTCCTATATTAGTAGACAGTTGATGGTCAACTCAAAACTGTTAAGCAAATATTGAAGCTGAAACTTTCATTTTATATGTGAATTAATATTGGTAACATTAAGCTTAAATACCCTTGAAATGTTGGCTGAGCAGATGTTGAATGTTTCAAGGACTTTGAGTGTCTGTACATTTATATATGCAGAGACACATACACACATATCACCACTCTAGAGATTAAATATTTTGACATAATTGGAATTCTGTATAGGCAAACCAGGGAAACGTTTTAGTAGATTGATATTTGATTTGTTCAGCTATCATCAGTGACAAATAATGATGCACTCAATTACTGCTTTAGATTACCCTCCCCTGGTGGGGAAAAAAAAGTCACTATTTGGAAAAACCAGGCCAGACTTTCCGAATGTTGATATTCAGTTTATTCAGTTCAGTTAAGTTGCTCAGTTGTGTCCGACTCTTTGCGACCCCATAGAGTACAGCATGCTAGGTTTCTCTGCCATCACCAAATCCTGGAGTTTATCAAACTCATGTCCACTGAATCAGTGATGCCATCGAACCATCTCATCCTCTGTTGTCCCCTTCTCCTCCTGCCTTCAATCTTTCCCAGCATCAGGGTCTTTTCCAATGAGTCAGTTCTTTGCATCAGGTAGCCAAAGTATTGGAGTTTCAGCTTCAGCATCAGTCCTTCCAATGAATATTCAGGACTGATTTCCTTTAGGATTGACTGGTTGGATCTCCTTGGACTCCAACGGACTCTCAAGAGTCTTCTCCAACACCACAGAATGTGCACATATTAATAGATGTCTTCATTAGGTGACATATTCACAGGAGTCCAGGGCAAGTGCCTTTCAGCCATTGCCAGGGACAGACAAGGTCTGGAGATGAAGGTGACACTTACCTAGGAGGCAGTGAAAGCAGCAGTTTGGTTGCAAAGGAAGTAGAGTTTTAGAAGCGTCCTCCTTCACAGTAAGAGAAATAATGTACATTTCAAAAACAATCACCACTCTCATTTTGAATCCATCCCCCAACTGTGAAATAACAAGGCTCTCCTGTCCACCTCACTTCCACTTTGTGTTCCTGATACAAATACCTTTCTTCACTGCATTTCTGGGAACACTGCATTCCATTTTCTTTCCCATTAGAATTTCTCTCCCTCTGCCTTAACGTTGCTTTCCATTAAATGCCCTCACCAGGCCTCTTGCTGGACATACTCCCTGGCCACAACTTCTTGCACTTACTTTGCTAATATTTTTGTACTTGGTTACAATTTCCAGGAGACTGGTCCTATATTAGTAGACAGTTGATGGTCAACTCAAAACTGTTAAGCAAATATTGAAGCTGAAACTTTCATTTTATATGTGAATTAATATTGGTAACATTAAGCTTAAATACCCTTGAAATGTTGGCTGAGCAGATGTTGAATGTTTCAAGGACTTTGAGTGTCTGTACATTTATATATGCAGAGACACATACACACATATCACCACTCTAGAGATTAAATATTTTGACATAATTGGAATTCTGTATAGGCAAACCAGGGAAACGTTTTAGTAGATTGATATTTGATTTGTTCAGCTATCATCAGTGACAAATAATGATGCACTCAATTACTGCTTTAGATTACCCTCCCCTGGTGGGGAAAAAAAAGTCACTATTTGGAAAAACCAGGCCAGACTTTCCGAATGTTGATATTCAGTTTATTCAGTTCAGTTAAGTTGCTCAGTTGTGTCCGACTCTTTGCGACCCCATAGAGTACAGCATGCTAGGTTTCTCTGCCATCACCAAATCCTGGAGTTTATCAAACTCATGTCCACTGAATCAGTGATGCCATCGAACCATCTCATCCTCTGTTGTCCCCTTCTCCTCCTGCCTTCAATCTTTCCCAGCATCAGGGTCTTTTCCAATGAGTCAGTTCTTTGCATCAGGTAGCCAAAGTATTGGAGTTTCAGCTTCAGCATCAGTCCTTCCAATGAATGTTCAGGACTGATTTCCTTTAGGATTGACTGGTTGGATCTCCTTGGACTCCAACGGACTCTCAAGAGTCTTCTCCAACACCACAGTTCAAAAACATCATTTATTGAACATCCTACAACTGGAGAATCTAGTGCTGGGACTGAATATCACAAAATTTAGAAAATGAAGTCAAGGACCTTATGCTACAGGAGAAAATTAGTTGTATCACGGAAACTAAATGGAAGCCTGTTTAGACTGGCAACCTAAATCAAAGTCTTCACTATCAGGAAGGTTATTTCCATCAAGGGGAAAGTATAAAAATACCTGAGCTTTTACCTGTGCCTCTGTTCCCTGTATCCAGATTGTCAGCTTATTTGGAGCTGCACATTCAGAGGTGTTTGAAGGTGAGCAGGATCTGCATAGAACTTTTTTAAAGGGAGAAGATTGGGTTTGGATTCAGGATTAGGTTAGGCCCATGACTGGAATGATGCTTCCCCAGGCACTGTCCTACTGGCAGGGTCAGTGAATTCTCAGGTTAGAGGTGAAAGGCATTCCACAGCAGAGGCAAACCTTAATTTTATCCAACCAAAGTTTTAAATGAATATGAGATTTTTCCTGCTTTTCCTAATTATTCTGAACATAGTTAAATAAAATCCTTTGTCTTGATGATAATACGGCTCAAAATTCCCAAGCAGGTTTGACCTAAATAGAAGCAACTGGGAGGAGATTTGAATCTATGTATAATACCTTGTTCAGCCCAAGTATTCAGTGAAACTTAAAAAGATATTGTAATTTTATTTGCAGAGTGGTTTATAAAAGAAATTTAGATAACTTTTGCAGCCATCAATAATTTTCTAAATTAGGGATGACTTTTGACTACACTTAAATTTTTTTCATTTCTGAATAATTGCTCTCCAACATCTATAAATTGTGTTTCTCCCCTCAAGTTTAGCTTTTGAGCCCTCTGAACTATTCACACACAACTTGTGACACTTATTGTCAGGCTCTGCTACTCTATTCCCCTTGAGATTGTTCATTTTCACTTCTGGATTAACATACATTTCTATTCAGAAACTAGTTCTGACCTCAAAAAAAAAAAAGAATTCTAAAATATGACTTTGATATCTTGGTCGACAAATACCAAGCCTCAAACTTTCTATAAATAAATATTTTGTGCCAATTTCCAATCCCTTGTCCAGAGCCTGTGCTCAATTTAACTCTATCTGCTAGATGATAGACTTTGTGGTCAGGAAAGGAGGGAAACAGAAGTTGAGAATGATAATTTTAGAGTCAAATGCCTGGATTACAGTTCTAGCTCTATGATGGAACTAACTTCTGTGAACCTGTTTCCTCATCTGTAAAGTGGGATTAAAACATCATAGCCTCCTCTAGTCATTGTGAAGATTAAATATTGCATGCAAAAACTTAATAACTTGCCTGACACACAGAAAGGATTCATAAATAATACTAGTACTTAGTATTACCATTGTTCCCAAGCCTTTGCTCTCTGTTGCATGAACTCTCTACTCCAACATTCATTGAACAAATGTTTCTTGAATACATACTAATACTTACTAATATGATGATCTCATGACAGACTTTGCTCCTTCTTGGCTGGATAAATACTTCATTCTCAATAGTTTTAAAATAATAATTCCATATTTTCAGTTTTCTTTTCATAAAATTTGATATAAAATTATTTTCCTCTCATTCCTAAAAGGTTTCAGAGGAGACCTCAACAAATGCCTGGGCAAACTACTTAGAAATGTATTCTGAGATGCTCTTTGCCAAGGTCACTGTCTTGGTATTTCACAAAAGAATGACATATTTAGATTAAAAAGTGGTTTCTATCCTGTTTAGTAACACCAAAAGAGAGTCAAAGAAGGGGTTAATCACTGCATGCTAATGCTCACAGCCATGAACATAGTTCTGTAATTATGTTAAATGAATAAGAAATGATTTCTGTAAACATACTAATTGGCTAAAATTCTGAGGTCAAAGCCAGTTCTCTAAGAAACTGTTGAACTATGAAATTTCCAGCAAATATTTTAGTGGCATGTGAAAAATTCATCTCTGGTAAATATTTTATCAATATTTTATAGTTTGAGTATGATGATATTATATAAAATATTTACCTGTCACAACATCTGACAGGTAAATATTAACATGCTTGAATATCTGTAAATAGAATTGATCAAAAAACAAAACAAGACCAATTAAAAACAGGAGCAACAGCTTCTTAAAATATCAACATGTCAAAGATTCAAAAAAGTTACCATGGGAAGAGGTACCAACTACTATGTATAAAAATAAATACGCTACAAATATATTATACAGCGCAGGGAGCCTAGCCAATATTTTATAATAACTTTGAGTATAATCTATAAAAATATTGAATCACTGTTATGTACACCTGTACACTAACAAAATAATGTAAATCAACTGTGCTTAATTAAAAAAAGAACAGAATTGCAGTTAGGGCTGATGATAAAATTCTGAAAATGGATAGCAGTGATGGCTGTACAACACTGGGAATGTAGTTAATGCCACCAAATTGTACACTTTAAAAATGGCTACTGGTAAGTTTTATGTTATGTATATTTTACCATAATGAAAATACGGAGCCACAAAACAAAAGATGTTATCATGGGAAATGGGACAATAAGGAAACCCTTCTAATAAGCTATCTGAAGACTGCTGGGATGCTTAGATGGTAAAGAATCTGCCTGCAATGCAGGAGACTCGAGTTCGATCCATGGGTCGGGAAGATCCTCTGGAGACAGCAATGGCAACCCACTCCAGTATTCTTGCCTAGAGAATTCCATGGACAGAGGAGCCTGGCAGGCTAGAGTCCATGGGGTCGCAAAGAGTCAGACACAACTAAACAACTAAATTAAAACATTACAAGTAGGAAAAGCAAGATACAGTAATAAATCCAGGAGACCAGAGAATGAGAAGAAAGATACCAGTTATTAATGTCTAGTGAATAAGTACCGATGTGGTTGACTGTATCATAAAGAAAGGGGTCAATAAGGCCAAGTATAAACTTCTTCTGGTTGTAATGAAAATATTAAGGACAAAAAGAAAACAATTTTATCAGACCGATCTAAATGTCCTGATAATTTCTTTGAGAAAGAATTTTCTATAGCCATGCTGCTAAGTCACTTCAGTCGTGACTGACCCTGTACGACCCCATAGACAGCAGCCCACCAGGCTCCCCCGAC
The DNA here is from genome assembly GCA_006410675.1 of Oreotragus oreotragus. NCBI lineage: Eukaryota > Metazoa > Chordata > Mammalia > Artiodactyla > Bovidae > Oreotragus > Oreotragus oreotragus. Next base: position 133,295 of record SJYX01021389.1, on the reverse strand, counting down.
CCTGGGATTCTCCAGGCAAGAACACTGGAGTGGGTTGCCATTTCCTTCTCCAATGCAGGAAAGTGAAAAGTGAAAGTGAAGTTGCTCAGTTGTGTCCGACCCTCAGCAACCCCATGGACTGCAGCCTTCCAGGCTCCTCCAACCATGGGATTTTCCAGGCAAGAGTACTGGAGTGGGGTGCCATTGCCTTCTCCATAGATATAAGAAATATTATACCTCTCACTTTAGAATTAAATAGGCTGTGTGACAAGGTTTCTGATTTTTAAATTAATTCACTTTCATTTAAATATTAAGATGGAATTAGAAGACGATTCAGACAAAATGGACACAGTCTGAAAGAAGGAGGGCCTGGCAGTGCCACGTGGTGTTAGTTGGCAGCATCATCATGATGATTTATCTGCTGATGATTGATGCGGTGCAGGACAAGCAATTCAAGACAGCACCTCCCTGATTTAGAGGTTTTCAATCTAGGTTAGAGAAAAACAAGAGCAGCACAAAATTTATCAGTGGATGAGATGTCAACTCTGAAATGTAAAGCTCATTGGCATTTATGCCCCTGGGTTTTGGGGGGTAGAATTTTTTTTTAAATGGTGCAGAAGAGAAGCCACGGGGAAACAGGATCACAGAGATTCAATATTGAGGTGGAGGAGGCCAGAGAAGTTGTGGGAAGGGTCAGGAATGCTGCAAACAATTCAGCTTCTCACACCAGAGCGGCACTTCCCTATCTCTCCTTCACTGATTGCCCTGTTTCCGGAGAGAAGATGCTGGAAAAGTCATCCTCAGTCCACAAGGTTACTGATTTCTGAAAGCAGTCACACAAAGTTTGCTTGCCATGGTAAATGATAGGTGCACATTAATCAATGTTATTAGAATGACAATGAAAGGAAGTTTGTTTGCCTTTCAAAGATGCTGCTCTGATGTTAGCAAATCAACCTGAAATAATCATCAGAAAGAGTCAGCACAACACAGAACCTGCAGATGATATTTATGGAGATTTGCTGCAGGCCAGGACCGAGGGTAGACCTCCACCACACCTTTCATCTTGGTAACAAGCACTGACAGAGACAAGATTATTGGTGCCACTTTGACACATGGAAAAAAAAAAAAAAGTGAGGCATAGAGAAGTTGGGTGATTCTTTCTTCTTTGTGCCATATTTAAATCCTCATAGTTTTAGAGCAAAGACAAGACTCAGACAAATCATGCTGTGGTGTAAGGATGTGCTAAAACCTGGATGAGAATCCAGGTCTTCTGTTTTATAATATTCTTCTATTTTTTTCTACCTAGCTGTCTTTCCTGATTGAAACTATTCTTGTTCAATGGGAGTGAAAATTTAAATTTAAATGCAGAACAAACAAAGCTAAGACATAATCTGGGCCACCTGAAACAAGCAAAGAGGTCAGTGATAAGAACTGCATACAGTGCTGGTTGGGATTCCTAGAGGAAGAGTCTGATTTCCAGGGTTTTCTGGAAGCTAGGTTGTTTACCAATAATGCCCCAATAATGCATAGGTCAGCCTGGGAGCTGTGCTCCCACCTATCAGGGAGGACCCACAGTCTACCATTTACACCTAATGGAATGCTCTTCATCCTTGTCCTTGGGGCCCAGTTGAGTTTTTCAGTCACAGAGGCAGACATTAACTGTGTTATTCATGTTGTTGTTGTTTTGTTGTTAAGTTCTGTCTGACTCTGCGACTCTGTGAACTGTAACCCACCAGGCTCCTCTGTCCATGGGATTGCCCAGGCAAGAATCCTGGAGTGGGTTGCCATTTCCTCTTCCCCATCCAGGGATTGATCTTGCGTCTCCTGCACTGCAGACAGAGTCTTTACTGCCTGAGCCACCAGGGAAGCCCACATGGGGCATTTAGGGTTTGAGTAAGTCAAAGGAAGACTTGTGCTCAGGATGTCCAGGAAAGAATTAAGTGATATTCAAATGATAATTGTGTGCTTGTCTCTCATATAGAGATTATTACTCTTTCTCCGTTGCTATACTTTTTCTCCATTGCTATCCTCTCTATTTCCTCTGTTAATAAAATGAATGACATTGGAGGAATCTGATAGATGTTTATTGAATTAAACTAAAAAGGTTCAAAGGAAAAAATGCATTCTTAGCAAAAGACTTAAGCAATGGGGAAATAACTGTTTAAAAAAAAAAAGCCCTCAGGGAATTTTCTGTGGTAGATGCACACAGGTATACAGGAGAGTCTTGAAGAGCTTAAGGAATTACATAAAGAAAATAAAACTTAAAATGTAAGAAGTTGATTGGGAATGTTTATGAAGAATATTAGACAGCATACTTTCTTAAGAATCTGGACTGATCAGGATTTATTCCTGAGATGCTAGCGGGGACACCTGGAGATACAAAGCTGAAAAACAGAAAATACTACACATTTTTAGTGTGGTGTGGGACCCAAAAGGGTAATGTTATTTTTGGATGCACTGTATTGAGAGCATTTCATCATGGAATAGAGAGTGACAGCCCCACTCCCAATGACATTCATGAGACCTCTTCTAGAATGCCCCATTCTGTTTGGTTGGTCTGACTACCGAAAATAAGTAGACAGATTGGAAGGAATCCAAAGAAGAGTCTCACAACTGATTAGGGGAAAGAGGCTGACTTATGGGAAAAGTTTGAAAGAATTATGTCTCTACAACTTGGCTAAGGAAGGTATGTGTGTACGTGTTTGAAAACCATAAACACTTAATGGAGGAAGAAATAATTTACACTGATAAAAAGGATACAGGTAGAACTGTATGGAGAAATGGATTTTGAAAAGAGAATCTAGCTTAGATAGCAGGTAAAAATTGGGTGGTGGTTAATGACATCTACTCTGTGGACAGACTAATTTGGAGGTGACATTGATTTGGAAGTGGTGGGTGACCTGAAGTGAAGTGCTGAAATATATCTTCCAAACGCATTCAAGAGAGTGATAGAAGAGGCAAGGCAAGCAATGAAAAGATTTGATGTCAAGTTAGATACTTTCCATCTCAAATTGCTCAGATTCTGCACTGTAGTTCCTTGTACCATAAGCAGTGTTACTTTTAATTCAACTTCAAACTGCTTTAATTCCAGGTGTGTTAAAATACCTTGCCTTCCCCCTTTCAAATATGTTTCAGGGAAAACTAATGTGGTTATAAAACTGTTTACCACACCTATAATGCCATGTAAAAATGTTCACTGTTGTTAATATGGTTGTGCAAATAGCTCAAATGTTTAATATATCTAAAATAGTATGAATAGGAAGTTAAAAATATTGAGACATTAGAATGAAATGTGTAGTCAATTCATGGACAGGTGTTGTATAGATACTTTATAAAGAATCTTTGCATGTATTTCTTCATTATGGACTTGGAGCACCCTCTTTCTTCTGTTAGATTGTCCTTTACAGTGTCCTTTATATTGGGCCTCCATCTCACAATATTGAGACCTCTAAGAGAAGTAAATTCAAATCTAGCCAGGGAGGCAAATGAGGTGTAGGTAAAGAGAAGAAAGTGAAAATGAAAGTCACCCAGTCATGTTTGACTCTTTGTGACCCCATATACTATACAGACCATGGAATTCTCCAGGCCAGAATACTGGAGTGGGTAGCCTTTCCCTTCTCCAGGGGATCTTCCCAACCCAGGGATCGAACCCAGGTCTCCAGCATTGCAGGCAGATTCTTTACCAACTGAGCTATCAGGGAAGCCCCAAAGAGAAGAAATTAAAATATGAACAAAAGAGCAGGAAAGTAAGGGGATCAAGGGTTAATTTGTGTGATTAAGTTCACAATCAATGTTACTGGTAAAAATGTGCTCTTAATAGTCCTTTGCATAACCATCTTTGACAGTTATAGACCATGTAAAGTTATAATATCTCGTGTTCTAGAAAAGCTCCTTTGTCTCTTTCTTTAAACTATACAATTCAAAACTTGTATAGAGAGCTGACAGTTGGAATAAAAATGTTTCACTGCTTTGTTTCCTCTTCTGGCATATAATCAAATTGCCATCTTTTCCCATATTTTTCATTGCCCTTTGCTGAAATATACTGTCTATATAAATTAATATTACTAACCTCCATCAGAAAATTAAGAAGCCAAAAAAAAAAAAAGAATAAATAGGGTCCTACCAATACAACCTCAGAGTGGTCAAACTAAAAAGGGACATGAGGGCTGAGTATTGTTTTATTCTAGGTCCCTATGGAAATTGCAATGGCCTGGAGGTCGGAGGGCGGGGAGGGGAAACTCCAGGAGACTGAATTCTCCAGCTATGTTCCTAACTTGAATTTCTGGTGAAGGTACTTATATGTTTTATATAATGAAAACAGTAATCCTGAAGGTATTCTGGGCTAATATTACTTATGTTCACCTCTGTTCAATTATCTCTTCATCCATTTATAAATTTATCCTGTATATTCAGCACCAGCTAAACGGCTTTCAGGATATCACCAGGTAGACTTGTCCTCTGTCCTTCATTAATTCCAATACGTTTGTGAAAAATAGAACAATAGAGAAGAAATTCAAGGGTATTATATTTCAACAGAAGTTGGTAATGAAAGATGCAGTATTAAGGAGCATTCCAGTTTCTTGCTGAAAGTCTCTGGGTGGGTGGGG
>SJYX01021389.1:108879-128460 GCA_006410675.1 Oreotragus oreotragus | reverse complement strand
ATGCTTATTGCCATGATTTAGGATTGGAAACCAGGAATAGAAACATGATGGTAACAAGCACATGGGGGAATGTAAGAGTCAATGCTGGCCAGAGATGGTGAAACTGAAAGTAAGGTCTGGTTGCTTACTGCTCCAAATTCCAATAGACAAGATTGATGGAAAGGAAAGTTTGCTTTATTTTGGATGCTGGCAACAGGGGAGGGAGGGTCAGGGGTGGGCGGGCTCCTGCCTAAAGGCTGCCACCCCTACACCCCCCACCTTGTCCCCAGCAACCAGGGGGCAAGAGCTTTTATAGACCAAGGGAAGGGGCTGTAAGCAAATACAGCAGAGTCAGCTCTGATATTCATCTTGAAATTGGTCATGCAGTGGTCTGATCAGTGTTATCTTGATTAAGTAGAGTTAATCTTCAGTTCCAGGGTTGGCTGATTCCCATTTTCTTGAGGCCAATTCTTGAAATAGTGACAGCTTATGTAATGGTTACAGTCTGGTCATCATGAAGTTAATTAATTCTACTTGATGGCGGGGGGTGGGGTGGGGGAGTGGTTCGGAATCTATAAGACAGCTCACGGAATATGGCTCAGAGTATTGTCTATAGCCCGTAAGAAGGAACTAAAGGTCATTGACTTTGCTCAGTGACTAGACTATTATTGTTTTGTCCTGTTTGACTGCATTTCTTTGCTTCTGCGTTTTCTCACTTCTCTGATTAAACTCATTCTTTGGCTAAAGTTTTTCCATAGACAGAAGGCAGGCTGAGGACATGGCGAGGAAGGGCTGTAGGATCCTGCTTTGTTTCAATAACCACCATCCTAGATAGCAACAGTGTATTCTTGAATTTATATGCAGACATTCATTATGATGTGTTCTTCACTAAATAGCTCTCGTACCTTTCTTGACAATAAATATTCTCATTGACTCCCATTTCTTACTCACCACCCTTAACTTGTTAATGGAGGAAAATTTACTCCTTAAAAAATGATTCCCACTATAATAAAAGCCAATTTGCACACTCAAAGCTCAAAATTCTCCAAATCGAGATTGTCAGAAACAGTCCTTGGATTGGATAGAGTATTGTATTCTTATTTTAATTCTTACTCTCGCCCTCAGGAATAGAGCTTCCTTCTCAATGTCAATAGCCCTAAACTCCCTTTAGTATTGATTTAGGTACTCACTTGTATGGTATTACAATAAAATGATTTTTTAGGTTTTCTTCTCAATTGGATTGAAGGTTTTGAGGACTGGAATAGGTGCGACATAAAGCTAAATACACAGTAGATACTAAAATCATACGTTGAATGTAGTGGACTTACACAATTGTACTGTTTCCTTTTTTCCACTTACTTTCTTTGGGAAGGGGTGAAATTCTCATTCTAGAAGTAATATGGATAGGGTGGGCTTCATCCATTTCACATGTACCTAGTTGACTCAAGCATGTGTCTATTAATGTACTTCATTTAAGGCTTTCCTACGATGCCTTTGCCTATTAAAGCTAGTCCATGGAAGCTGAGGATGAGGTGTCTGATTTCGATTGTGGAAAGTAATAGAAGGTGTTCGCTAGCACAGTTTTGCATACAAGGGCTGCCCAACAAATGGCAGGAATGACGATAATGATCTCTTCCTATCTCAGGGGGAAAAAAAATCAAAGAAAGTAACTGTTGGTTGATTATGCTGTCTATAATGGTTTTATAGATTTTCCTCCTTTCAATCCCTCTGTCATCTTCCCATGTGTTGTTTAGATATACCCTTTGAAGCAGCTTGTTCATGGACATATGTGAAATTACCTTGTGCCTTCAGTATTGTTATGATAAGTATTTCATTTTTCTCTAGCTTCGAATTCCTTTTGGTATATAAAGGCTTTTCCTTTTCCTGAGACATAATATCGTTATTGATTCAACAAACATCTGTATAGCCTCTTCTTCATCTCCTCATCTAAGGCTAATGAAACCTGGCTTTTATCTAAGCTGCTGGGAACCCCAGTGACCTTTGATCAGCTTTATGTAATATAAAGTTGATCAGATTTAAAATAGAAGGTTTCAGTCTCTTTCTCTACAAACATTCCTTTGGCTGTACCTCCCAGAGATAAGGTTAAAATCCTCCTAGCACTCCCAAGATACAGTATTACTCTGCACCTTGATGTAGAGAGACTATGGTATATCTCCTGGGCAGTCAGGAAGTGCAACCATACAAGGATGTGAAGGGTGTAGAAAACCCTGATCCCTAGTTTTATTAATACGTATCCTTTCTGGACAGTAGCAGCCCAGCACCTGCTCCTGTTTGCAGTGTGGGAGGGGTGGCTGATGCTCCACAGTTATCCTTAGGAAAACTTACCAGTTATCAAAAGCTGCTTCAGATCTAAGGCTACAACCTCAGGGATAAGGGTGTTGCATTTGCCCATTGCCATGTAATGTAACGTCACCTCTAACTTCAGTAGTCTTGCACTCAGAATTTATGTCAGTGAACCAGGAAGATTTGAATATTTATTATGAAGTAGGAGTAACTCAAAAATGCACTGTTTTACATCTAGGAATGTATCAATATAAGAAAATAAATATAAAAAAAGAAATAAAATATTTATATACTTGAAGAAAAGGAATATAATTTTAGTGACATTGTTGCTATTCTGCTTTTCACCTTATGCCTTGAATGACAGATAAAACAGTCTTGTGTCAATTTGAAGTGGCTTCTCATCTCTGAAACTTTCCCTTTGTGGTGAAATCTCGGCAGGTCCCTTCAGCTGCCTCAGTGGGAAAGAAGCAAGCAAGATTACAGAGAGACAGGAATGCCTCCTCTTCCTTCAGCCCTTCACTTTGGTTGTTTTTCTTTTATTTTCTTTTGTTCCCTCTGTGTTATTTTTTTCCCTTGACTACTGAGGTATATTCAGTTTCTAAAACCCTAGTTAAAATGAGCCCATTACACAAATATGTGTATATAAAGGAAAGGATCCTTGAAAGATAGTTAGACACTAAGGAAATATTTTCCTTCAGCACAAACGATGCCCTTGTTACAAATGGAACTTATTTTGATTATTTTTGTTATTTTTATTTTGATAAAATGTTTTCCTAGAACATAAGGTTGGGAACAGAATGTTGTTATTCAGAATGTTACTGGCCAAATGACGTCTTAGAAATTTCTATGAAGGAGGAATTTACAGCAATAATATCATAAGGAAAGAAAATGAGATGCTAAGGAACTAGCCTTGAAGACAAAAGGTGCACGGGACACACATGGTTTTTACTTAGATTCTGTTTTTACACGGATGCTTTGGATGTTGGTATGATTGAGAAACAAAATAAAGTCACTGGATAAATTGGAAGATTGGGATTGACATTTGCACACTGCAATATACAAAATAGATAACTAATAAGAACCTGGGCGTCCCATGTGGTGCTAGAGGTAAAGAACCTGCCTGTCAATACGGGAGACTCAAGAGATACAGGTTCTATCCCTGGGTCTGTAGATCCCCTGGAAAAGGAAATGGTAAACCACTCCAATATTCTTGCCTATTGTATAGTGCAGGGAATGCTACTCAATACTCTGTAATGACTTATATGGGATGAGAATCTAAAAAAGAGTGACTGTATGCATAACTGATTCACTTTGCTATATACCTGAAACAAGCACAGCATTGCAAATCAGCTATACTCCAATAAAATTTTTAAAATGAAAGTCACTGGAAAGAGCTTAGCCTTCCCAGATCCCTTTCAACAGGTTACACGTATTTTGAAAATTCATCAAACAGCAGGCAACACTTGCTTCTTAGTGTATGAAATTTATGTCCAACTAACATTTAGGGCAAGTTTGCTACTTTTCAATTAAGAATGTGACATAAATTAAGGAATCAATAGAAGCTAAATTGTTTTGTTATAACTACCTGATTGGAAATAAATGATAACAAAAGCAAAAAAAACAAAACAAAACAAAACAAAAAACCCACAAAAAAACCTAGTTCTCTTAAACTGATTCAACAGGCTCTACACACAACTTTATAAATGCCCAAAATAGTGTTTAAGGCCCAGCTGCATAGCTTCATGTAACAGTGGTTTCTAAAGGATAGTCTTTTAAATATCCTTAAACTCCTTTTTCACCAGGAAAATGCTAGGAAAAAAAAAAAAAGTGAGTCTTCTGCAGAATGTCATTAACAGATACTGGCAAATAACAGAGAGGCAGTACAAACTCCACCTGGCAAACTTAATTCAATATTGGGAAACTCTGTGCACTTTCTTTTTTAATTTCTCTATCATCATTGCAATACACACTGCTCACATTTTCCTCCTGAGAGCTGTCTGCCAGGCTCGTTTGCTTGTCTTGCTACATTGCTTTTTTGATCCCTAACATAAGAACTACTTAATGTACATAATAAAATTATAGCATCTTCCTGACTTTATCTCATTAATCTTCTTAAGTAAACAAAACCAATTTGCCTTCTTGCTTCACCTTTGTCCATCAATTAAGAATGTGTTTTCTTACTTTCTTCTCTTTTCCCTCAGTTCAACTCCAGCTGAGTCAGCTGTCACTCCTCATCCCCAGAACTTCTTTGTGTGACTGCCATAGGTTGTATAGTTGAAGACCTGAATTGGTACCTTTTTCACTGGTGAAGAAAAAGCCAGATTCTTGTTTGTTTGTTTTTTAATTTAGCACAGGTTGTTATTAAAAACATGTCATCTGTGCCATGCTAGATTATTAATATTCTTCCTTATTAAAAGTAACATTATTTAATTTTACACTTCAGAAAGGAACTGAAAAAAATCCCTTCATAAGTTTTCCTTGTTTCCAGGCAATATCTGATCCTGGAGATGAAAAGATGAAATTCTAAAAGAGTCAGTAATCTGAGAGGCAGATACTCCAGAAAAATTCTGAGTCAGTAAGTGGGCACTCCTGATCTCTTTTTCAGTTCTTAACACCTACCCATGGGAGAGCAAGGCACTGTGACTTTTCCTGATTTTCGTCAATGCTCCAGGCTCGTGTTTGTTTTGAAGGGAAAAGTGGAGAGTTGGTTCAGTTGTGGAAAACCTTTGTTTTATCCATTCTATCCCTTCCTACATTTCCTCTCTACCCAGCAAAGCCATTTTAACCATCAGAATGAAACTAAAGACATTCTTGGGAAAATCACAAATGTTATTTTCTTTATCCACTTATCTTTTCCCTTCCATGCCATACCCTGGCCATACTTGGTGGGGTTTGGCATTTACTTAAAAATAAAGAAATGAAAAACCATGTTTGAAAGAACCCTAGATGCCATAAAGTGGTAAATAAAACTGTGCTGAGAAAGCAAATAAACCCAGGTTTGTGTCAAAGATAAAGAGAGGTAGTAACAAAAGTTGAGGAGTCTATCCAGGGAAAATGTACAAGCGTTCACGTTTGTATAGATTCTTCCTGGATTTCAGTAATAGTGTCCACTTTTATTCTGAGCACATTTAGACTCTGGAGTACAATGAAAACAGGGCAAACATTCCTTCTTTCAATTGTTAGAATGTTCTCTCCATCTTGCCTACTAAGCTTCGTATTTAATTTATGATATTTATTCCTTATACTGTGTCTCTAGGTTCTTTGCTGCATACTTAGAGGTAACCTTTGATTCATGGTTTTCATTTTTATTTCCTAATTCTCCCTGCACAAATCACTTGTTATCATATCATAAAAGAAACCCTCTTTTCAAGGACCTATACCCTCAGTTAATCACTATCGCATCTGCCCCTTTTTGTTTCTTTGATACTACTGAAGATTTTGAAATTATCTTTTTGTTCTCTTGAATTATGATTGTTTCCTAATAGAATATACGCTTCATAAGGGTATTTACACTCCCACTTGGGCTTCCCAGGCTGCATTAGTGGTAAAGAACCCACCTGCCAATGCAGGAGACACAGAAGTTCCGGGTTTGATCCCTGGGTCAGGAAGATCCCCTGGAGGAGGGCATGGCTACCCACTCCAGCATTCTTGCCTGGAGAATCCCATGGACAGAGGAGCCTGGCAGGCTACAGTTGATAGGGTCGAAAGGAGTTGGGCACAACTCAAGCGGCTTAGCACATAGAACATTCTACTACAACAATGCTGACACCTATGGGAACTTTATGATAGAAAAATGAATGGATGTATCCATTAATTGTAATAGTAATAATATCAATTATATAGTGATTTTATAATAATTAATATGATTAAGGGATAGTTAATGATAGTCATTATATAGTTATATAATGATGAATATAATTAATAGTTAATACAGTTATATATTTAGACCTTTGTTGTAAAGAAAAATGACAATTTGCCGACTACTATGTAAGATATGCAAATGTTGCATTTTGTCACAACTCCCAATTTATTTTGTTTTTATGCCTTTTCAAGTCCATTTTTTCAATTAACACAATTACATTTTGAGTGGGTTTCGTTTATTCACAAAATTACAAATTATAAATATAAGAGCTGTTAGTCTCATTGCTGTTTGCCCAGTTCTTATGTACATCTTCAGTATCTTCAGTACATTTTATTCCTCCCCTATGATAGTGCATAAGGTTTTTTTTTTTATCACTTTAAATGACAACATTGTTGGTTATAACTCAGAACTCAATGACTTGGCTCCATTTTGCCCTGATGTTTGTGTAAATCACAGTACTCAGTCTTGTAAAAGCTTTCTCTCATTATGTTATCTTTTACTGGAAAATAATATTTGAAAGATGCTATAATGCTATGAAGATATTAACTTGGAATAACATTTTATTTGTCTTCAATTTTTAAACATATTCTGTAATCATTTTATACATTTAAAAAAATGTAAGACTGTTTCAGAATCAAAATATCTTGAAGAGTGTTGACTCTTAAACAGTAAATGGTAAAGTTTAAAGTCAGCTTGTTGGTTCATTTGTGATTTGACTGAACCAGTTTACCTCACCTCAGTTTAGTTATGTTTTGAGGTATGCAGAAACCTAATTCCTGAGCGCTGTGTCTGATTTTAAGCAGTCATAGTCTATATCTGCATACATATTGATAAGGTCAGTAGGTATATGTCCCTAGGACTTAATGCAAAATTTGCCATTTCTTCTTTAAACAATTTCATTTACATATCATCATAGTAAATGCAGATAGATTGAGTCAATTTAATTTACCAGTAGTAAAATAAAAACATCATATTGGCCAATGGTGGACTGTGCCCTTTCCAATCCCCTCCCCAAAAAATCAGAATAGAGAGATTAATTTGGATTTTTTTTCTTTTAACTCTTCAATCATGTGCAGATTGTAATATATAATAAAATATATTTGAATCAGGAATTAAATAACTAAGCAAGGAAATCAAGTGGCCACAATAAAATGCTAAGACCAATCACTTTTAATTGAAAGTTGTCTGTCCTTTATATAAGACAGGAGTTAACAAAGTCATTTTAAAGACGCCAAATTTTACAGGATGTGTTGTTCAGGCCTTTATGTAGATTTGAAACTTCCTATGAAGAGCTTACCATTGAAAGCAGATACACTAACAAGATCAAATCATTGCCAGATGAAAAGTATTGTATTTAATTTCAGGGTGTCATCTATTCAAAGAGAACTTTCCTAACCCCTCTATGTTAAAATATCATTGCTGATCTCTACCATTCTACTACAGATATCCACACCATATGTGATATGAAATACACATACAGAGCTGGAGTAGAAGTCAGGACCATCCCAATGTCCAAATAATTCCAGAATTTTAGAGTAAACTTGTTAAGTGAAGTGAAGTCGCTCAGTCGTGTCCGACTCTTTGTGACCCTGTGGATTGTAGCCCACCAGGCTCCTCCGCCCATGGGATTCTCTAGGCAAGAATACTGGAGTGGGTTGCCATTTCCTTCTCCAAAACTTGTTAATAAGTTGTTTCTCCTCTTTGCACATGATTGCCTCAAATATGGAAAGAAGTAGGTAGACCACATGCCTCTAAAATTTTCTGTTTTTACATTCTAGGTAAGAAGCAAAATGAGGTCACATAGGCATAACTTGAATACAGTATTGCCAGGCAGTTTTCCTAAGTAATCGTTTCCCCTTACTATTTCTAAAAATGTTTGTGAAATAAACAAGGCAAAATTTGGCTTACTTAGCATTCTGTTAACCAGACATTTCTATTAACGGGGATGACCATAGAACCTCTTAGCTTTTTTTTTTTTTTTTTTGTACTCCAGGTAGAAGAAACCAAGTGCTGAATAAATATACAAATAGTGACCATAATAAAAAGAGCTTTTAGGCTGTGACAGAAATCAGATTCAACTTGATTTGCCACTCCTATTGGCATAATATTGAGATCTGCAAAATGCTAAAAGACATTGTGTCAAATAAATATTAAAGTGCATTCAGTTTCTTATAGTGGTAGGTGTTTTAAATTCTACCTTTTTGAAATATTTATAAACAGAGTATATGGAATGTTACACACACTAATCTGTTGGAATAATCTGCCTCTATTAGGTAAAACTTTAGGGGTGGGGTTTCAAGATGTAAAATCTAAAGCAGTCGACAGTGAAACCATGGGGCAGAACTCCAGGATCCTGCTCTCTCTTCACGTGCGCAGTGATGCCTTAAGCCCAGTGACACAATAGGAACTGGGCCAGATTTTCCTCCTGGCAGTCTTGCTTAAGTAACTGTTCTACATGTGATTTGTTGGGCAAATAATATGGCTCCTCTAAGTAACAGCCTGCTCATTCATAAAATGGGGGTAAAAATGCTTGCTTCACAGAGTCATCAGAATGATTAAATGAAAAAAAGTGAATGTAACACATTATGTAAATGAGTAAACTATTAAGTGTCATTGAAAATGTAATGCAACATTATTTTTAAATGGCTCGTTATATTTGAGCCCTAATTACTGGAGTCACATGTTTACAATCCCTTTCTTTTAAAGTGTAATTAAGTTTCCTCTTCATCAAAAAATATAGCATGAATTTATGCATCAAAGCTTCATCTCGTATTTGTGGAGAGGAAGCTTTCTGTTTAAAGCATTAAGAGTATAAAGGTAACTCTAATGGAAAGCAAGTAGTTTTTTACTCAAGGATGTGTTTCTAATGGATTGTAGCGTTTAGGTGGGAAGAATGCCTTCCTTATTCATTTTGTACTCACAGCTCTGAACACATTGCAAGCATTCAAAAAATGCGTGTTGTTATGGAATTTGGGAGGGGGCACACTCACAGGTCCAATCAGCACAACTTTTAGCCATGACTGGCAAGTCAAACTGCCTTCCTGTTTCTGCAAAATTAAGATAACTGAGATTGTTTTTTCTCTAACTGCTTGTCACTTTTCTGAGCCTTACAGCTTTCTGAGAGATACCATATTATACTGACATCTTCACTGAAAGAATTCTAAGAAATTTCCTTTCTATGGTTAATTTCTTTATTTTTCAGTGTATCAAAAGAAGAGATATATATTAAAAGAAAGAATTTGTATCAAAAGAAACTAACCAAAGGAAGTAAGTTTTAAACACTATTTAGTTATAAACAGGAAGCTAGTTTTCTACCTCTGAAAAAGGATAGTTAACTGATAGCTGTCTGATATAGCTGCCTTCACTGTTTTTTAATTATTATTATTATTGGAATATAGAATATAGTTGGTTTACATTGTTGTGTTAATTTCTGCTGTACAGTCAAGTGATTCTGATATATATATATAATATTATAATACATAATATATATATCCCTTCTTTTTTGGATTTCCTCAATATTTAGGTCAACACAGAGCATTGAGTAGAGTTCCCTGTGCTATAAAGTAGGTTCTCATAGTTATCCACTTTATACTTTATGCATAGTGATCTATATATGTCAGTCTCAGTTTTCCATCTCATCCCACCCTCCCTTTTGTCTCCTTGGTCCATACATTTGTTCTCTATGTTTGTGTCTCTATTTCTGCTTTTCCAGTAGATTCATCTGTACTATTTTTCTAGACTCCACGTATATGTGTCGGTATATGATTAGTTTTACCATTTCTGACTCATTGCACTCTGTATGACAGTCTCTAGGTCTGTCCATATCTCTGCAAATGGCACAATTTCATTCTTTTTAACGACTGAGTAGTACTCCATTGTATATATGTACTGCATCTCCTTTACCCACTCCTCTACTGATGGACATTTAGGTTACTTTCATGTCCTAACTTGAAAATTGTGCAGCTTGACCTTGTTGCTTTTGATGATACCTTTAGAAAGTTCTTCATGGGTAAGGGTAGTATCCTCCTTGCTCATTTCTAAATTTTGTCAGAAAATGCACAAAAGATAAGTAAACACATTTTATATTAGTAATGTACAATGGAACAGCTCTATGATTCTTAACATTATTTTTAAAAAAGCTACAGTGTGTACATGTCAATCCCAAACTCTCCCAATCTGTCCCTTCTCACACTAATATGTTTAAGGTGGATAACAGATCCAGTGGAAGTGATGGAATTCCAGCTGAGCTATTTCAGATCCTAAAAGATGATGCTGTGAAAGTGCTGCACTCAATATGCCAGCAAATTTGGAAAACTCACCAGTGGCCACAGGACTGGAAAAGGTCAGTTTTCATTCCAATCCCAAAGAAAGGCAATACCAAAGAATGCTCAAACTACCACACAATTGCACTCATCTCACATGCTAGCAAAGTAATGCTCAAAATTCTCCAAGCCAGGCTTCAGCAATATGTGAACCGTGAACTTCCAGATGTTCAAGTGGGTTTTAGGAAAGGCAGAGGAACCAGAGATCAAATTGCCAACATCCACTGGGTCATGGAAAAAGCAAGAGAGCTCCAGAAAAACATCTATTTCTGCTTTATTGACTATGCCAAAGCCTTTGACTGTGTGGATCACAATAAACTGTGGACAATTCTGAAAGAGATGGGAATACCAGACCACCTGACCTGCCTCTTAAGAAATCTATATGCAGGTCAGGAAGCAACTGTTAGAACTGGACATGGAGCAACAGATTGGTTCCAAATACGGAAAGGAGTACACCAAGGCTGTGTATTGTCACCCTGCTTATTTAACTTATATGCAGAGTACATGATGAGAAACGCTGGGCTGGAAGAAGCACAAGCTGGAATCAAGATTGCCACGAGAAATATCAATAACCTCATATATGCAGATGACACTAAAAAACTCAACATTCAGAAAATGAAGATCATGGCATTTGGTCCCATCACTTCATGGGAAATAGATGAGGAAACAGTGGAAACAGTAGCTGACTTTATTTTTTGGGGGTATTCCAAAATCACTGCAAATGGTGTTTGTAGCCATGAAATTAAAAGATGCTTACTCCTTGGAAAGAAAGTTATGACCAACCTAGACAGCATATTCAAAAGCGGAGATGTTACTTTGCTAACAAAGGTCCATCTATTCAAGGCTATAGTTTTTCCATTGGTCATGTATGGATGTGAGAGTAGAACTGTAAAGAAAGCTGAGCACAGAAGAACTGATGCTTTTGAACTGTGGTGTTGGAGAAGACTCTTGAGAGTCCCTTGAACTGCAAGGAGATCCAACCAGTCCATCCTAAAGGAGATCAGTCCTGGGTGTTCATTGGAAGGACTGATGTTGAAGCTAAAACTCCAATATTTTGGCCACCTGATGTGAAGAGCTGACTCATTTGAAAAGACCCTGATGCTGGGAAAAATTGAAAGCAGGAAGACAAAGGGATGACAGAGGATGAGATGGTTAAATGGCATCACCAACTCAATAGACATGTTTGGGTAAACTCTGGGAGATGATAATGGACAGGGAGGCCTGGTGTGTTGAGGTTCATGGGATCACAAAGAGTCAGACAGGACTGAGCGACTGAACTGAACAACTGAACCAATGAGGACCTACTATAAAACATTAACAAAAATATTTTTTAAAAAAGCACCACAGATATGCGTATCAAATAATTCTATAAGGCCAACAAGCTAAATGAGAAAAAATGGTTTTACTTCAAAAGTCTATTTTTAATAATTATGTATATTTACATTTATTTCTTCTCTTTGTCTCTTGACTGTTCAGACTTGAATTGTTTCTTATGCACTAGAATTTCTATTCCACCTTGACATGTAGAATTGATGGATTAGCTTTATTTTTAAGTGTTTAGGTCAAACCAACCCCAGGTGAACAGAAATCATATGCTTCAAGTCATTATGCTTTTGCAGTGAAGACACATTCAAATTTTAAAGGTCTCAGAGGTTTACTTAGATTAGCATGATCATTCTCAGACTCCCCCCCAAAAAATCACTATTCAATAAATGGCAACTATTATTTTGTGCCAAGCACCTTCCTTTTACATTATTTAACAATACATACTTGAGATAGGCATTATTATCCTACCTTCCTCAACCTGAAGAGGTTGAGCAACTTACCCAAGGACACAAAGCTAGTAAGGGATGACCTCAGGATTTAAAGTTATGCCAGGCCCCAAAGTCCACATTCTTAGCTTCTGCATTTTCCGTGCTTTCATTCTCAGGAGATTGGCCTCATGATATAATAGTGTGGATACTGGACTAGCCTCCTGCAGCCCTAATATTTTNCCTTCCTCAACCTGAAGAGGTTGAGCAACTTACCCAAGGACACAAAGCTAGTAAGGGATGACCTCAGGATTTAAAGTTATGCCAGGCCCCAAAGTCCACATTCTTAGCTTCTGCATTTTCCGTGCTTTCATTCTCAGGAGATTGGCCTCATGATATAATAGTGTGGATACTGGACTAGCCTCCTGCAGCCCTAATATTTTCTTCAGCTTTATTAAATGCTTTACTTTCTACCTTAGCAAGAGTTTGATATCATTTAAATTGTTTATTCTATATGCATGTATATAATCCCAGCTTTGAAGAAGTTTTACCTTCATATAGACATGTCTTTCCTTTTTTAATTAATTAATTCTGATCACACTGTGCCTTCAGTGCTGTGTGCAGGCTTTCTCTAGGTACAGTAAGCGGGGCTTACTCTTCAGTGCATAGGCTCCTCATTCTGAGGGCTTCTCTTGTTGTGGAACACAAGCTCTAGGCATGCAGGCTTTAGTAGTTGTGGCATATGGGCTAAGTTGCTCCATAGCATGTGATATCTTCCTGTGTCCCCTGCATTGGCAGGTGCATTCTTTTCCACCGTATTACCAGGAAAGTCTCGTAAAGATAGTCTTACGTCCCGTTGCAATCAGTTTTGTGTAATGATTTTCTTATATACTTAGCTTTTGCTAAGTAGTTAGCNATATCTTCCTGTGTCCCCTGCATTGGCAGGTGCATTCTTTTCCACCGTATTACCAGGAAAGTCTCGTAAAGATAGTCTTACGTCCCGTTGCAATCAGTTTTGTGTAATGATTTTCTTATATATTTAGCTTTTGCTAAGTAGTTAGCTGGTCATTGAACTACTACTATTCTATGAGAATATGAGATGGAAAACATTGTAGATATTCTGAAAACAATCCGTATTACTTGAAGGGACTTGAAATGAGTTACTTAGGTTTACATACAATGACAAACAATAATACAGTGGAGAACCGAGAAGTGCTTCCTCCCCGATGTAAGTGATGGTGTGCTAAAGATGCATGCAAGGAGCACTGAATTCCAGCTGGTAACATCAGGGAGGCTTCAGAGGTGTGCGAGACATGGTGGGACGCATTGGGTTATTTTACACAAAGAGAAGGGAATTCCTAAATGATTGGTGTGATCATGGCACAGTGTCATCAGTGTGAATATTTGGAAATGGCAAATAACTTATATATACTTGAAGCCTGGCACTCATGGTGAGTTGTGGGGGAAGGCAGACTAGAAAGAGATCAGATCATAGGAGTCTTGAGTGCAATAGTAGGGTATTTGAACTTGCTTCTGTGAGGCATCAGGGGTGTTTGATGGTGGTAGTAGGTATCTAAAATGCATTTTAGGAAAATTTACAAATCTCTAAAAATTGAGAGGTTTTTGCACCAGTCCAAATAACAATAGAAAAACATCTGCAGTTGCCACAGGAATGGAAAGGAGGGGGCGTAATGGAGCTTACAGAACTAAAATTTGTGTAAACGTGGTCTTATAATTGTGCCTTTGGAGGACTGACCGCTGGCGGAGTGTGAAGTGGATAGATTTAATTTTCAGTGTCTTCCTGCTATTTGCCTTCCATCCTGATACCAGTGCATTCTTGCTCTCGCAGTCCATCCCTACAGTAGCCACTCAGCCACCAGCGTAACTTTCAGACCCTCAGAGGGTGGTGCCGTAATACCTTAACATCTTGTGATACAATTGGAATGGATACCCTTCCTAAAGGAAGAGTTTATAATGAAGGTTTTCTGGACACAGTGGGATTCGTTTTTCAGCTTCGGTTTTCCTCGCCATTTCCCTTATACACAGCATACATGTGCCCCTCGTTCAGCACATTCTTTCCTCATGTCAGAGAAAAAAGGGAAAAGAAGGGGCAGCAGTTCAGGACCCTCTCCTGCATTTGTGTACTCTCCTTACCTCTTTTTCTTTTTTTCATTGGAGTATTGTTGATTTACAGTGTGTTAATTTCAGGTGTACAGCAAAGTGATTCAGTTACACACACACATATACATACATATGGGCTTCCCAGGTGATTCAGTGGTAAAGAATTCACCTGCCAAGCAGGAAACTTGGGCCTGATTCCTGAGTTGGGAAGATTCCCTGGAGAAGGAAATGGCAAGCCTCTCCAGTGTTCTTGCCTGAAGATTTCCATGAAAGAGGAGCCTAGTGGGCTATCGTCCATGGGTCGCAAAGAGTTGGACATGACTTAGCAACTAAACAGCATACATACATATATGTAGGTATACACACATATGCATACATATGACATAGTTCTGCACAAATATGTATATATTCTTTTTCAGATTCTTTTCCATTGTGGGTTATTTCAAGATATTAAGTATTGTTCCCTGTACCATATGATTGTTCCTTGTCGCTTATTTTAAATGTAGAAGTATGCATATGTTGATCCTAATTTATCCCTCCTCCCCCAACAGTCTTCACCCTTTTCACCTTTGGTCATCATAAGTTTATTTTCTACATCTGTGACTCTATTTCTGTTTTATAAATAAGTTTATTTGTACCATTTTTTAACGTCTACATGTAAGTAATATTATGTGGTATTTGTCTTTCTCGGATTTACTTCATGTAGTGTGATAATCTCTAGGCCCACCATGTTGCTGCAAATGGCAGTATTTCATTCTTTTTTATGGCTGAATAAAACTTTCTTATATGTATATACCACATCTTTATGCATTCATCTGTCTCTGAACATTTAGGTTTCTCCCATGTCTTGGGTATTGAAAATAGCACTGCTATGACCATTGAGACACGTGTATCTTTTCCAGTTAGATTTTTCTCCAGATGTATTTCCAGAAGTGGCTCTGTGGGATCATATGGTTACTCTATGTTTAGCTTTTTAAGGAACCACCATCCTATTCTCAATAGTGGCTGTGCCAATTTGCATTTCCAGCAACAGTGTAGGAGGGTGGCTCTGGAAAAGTAGAAGGGTGAAAGCCATGCCTCTTACCTCTAGAGTTTCTATATTGCTCAACTCCAGGGGGCACTCCTCACAGAATGGTACAATAGAAGACAATAAAAGAATCTTTCCCCACTGTCTCCTGCTTTTTCCTGTCCTTGAGGTTTTCAACCACACAGGCTCACCCTGCAAATCCCACTTGTCTCTTAGCGTGCCTCTTCCTCTCCCTTTTCCACATCACAAACCCTGGTACAGCATGAAATCACCCATAGGCCAAACAAAAATAGTGGCTGCTTTTGCTCAGACACCAGGCACAGTGCGATCTGCTTTTCAAGCTCTGCTTCTGTATACTTCCCTGATCCTTTATTCATGTGTTTTGATCATCATGTCTGCTGTTCAGTGCTCTATCAAAGAATCATCGTAGTAATAAGAGATGATTCAGAATAGCCAGCCCCCACCAAAGAAGGCAGGAGGCAGAAAGTCTCTGAAGAAAGAACTAAGTTTCAAGAAAACAAGGATTGGCTCTTTTTAAGAGTGAATATGAATGTCCAAATTACTTCAGTTACCGTAAAGACATCTTTCCAGAACAGTTGGCTAATATCACAGGCTCCCCATTAGGATTTAACTTCACAGTTGTGAATAGCAACCACAAGGGAAAGGGGGAAAAAAAAGCCAAAAACTAAAAGATAATCCTGTATTTTATCGTTAAACAAATGTACCAGTCTTGAGTTTTTTTTTTCCTTGTCCCACCTTTCCATATTCCAAGATGAGGAAGATAAATAACAGCGGGTTTAATACTATTGACAGAAAGCTTTCTGTGTGTAAACCTGTTTTCTCTACAAATGCATCACGCCCATGGGGGACAGTGAGAGCAAGATTGAAGATTCATTAATATATCCCCATAAGCAAAGAGTAAATGAATCTCATGCCTATCTCTGAGAATATGTGGAATGACTCACTCAACCAGCTGTCTAGATCCCTTCTGGCTGGAAATATCAGAACCAGAATTGAATAATCTCATGTTAATGGATAAAGAAAAAATACAAATCCACTGTACTTGTTTATCTTGTAGAGTGCCATTGTGTCTAATTGCAGATGTACTGCAAAAGACCCACTTTATTGAGATTATTATATGATTAAGCATAAGTTCTGTGCGGGGATGTTCTGTTCTGTTTTCAGACTGAATTTTGTGGTCATGAAAGTTACAGAAGATTTTGATAGGGTGTGACATTTCTATTGGTTCTTTATTTCTAAATGCAAAATCAGTGAAAGATGGCAGCCTTAGAAACAGACTGACTTATCTTCCTCCCCCAGCTCCTTGCAGTTAGTCTAAACCCAGACACATTTGTGGGCTTCATCTCTGTTTTGGAGAGAAAAATCCTACATATGAAAGGACATAAGAACTGCCATCTGGTCCTGGTGATTTTTCTATGTCTTGTTTATCTATTAGGTGTAGAACATCTTGTACATTAACCACTATTTGATCTAATAATTCTCGTCTGTTTCTCTTGCCTGTTTCCCAAGACATTTGGCAAATGAGACTCCCTCGAACATATTCCTTAAAAAACGAAAGCAAATCATTCATTTAATGTCTCCGCCTACTCTCTTCGCTTATAAAGACCAAGGCAGGAATGCATGTTCTACCCTTTCTTTTCTCACTACAGAAGCTTCAAGCCTATGTTTGTCAGCTGGGTCCCAAGTCCTGCCTTCTCAGTCCTTCATTTTTTTCCCCTTTTTGTGAGTGAAGAAGTAACATATATTTTTATGATAAAGAAACTGAGCTTTAGTAAATTTAAACAAAAAAAGCCAAATATGTTTGATTGATGGCATTATGAATATTCTTTTTTATTGCTTTCCTAACTTTCTATAAGTATCATGTATTTTAATGTTAATATCTTTTATTTCTTTTTTCTTTTTAGAAATGACACTCATTTAAAAAAATCATTTTTTAACTCTACAAACAGTTGTGGAATACCTACTATGTACCAGGCTCTATGCTATGCAGTGAGAATACAGTGCAGTGAGAAACCAACCAAAGTCCCGTCCTGCATGCAGGAAATATAATCTAGAGAGGAAGCTAGAAATAAATCAGTCAGCCTCACACTTAGTCATATAATAGCACCTATGATAAATGTGGGGGACATGTATGAAATGCAATGGGAAGAGTGTATAGCATTCTACTGAGAGGAACAAGAACGCAATCTTTTTTAACAAAATGGTCTCTTTTGGAGTGAATGTGCCTACTGAAAACACGTCTATTACCATAAACACATTTTTCTGCAACTGATGATTAATAGCATAAGCCTTTCCTATTAGGTTTCAACTTTAATTTTGAAATAACAGCTGCAAAGAAAAAAAAGACCCCTGGTTTTCTGGGTTTTCTTTGTTTTTTGAAAGGACAGCCATGCTAGTCTGGAAGAACAGGGAGAACTTCCCTGGAGAAGTGACGTTTGATCTTAATCAGAAGGTTGAGTGGGAAGAAATGTTCCAGCTTTGGGGAAAATTGTTTGAAGGCCCTGAGGCAGAAAGGAACACATTGCATTTGTGAAAAATGAAAGAATTCAAGTTAACCAAAACAGACTAAACAAGAGGTTGCAAAGTGAATCTGGGAGAGGAGGCAGGAGCCAGATCAGGTCATGCTGAGCTCGGCATCCCCTAGTAAGGACTTCGATATTTATCCTAAGAATGATGTTGGTGCCTCTGAAGGGTTTTAAACTTGGCAGTTGTTATGCGAACAAGGATGACAAACCTGCTAAGATAGCATTTGGGAAATTAAAGTTTAACCTCCAAGTTATCTCACAGAGACCAACTTAGTGGTGGGTGTATTTGTATTCTAGAATATGCTACAGAGATCTAGCATATCCGGATATACCAGACTTTAAGAGGAACCCTCCCCTAGACCTTTGGGACTTTGAAGCTGCATGATTAGGGAAGCACGAAAAATGTGACTAGTAACTGAGCATAAAAATAATAGCAATATTATGAGCCAGAAACTTGGCCCCAGCCATATTCAGCATTTATGATTCTGGGTAGAGCCAGACTCCAAGGTGACTTAAAAAGGGCAGTGAAGTTCAGAGGTATATGATGTAACAAGTAAGTAACAGAATTCCCCACATCACTGTTCTGTTTGAGAAAACATGGCCCCTCCCTTAGCACGAGAAGGGCCTAGAGTTTTAACCTTGTAGGCAGCCAGGATTGATTGCCTTAAGCTCAGATCCTTCCTTGGTTGTCCTGGATCTTTATAGAAGGCCCAGGAGATCTCTCTTCAATAAGTTAACCTCGCCTCTCAGCAAAGACAGACTTGATGCTGAATTTTAAAATAATTTCTCTGGGTGCAATTTGAAAGCTGATTGGAGATGACAGGCATGAACGATGAACACATGGCCATTGCAGTAATCAGGCAGGAGGCTGAAGGAGTTTGAATTAGTGGTAATGTGCATGTACAGGTAAACAAGATTTAGGAAACTGATTTAGAAGTAAAAGTTGGCAAGATTTTTGTGATGCACCAGCTACTGGAGATTAGGAAACACCAAGTAACACGTTTGATTCCTTGTTTTATAGCCTGAATTGAATGTATGATGACTCCTTTCCCTCAGATAGAGAATATTTGAGAAGACCTAACTTTGACCAGAAAACTAGTCAATCTAATCACACTAGGACCAGGGCCTTGTCTAACTCAATGAAACCAAGCCATGCCTGCAGGGCAACCCAAGGCGGGCGGGTCATGGTGGAGAGGTCTGACAGAACGTGGTCCACTGGAGAAGGGAATGGCAAGCCACTTCAGTATTCTTGCCTTGAGAACCCCATGAACAGTATGAAAAGGCAAAATGATAGGATATCAAAAGAGAATCTCCCCAGGTCGTTAGGTGCCCAATATGCTACTAGAGATCAGTGGAGAAATAACTCCAGAAAGAATGAAGGGATGGAGCCAAAGCAAAAACAATACCCAGTTGTGCATGTGACTGGTGATAGAAGCAA
Organism: Oreotragus oreotragus; assembly: GCA_006410675.1. NCBI lineage: Eukaryota > Metazoa > Chordata > Mammalia > Artiodactyla > Bovidae > Oreotragus > Oreotragus oreotragus. The sequence goes on along the minus strand of SJYX01021389.1, from coordinate 109,110 downwards.
GATCCGATGCTGTAAAGAACAATATTGCATAGGAACCTGGAATGTCAGGTCCATGAATCAAGGCAAATTGGAAGTGGTCAAACAAGAGATGGCAAGGGTGAACGTCGACATTCTAGGAATCAGCGAACTAAAATGGACTGGAATGGGTGAATTTAACTCAGATGACCATTATATCTACTACTGCGGGCAGGAATCCCTCAGAAGAAATGGAGTAGCCATCATGGTCAACAA
>SJYX01021389.1:76481-107205 GCA_006410675.1 Oreotragus oreotragus | reverse complement strand
CTGAAGCTGAAGTTCCAATGCTTTGGCCATCTGATGCGAAGAGTTGACTCATTGGAAAAGACTCTGATGCTGGGAGGGATTGGGGGCAGGAGGAGAAGGGGACGACCGAGGATGAGATGGCTGGATGGCATCACGGACTCGATGGATGTGAGTCTGAGTGACCTCCGGGAGATGGTGATGGACAGGGAGGCCTGGCGTGCTGCGATTCATGGGGTCGCAAAGAGTCTGACATGACTGAGCGACTGAACTGAACTGAACTGAACTTTGACCATGCATTTGGCTTTGGATATGTAGAGAAGAGACTCTCTTAAATGGGATAAACTTTAAAAAAGAGATCATGCTTTTAGGGTAGGCAATATGGAGTAAAACCACTGATGAAGCAATGTATGCTGCTGCTGCTGCTGCTGCTGCTGCAAGTTGCTTCAGTCGTGTCTGACTCTGTGTGACCCCACAGACGGCAGCCCACCAGGCTCCCCCATCCCTGGGGTTCTCCAGGCAAGAACGCTGGAGTGGGTTGCCATTTCCTTCTCCAATGCATGCATGCATGCTAAGTCGCTTCAGTCTTGCCCGACTCTGTGGGACCTTATGGACAGCAGCCCCTCTGGCTCCTCTGTCCACAGGATTCTCTAGGCAAGAATACTGGAGTGGGTTGCCATTTCCTTCTCCAGAAGCAATGTACAGATACATGAAAAGATGGAGCTCTGGAAATTAAGGTAACTCCTCCTTATTCATGGCTCTCTTGTCACCACTGGTGTTCTTTGGATCTTCTCAGTTTCTCAAAATTGTCTGAAGTAAGCGCCTTTAGGGTTGACAGCCTTTTGAGTTTCAGCATTGAGGTATGTCAGTATGGAAAACATCCTATATATCTCCTGGGTTACTCCTGTGTTATACAAGTGTAGCTTGAAAGTGAGGCCAGTTGTCACAAGTTTGTTGTTTTGTTGTTCAGTTGCTAAATCGTATCCGAGCCTTTGCAGCCCTGTGAACTGTAGTACACCAATTTGCTCTGTCCTTCACTCTCTCTCGAAGTTCGCTCAGATTCATGTCCATTGAGTCGGTGATGACATAGCTCCACTGAGTAGGATATCATTTTGTCTAATCTACTGATCACTGTCCTCTGCCCACCAGCAGGGCTTCATGCATTTGAGAGCTGCAGGAGCACTGGAAGCTGCTAATGGCCTCCTTTGTTCCTTATCTTTCTGATCCTGCCACATCCTCCATCGATCACCTACTTACCCCAAGTGTGGAAGTTGTGCTGCCTATAGGGAATGAGTGACTATGTTCAATAAATCCCAACCCATCCCTTTAGGGTGTTCTCCTATTGTTATAATGTTTCCTGGATGAAATGTGGTGTGAGTATGTGTATGTATACAACTGTGGTGAATATGTATTAATATAATTTGTTTTCAAAATGGAAAGATTAGTCTTCTGTAATGTAGTTTAAAATTTTTTAATGTATTGTTTCATTCTTTGATGATAATCCTATCCAATGCTCTTTAAACTTTAAGAGCACTTGAATAGACAGTTTGAGATATTTATTTTCTCTGTACACTGTTCAAAGACTTGATTGATTGTGGTGAGATGAGTTTTGAAATGGATATTTCAATAACTCAATGGTAGATGTCAAAGCACTTATGCATACATGTATCGTGCAGGTATTTCCTGAATTTAATAAGAATTAATGTTTTTAGTGAAAAAATATGTAAATTATAGCATTGAGTACAAGCCTATTTTAAAAAATGTGGTGGATATAACTGTTTAAGCAGTGGTTGAATTAGTGATCTATTTAAAAATGTGTTGTGGTTTATGTTGTATTTATGAAAAAGGTCACTAATTCAAAACTTAATGCATCTTTAAATTATTGCACATTTCTATATGGGGAAAAAAAAGAGCTAAACAGACTGTAGCAAAATAAAGCACTTAAATATTACATATCCTCTATTTCTGGTTTCTTTTGAGGGGGGCATAAAATCATTCTAGGCTTCTCGGGTGGATCAGTGGTAAAGAATCTGCCTGTCGACACAGATGACTCAGGAGATGTGGGTTTGATCCCTGGGTTGGGAAGATCCCCTGGAGAAGGAAATGGCAACCCTCTGTAGTATCGTTGCCTGAAAAATGCCATGGACATAAGAGCCTGGTGGGCTAGAGTCCATGGGATCGCAAAGAATCAGACATGACTTAGCGAGTGAACAACATAACATTATTCCAGAATAAGTTGCTAGTCAGCTATCATCTTCTAGCCACCTTAACTAATGCATAGAAAGACTAGTGAGATCAGAAAGAACATTTCTTCTTACATAGAGTGTAGCCAGTTGCTTGGCTGAGGCAAACAGATCTTAATTAGCAGAAACTCCCTAAGTGCCATCAATAAAGATGCTGTTGCCTTCCCAACTCCAGCAGGCAGCGTATGAAGTTCAAAGTAAAGATTAATTTTAACAACCTCTGCTTGTCAATTTTCAAAGAAGATTCAGTAAGATCTTTAAGTTAACTGATGGAACCCAGCATTTAAGACTAGAGAACAGGCTGTAAGAAAGTGCAAGTGCCTTCTGCCTTCTGAATATGTTTTTTTTTTCCTTTTCTATGATTGCTCTGTAAGAAAATTAATTTTATTCTTGATATTAGAAGTTGTGTAAATTTGCCTTGATGATTGAGATGACATACATTTAAAAATGTGCTAATGATTTGATGTGTGGAAGGTAGTAAATGCCTTTGCATCCTAAATATTTGGAGCTGAAGAATGAGTGGCCTGTACATCTGAAGATCTTTAACAGCCAATTATTCAAATCTCAGGTTTGTGGGGGTGAGAAAAATTATTTGGAGATGGGCTAAGTCCAAAATGGTAGCAGAGTATGAGAGTGATACTATCTACATTCTGAGAAAAGAAACAAACAGTTTTCTAATATCATGGAATTTGAAAGAACATTTTAGACTCTGAATGGTAAATCTATTTGAAATTCATGAACTACTTTGATGTATCAAAGATTTCATTTTCAGGCAGATCAAATCATATTCCATACATGTGTCTTAACACATGGTGTGTCTTTGTCATTATAATGTGGATGCCAACCCTATTCTGATTAAAGCCCAGCACTATAATGGGGGCTCCTAATATACGTTATGAAATTGTGAAGTATTTTCATAGGCTTCAAAAGGGTGTTACTTGCCTTTACTAAATTTATATAAATGTGATGGTCAAGGTCAGATTAAGACCTTTGAGGACTGCAAGTATTGAAAACATAATATCCCCTTTCCTACCCCAACTCAAAATATTAACAGAGGTGAAACTACCATAAGTATATTCAGTTCAGTCATTCAGTCATGTCTGACTCTTTGCAACCCCATGAATCGCAGCGTGCCAGGCCTCCCTGTCTATCACCAACTCCCGGAGTTCACCGAAACTCATGTGCACCGAGTCCATGATGCTCTCCAGCCATCTCATCCTCTGTCGTCCCCTTCTCCTCCTACCCCTAATCCCTCCCAGCATCAGGGTCTTTTCCAGTGAGTCAACTCTTCACATGAGGTGGCCAAAGAATTGGAGTTTCAGCTTTAGCATCAGTCCTTCCAGTGAACACCCAGGACCGATCTCCTTTAGAATGGACTGGTTGGATCTCCTTGCAGTTCAAGGGACTCTCAAGGGTCTTCTCCAACACCACAGTTCAAAAGCATCAATTCTTCGTTGCTCAGCTTTCTTCACAGTTCAACTCTCATGTCCATTCATGACCACTGGAAAAACCATAGCCTTGACTAGATGGACCTTTGTTGCTAAGTAATATCTCTGCTCTTTAATATGCTATCTAGGTTAGGAAGTACAAAAAGATTCTTTTACTATGATGATCTTTACTGGCACTTTTATATTGAAATCTCAGATTCTTAAACCATTATTAATATTATTATCAGCATAATTATTATTTGCTATTCCTACGCTTTGCTGGTACTCTAAACAGTCATTTTGAGTTAACCCCACAGAAGATATGTCTATTACATTATATATTTTATTTTGCATCTTTTCCTATCAATTAAAAAAGGAAAGCTCTGCAAGTATAGGAGAAAGCCAACTGCAGCTCAACAGGTCTCCCATTAAGTGGCTTTCTTTTTTCCTGTCCACATTGTTGCTTTAAACTAAAAGCATTAATATGTCTAGTTGTTTTATAAGCAGCCAAAATTTTGTTATGTCCAATGTCACAACAGTTGACACAAACTTAACTATTTGACCAGAGGGACACCCCTGGCAGTCCAGTGGTTAAGAATCTGCCTTCCATTTCAGGGGGCACAGGTTCAATCCCTGGTCGGGGAATTAGGATCCCACATGCTACACAGAACAGCTTAAAAAAAAGTAAGAGTTAAAAATTGTTTGACCAGAGATAATTAACAATTGAAAAATTAAGAGCCACAAGAATTTACCCCAAATGATGCTCAGAAAATTTTTGAAAATCGTTAAGTTCTGTTTCTAAGATAAGAGTTTGAGATGATTTAAAATAGTTCTAATTCATTCCATGGATAAATAGAGATAGGAAGAAAAAAAAGATAGTTTTTTAAAAATCTGCTTGTCATTCCTATCTAGAATTTGACCTCTGGTCACTTCTTTAGATCTCACAGGTATGGTGCAAATGACAGAATGGGGGTCTGCTCTAAAATTTGAAGAAACTAAACAAGGAAGAGGGTGAAAGGCTGGGTTGTAGCTGCGTGGCTCTGCTACTCTTCTCACTACTGACTCCCACATTTCCTATCCTCCACTTCCCTGCCAGTTCTCATATTTTCCTCCTCCTCCTCCTTCTCCTCTCTATCAGCAGCAGCAGGAGCAGCCTGGTCTTCCCTTTCCTCCCCCTCCTACTTCTTCATCTCTTTCCTCCCACCCCTCCCCACCTTCTCACATACTCTTTCTTCTTTCTCCTTCCTTCTCAACCCTCCTTTTTTCAATATTCCTCTGTGTTTGCAGCTCCACATTGAGAGCTCTGGCCTCAGTATGGATGTCATTTCTTTTCCTTCATTATACTCTACACAAGATAGTCATTTTCCAGTAGATTTCACTAAACACAAAGGAAACACAGGCACAAATAATACTGAGACATAAAAATTTTCTGTGTGTAAATTACAGTTTTGTTCTTTATAATAGAATTTATCATAGACCTCACTTGATTTTCAAGCATATCCTGGATGCTACAAGATGTCCAAACTTAAATCTCAGGAGATAGCACAGGTCAGCAAGCAGCTTGGATGAATTATTTTCTTAGCTATCAATCTTCATATGGAGGGCTTCCTATTGACCAAGAGTTTGCCTTTGTACATTTGATACCTTTGTGGTTTTGTTCTCCAGATATTAAGTGGTATTATTCTGTTTATTTAAATATAAATAATTGTCTAGAAAATTCATTCCAATGGACTCTCCAGTGCCCTCTCCAAGTACCTGTAAATTCATGAGAGCTTATGAGTTTATGATCACATGTCACTCTAACCTTCAGCCTCTACTCAATTAATTCAGTTTGTAATCCAGTTCATCCTCCATCATGAGTTATTTTTGTCCCACATAGTGTGAACCCACATGTGAAGCTCAGAACTAGAATTTACTCTGAATTTCCCCCCAATTTAAAAATACACATTCAAGTAAACAAAAACAATTCACACAAGATTTTTGTGTTTCTAACTTGTTGAGACACTGGTATTTACACCTAAGTGCACACATACACACAGCTTTAAATAGAATACTAGGCACCTTTGTTCCTAAACATTTCTTTTACTAAATATGCAAATATGAGAATTAATCTCCCAATTTATATGTCATGCTTTCTGTTTTTATCTCTCTTCTCTACCTTTCTGTTTTATTCTCTGCCCACTCCCTTTCAAGTAGAAAACAATATTGTTATTAATACGGAGAGTATTTCACTTTTCCAGCTCCTGCATCTCAGCACTCTTCTGGGCTTCTTTTTTGCATACTTTTGTCTTGCTGAAGCTTTCAAATTACCTCCTAGAACCTAATTCAGGCTCTATACTGCTGCTGCTGCTAAGTCACTTCAGTCGTGTCCAACTCTATGTGACCCCATAGACGGCAGCCTACCAGGCTCCGCCATCCCTGGGATTCTCCAGGCAAGAACACTGGAGTGGGTTGCCATTTCTTCTCCAATGTATGAAAGTGAAAAGTGAAAGTGAAGTCGCTCAGTCGTGTCCGACCCTTAGCGACCCCATGGACTGCAGCCCACCAGGCTCCTCCGTCCATGGGATTTTCCAGGCAAGAGTACTGGGGTGGGGTGCCATTGCCTTCTCCAGGCTCTATAGTTTTCTTTAACTGTTCTCCTTCCCCAAAGTAGTAGAGAATACTTAGATTTTTCAAGTGAGATCTGTTCCTTAAACTTCTTGAGTTTTATTTTATCCTTATAATCCAATGTTTTTAACATATCTTAATAGAACATAATACCCTTTGGTTACTGAGAATTGTACATACAGTTATGTTAAATTAGTTTCAATTTCATTAGTAAAGTCATGAACTGACCCAGGTTTTGATGTTTGTAAATGAAAAGTTTCTTACTGGATTTTTCCCTGGTTTCTAGTTGCCATAAAATGAAATCCTAGCTGGGCTATATGGGCTAGCTTTGTTGACCTCCCCAAATGAAAGTAATGATCCAAAGTATTTTTCTTTCAAAAGTGAATGGGGAATTTATTTATTATCAACAAAACAATAAACAACTAATTTAGCAAATATATAGTGATGTTCCCAAATATCCTAGTCCATATAGTAATGTGCCATACATTAAGATTTACTCTGCTCTCAGCAGAGTATTATTTTCTTGGGTTCCAAAGTCACTGCAGATGGTGACTGCAGCCATGGAATTAAAAGATGCTTGCTCCTTGGAAGAAAAGCTATGACCAACCTAGACAGCATATTAAAAAGCAGAGACATTACTTTGCCAACAAAGGTCCATCTAGTCAAAGCTATGGTTTTTCCTGTAGTCATGTATGGATGTGAGAGTTGGACCATCAAGAAAGCTGAGCACTGAAGAACTGATTCCTTTGAACTGTAGTATTGGAGAAGACTCTTGAGAGTCCCTAGGACTGCAAGAAGATCCAGCCAGTCCATTCTAAAGAAGATCAGTCCTGGGTATTCATTGGAAGGACTGATGCTAAACCTGAAATTCCAGTGCTTTGCCCACCTGATGTGATGAACTAACTCATTGGAAAAGACCCTGATGCTGGAAAAGATTGAAGGTGGGAGGAGAAGGGGATAACAGAGGATGAGACGGTTGGATGGCATCACCGACTCAATGGACATGAGTTTGAGCAAGTTCTGGGTGTTGATGATGGACAGGGAAGCCTGGAGTGCTGCAGTCCATGGGGTTGTAAAGAGACAGACAACTGAACTGAATTGCTATCAGCCCTGAGAAACTGCCCCAGAGTTTTCTCTGGTTTTCTGGAAAGGCTCTATACTAGGATCTGGCAACTTACAGACCCTCATCCCTATAAAGAAAAAATCTGAATTTTCTTTATATGGCTCAGTTTTTATCATTATTTGAAGTGCAAACTCTGTCAAGATTTATTGTTTCCAAGTGCAGCGATGGACAGCAACACAGATTAGAAACACCAAACAGAAGTGGATGGAGTATTTAGAGCAAATGGAATTCTTGATTGGTTGAGTCAATTTTCATTACAGGAAAATGACATTAACAAAATTATTGAGGAAGTTTCCAGAAGGAAGAATCTCAGGATAAGCCCTTGCCATAGAAATCCTTTTTTAATTTTGGTGCAAGGGCCTAAAACCAGTTTCCTTGAATGCAAGAGGGCTCCTCTATAACAAATGGAAAAGTATAGTGAAAGTGTTAGTCTCTCAGTTGTATCCAACTCTTTGTGACCCCATGGACTATAGCCCTCCAGGTTCCTCTGTCCATGGAATTCTCCAAGCAAGAATACCAGCATGGGTAACCATTCCCTTCCCCAGAGGACTTTCCTGACTGAGGAATCAAACTCAGGTCTCCTGCACTGCAGGCAGATTCTTCACCATCTGAGCCACTAGGGAAGCCCTAAGTAAGATTTTAAATTCAAGTGGGCTAAAGCATATATGGAGAAAAAAGAAGCTTCTTCCAGAATGGTTTAATACCCTATACTCATATTTGAATATATATGCCATAATTTCACTTATATATTCCACTGGGAATATTTTAATAGGAAATACCAGAGATCATTAGAAATAATCCTTCAATTACTAGCTTCTATAAGAATAAGCACTCCTCATTGATCAGGAAGGGGCCATTTTGTTTTGCCTGAGGTTCTTAATCCAGTCCAGTCTGTAGATTTTCCCCTTGTTCCCTTTTCAAGGTTTTTTCCCCTTTTTTTGTCTTTTAGCCACCGTTATTTTGGACTCCTTTTTCTATTTTAACTATCTAACATTATTTTTGCAGTTTTCAGTATCTGCCTACTTTGATGCCCAACTTGTATGAAACTTTTCACTTATTTCTAAATACCTAATCAATTTAAATCTTTGATGATTGTTTTCAAGTGTTTACTTAGAATAAGTCAATCAGTTCCTATCAAGTATGAAACCAGCTAGTGTTTTATTTTGAGAGGAAAAAAGAAGGAGAGTGATAAAAGAAATCATGAGAAGCACAGTCCAAACGCAAACTTTTGGGTTTTTAGGTTTCATGGTTAAGATTCACCCATCTGCCTGGTAAAATGGATGCAGAGAAAGTAATGATGGAAAAAAAAAAAGAAAAAGGAGGAAAGAGAAAGAAGGAAAGTGTTCAGGATCAAGACTGTTCATTAGATCTGAATGAAAAATATTGTACATGAACACTTAGTTTATGCCTCATTCTCTTCTCCTCCATGGTCTGCCCCTCTCCACTAATGCAGAAACCCATAGCTACAGAATGAATACTCCTGTTCTCCTCCCACAAATGCCTTGCTTAGAATTCAGCTATCCTTCCTCTCCTCTACTCCTTGTTGACTTCTCTTTCTCCTTCCTCTAGAGTCATTTGTATCAGCAGCAGTCTTCTATTTCACCTCTTTCTTGTTTTCCCTTGTGGCACCAACTACTTATTGTCCAACCATAACTCCAATCCAGTCTCACTTTTCTGGAAAATACAGGATTGTCCATCATCGCTTGAGTTCATGAGTGCTAAGGTCTGAATGTTTTTGCATAGACCCCACCCCTCCAACTCATTTGTTGAAATCTTCATGCCCAGTGTGATGGTATCTTTGGAGGTGCTTAGGTCATGAGGGTGGAGGTCTCCTGAATGGGATTAGTGACCTTCTAAAATAGAGCCCGCAAAGATCCCTAGCCCCTTCAGTCTTGTGAGGACACACGAGCAGTCTGCACCCCAGAAAAGGGCCCTCATTTGACCATGTTGGCATCCTAATCTTAGACTTCCAGCCTCCAAAACTGAGAAATCAGTTTCTATTGTTTATAAGTTGCTCAGCCTGTTAGAGCAGTCTGCATTAAGACAGTCAGTAGAGTGCCTCCAGCATCTTTTGTAGGTCTGTCCTCAAGCCACTGAAAACAGACATCACAGCATCATGAGGATGGTATTCTCAGCCAAATCTGTAAGAAATTAGTCTTTCTCTGTTAATAAAGAATTTTAAAAATAGGCTTGGCATGAAAGGGTTAAGGATTGGGTCAACTTTAGCTCATCCACATAAGCTCTTTCACAATTTGCTAGAAAAACAACTTCAAGAGCCTTGAATTAGTGATGGTATTAGGAGAGAGAGAAAAGAAAAACAAAGGAGGAAAGGGATCAGGAAGGCAGACAGAATGGCAGTGATAGATGCAGGAGAAGCTGGATAAAGATAAATCAGGTTAAGGTGTTTGGAGTTATGTGAACGACCAGTGTGTCTCTTTGCAGAAGAGCCTCTTAGCTTCTGAGCCACAGTAGAATTCAAAATAATATGGAAAGATAAATACGACTCTTACAAAGGAAATACTGCCTTCCCCGTCTATCCATTACCCCTCTTCCTCAGCTCAGGTCTCTCTTGTGAGAATGCATCACACAGGCAGCCCTGAGGTCACATCTTTCCCCCTGTCATTAGCCGGACGCCACAACTGAAGCTGACTGGAAGGAGTATTATTCTGATGAATAACATTAGCTTAGGGACCTCACAAGCACGAGATGGGAGGAGATACAGAGAGAGCCAGCACAATTGAGACTTCTATTGGATCGGTCGGCTTTTAGCCAGGCCCTGCTGCTTTGAAAGCAAACAGCATCTCTCTGCGTGCAGAGGTAATGGAGCTGTTAGGCCGCTATTCAGGACTAAGAAAAGACCAGAATGCATCACCCCCACAACAATGGGCTACTCTTAACCTAGTTACAAGGTAAGATAGAGCCCCCTTCCACCTGCCCTGGCTCTTGGGACTGTTTTCCTGGTTGGGATTGTGAGCTCATGAAGTCACTCAGCATAAATCTCCAGGAAAGCAGACAAAACCAACACAGAGAAGGAAGGCAAAGGCTGGAATTGCATCAAAATAGAATGGACAAGAGCTGAATTCCAGAAAATAAAGAAAAGGAAATACAAAAAAAAAAAAAAAGAAAAGAAAAGCAGCACAAAAGGCAATGGTCAAGTGAGAGGGGAATAAGAACAGAAAGGGGAATTTAAAGAAAAGAGGGGGAAAGTCAAACTGATTTGAAATCTCTGTGCTGAGTGAGCCTATACTGGGCTCATGATTGGTTAGCTGAGTGTCATGCTTTCTTATTTGCTCTTCGTAACTTGCACAGACTTCAGATAAAGCTGACAGTCACACAGAGGGATACTGCACAGACTCGATGTTTCCCTTTGGAAAGAGTTGAAGAGAGAAAGGTTATTTCCTTTCAACAAACGATGATTTTAAAAGTATTGGAAGCAAAAATGACATCTCTTCCTGAGGTTGGGGCAATGAGCTCATTAAAGCAGTTCTTGAATAACTCAAGATTCGTTTCTCAACTCTCTTCCCCACCCTCAAGGATCCCACAGAAAAGGGCAAAGTGCTAGAAAAAGTAACAGGACAAAGAGAGTTGTGTTAAGTCAGCCACAGGTAGAGACCAGAGGCCTTGACGAGAGTTGGGGTTTGAGTGTTGTGTGGCACTGCGGCCTCTAGTCTGCATCAGGATTGTAGGCACCGTCCCTGTTGGTTTTTAAGACAGCCCAGTGTTGCCCAGACTTCCCTGCATCTGTAACCTGCACAGTGGATACCCTCTTGAGATCTTGTATACTCTTATTGCGTAGTTCTCTTTGGGGGCTATGCATAAAGAAAGAGAAAGGGAGGAGGACATGGAGGTGAATAGAGAACCCAAAAGAGGAAATACTAAAGGAAAACATCTCTAACTAAATATCATTCTACACTGGCCCCCGACCAAAGGGAGGCTCTTGTGTCTTTCTTCTTTGTGGGTGCATTCCCCAAACTACCTCCATCTTATGTCCCAGTTTGCCTCCAGTTTCTTGAATCTTATTTATTTTTTTATTCATTTTTTTGGTCTTTCTTTCACTGTCATTCTACCATTGGAAAACTTTGGTTATTCAGTCTGTGTGCAACACACTGTGAAGTATATAAAGTGGCTGGTGAGGCTCTGATTTCTAGGAGCTCAGAGTCAAGCAGGTGACACAAAACAAATAAACACGAACCATTTAGCAAACAATAGCCTGAGGCTAAGATGGGTGAGGGATGCGGGAAGCAAAAAGCGCAGTTGCATTTTTTACTGTGCTTCTAGAAGCACAACTGCCCACATTTCCAAACTGCTAAGCAGCTCTGGACCAAGGTTTGAGTCCATTTCACTCAGCCTATCAAGGACCACTCAGAGTTTAATGGGTCAGCAAAAAAGAGGGAGATCGGCATACACCTTCTGAGACACATCATCAGGGCCAGGCAGAGCTGTGGAACTCACTTTGAGCTGATAGGTCTGCCTAATGGATGAGCCTATATTATTAGAAAGAGAAGTCCCTTCACTTTTCGTTTATTCCCTCTCTCTTTTCTGTAAGAAGAGAGAGAGAAAGAGGAGGAGGGAATGTGTTACAAATGAGCAGATAAAGAAAAAGCCTGGATACACACACACACACACACACACACACACACACACACACACACACACACACAGGGATGCCCCTTTTCCCCCACCTACTTGTTTAGCAAGTGGGTTAGCAAAGGTATTGTATTGTGTTGTCTTCAGAATTACTGACCAGAGTAAAGACAGGAAATCCATATTTTCATAGGAAGCAAGGAAGTCAGTTCTGTAGTTAGGCCAGAGGGAAAAAAGAGAGAGGGCAGATTACCACAGGTGGAAAACTTTAGCGTTAAGTATAAATGATGTAAGTAAAAAGTAAGAAAAAACCACATACACAAATTATAATTATTCTGCCACACCAACTCTGAAAACTTGGATGGTATTATTTTTGGTATGACTTTGTAAGTATTGCACTTGTTTGCATATACATCAATTGATGGCCACATTTTGTCACGCTGTATATTGTATATCTATACCACAGAATTAAAAGTAGACTGAAATGATTCAAAGAAATTGTTTTCCCTAAGCTCCAAATGGAACCTATGCTCATTGTGGGGAGTTTAAAACATTTGATTGACTATATATTCTTATTTTATTAATTATATAGACCTCCTACTGCTACTGCTGCTAAGTCGCTTCAGTCGTGTCTGACTCTGTGCGACCCCATAGACGGCAGCCCACCAGGCTCCCCCATCCCTGGGATTCTCCAGGCAAGAACACTGGAGTGGGTTGCCATTTCCTTCTCCAATGCAGGAAAGTGAAAAGTGAAAGTGAAGTCGCTCAGTCATGTCCGACTCTTCGTGACCCCATGGACTGCAGCCCACCAGGCTCCTCTGCCCATGGGGTTTTCCAGGCAAGAGTGCTGGAGTGGGTTGCCATTGCCTTCTCCTACATAACTCCTAAATTTGGCTCTTCCAAGGATGAGGCCTCACAAGTCTTCTTAGAGAAGAACCCGTGTTTTTTTTTTTTTTTTTCCTTCTATGATGGAAGGAATCTCCTTAGAAGGTTTGGTTTCCTTAGACCTACAACATTTTTTTTCCAAATCCAACAAAGAACTTTGATAATGAGATAGAAATTTTGTTCTAAGTGCCTGGGCTTATTCATACATTTTTGGGTTCATCTATCAAATCCAGCATAGCAGTCCTAGCCTAGGAAACTAAACTTACCTCAGTTGCTCCCCTAAGAAGGGGCCTTGTGCAGTGTTCCATAGAGGGTCTACAGGTTAAGCAGCTAAGAGATCAGAGTTATCATAATTGGACTCAAAAGGATGGGAGAAAGCAAATGTTCTGCTTTTCCCAAGAGTAAGACCAAAAAAGGAAATAGAGAAGAGAACTTAAGAAAACTCAAGAAAAAAATATGTCAGCCACATTCACTCTTCTCTCCTTGTCCCAAATATCCACTTTTATCAAACCCTGTGAGATTGTATCTCTATATAATGTGTTTAGTCTGCAAGCTAGTCTCCCTGCCGGTTATTCAACTAGCAGATTGATTTTAGGATATTAGATAGAACCCTAGGAAATTCTCATTTCAGTAGAACAAAAACGGTTAAACATTGGCAATTTCATATGGTTCAGTTGGATTCTTCACTTATTTCAGTATATATATTTTTTTCCTGGTACAAATTTCAATACTTTATGGATTAAAACCAAAAATCTAAAATATGGAACCCATGTGTGCCTCTTACCTAACAGATATTATGCCTCCCTGTCCTTTAGCCAGTGAAGACCTTCTTCATAGTACCTGCTTTATCTAGATAGATAGAATTTTCAGAATTTGCCTCTGCAATTTTCATTTTTAAAATTCATTTTTTGCCTCTAATTTTGCATTCCTTCTACCTTGTTTTTGTATATGCTACAAATTCCATACCTCCCTCAAATACCTGTGGACAAATCTCTATTAAGCAGAAAGAATCCCTGAAAATTCATACTTCATTGAAACTCCCTGTCCTAGAATATCCCTTCAAATGTATGATTATACTTAGCTCAGTAACATCATGAATATCAGTATAGATATATACTGTTTTAGTAGACCTCATTATTTCATATTGTGGGTGCCTTTATATGCATGGACGAACCTAAAGTACTTCTAGAATTAAAATACCTTAGGTTTTCTAGTTATTTACTTATTTATCTGTTTGGCCACATCTACCCCAAATGTGTCCATCCTAAAGGAGATCAGTCCTGGGTGTTCACTGGAAGGACTGATGCTGAAGCTGAAACTCCAATACTTTGGCCACCTCATGTGAAGAGCTGACTCACCAGAAAAGACCCTGATGCTGGGCAAGATTGAAAGTTGGAGGAGAAGGGGATGACAGAGGATGAGCTGGTTGGATGGCATCACTGACTCGATGGACATGAGTTTGAGTAAACTCCAGGAGTTGGTGATGGACAGGGAGGCCTGGCGTGCTGCGATTCATGGGGTCACAAAGAGTCAGACACTACTGAGCGACTGAACTGAACCCCAAATATGTGGAATAGGTCTGACACACCAAGGCAAACCATGCTAGTTAAATCAGCCCTTCTCCAATAGTTTATTCTGTGAGGTAATCACAAAATGCCAATCTAGGCATTCTGAACAGCCTTTAAATAACAACTTCCCTTCCAACTCTCTGGGATAGCAATTTGTGAGTACATATCACTCCAGTAAGTACTACCCAAATATGTGGAATAGGTCTGACACACCAAGGCAAACCATGCTAGTTAAATCAGCCCTTCTCCAATAGTTTATTCTGTGAGGTAATCACAAAATGCCAATCTAGGCATTCTGAACAGCCTTTAAATAACAACTTCCCTTCCAACTCTCTGGGATAGCAATTTGTGAGTACATATCACTCCAGTAAGTACTGGTTATGGGTCATGAAAAAAGGAAAAATAACAGTGGCAATCAGCCAGACTCTCCTTCCTAAGCCAGCCTCCAGTGCTGATTGTTCCAAACCATTACTTCCCCAGTCTACCTGTTAGTAAAGACACACACCAGGCACACTGGAAATTACTATTATTGGAGACCATTAAACATCATCATAACAATAAAAGCCAAAAGTCAATGAGCACTTACTATATGCCAGGCACCATTCTTAACTCCTTAAAGCCTTATCTCATTGAGTCCTCACTGCCCCCTGTGAGGTCCG
Organism: Oreotragus oreotragus; assembly: GCA_006410675.1. Lineage (NCBI taxonomy): Eukaryota > Metazoa > Chordata > Mammalia > Artiodactyla > Bovidae > Oreotragus > Oreotragus oreotragus. The sequence goes on along the minus strand of SJYX01021389.1, from coordinate 92,133 downwards.
TGTACCTGAAGAAATGGAGGGAGAGCTGGCTAGCAACTCACCCAAGTTCAGTCACTGGAAAGGGGTGGGGTTTAAACCAGGCATCAGATCTGCCTACTTGTGTAGCATGTTCTTCTGGAGAATGGAAGGCCTTGATGCAGCACATAATTATGCTCCAAGCTTACCGGTTTGCCCAAGATCACACAGCTACTGACTGACTGAGCCAGGACTGAAACACAGTGGCTTCACCTCTAGTTGGCCCTTAACCCTATACTCTTCCAACTAAACTCTACTGTGGTTCATGGACAAGATGAGAAGAAGGAAGTTCAGTAGGAGGAGGAGAAGTTCTATTTTGGGTTCATGGATAAAAGGTTCATTATATTTCAAATTTAACTGCTGAGCCATGGCTTTCTTTAGAAAAGAGGAAAAATCTTGCCCTGATGCTAGGAAAAATAGAAAATGGGAAGTATGAGGCTTTATTTTGTACCTGGCCCTGCCTTCCTTTTGGAGCCATTTCAGGTTATAAATATGCACTATTCATATGTCATTTTTCCACCGACTGTGGGTGTCTTAAGGCCTTTCAGGTGATGGTGAAAACTGTCCACAATTGGAATTTCTCCAAGTGTAATAGGAATTTGTCCCATAGATGATTGCAGTACGGTCATGTTTCCAGAGGACTGGGAAAAGTAGAAGTACTTTTAAGACAGACAATAGTGAAGAGATTTCAAAGATGAGCAGCCCTGATGTATAGCTTAATGAGATTTTACTAATCCAGGAACAAGCAAGGAAATAAACATATAAAAACAATTAAAACTAAGAACAGAAAATGACCACAATACTGGCTTTGGCTGCTGTTTCTGGTACAGGTTACTTGTAGATGACTCTGATTTAGACTCATCAATTCATTCATTTCTTCATGTATTTATTTTTGAACTTTTCCTGGACCTTGAAAACCAAACTGACCTTGCAGCTCTTCTCGTCTGGCTCTTGAGAAAAGAGGCAAAGTTCCTGTAAAGGAAAACACCGCTCTCCTGTGTGGCTCCCTTTCCTCTCAGCATCTTCTACAACATCACTTCACTTCTGACCACTCCACACCACCAGCTGGGTATCCTGCAGTTCAATTGGATTCTGGCAGTGTGTTCTCAGAGATCGTGTTAGATCCCATCGGTTAGAGGTTCAGTCCTAAAAGATCTAGCGACAAGTCCAGGTTGTTACCTGAGTATCTGAACCCACCAGGTATAGATCAGAGGATCCCATGACCTCCTCCTCAAGTTGAACTAGTTTGTTAGAGCAGCTCACAAAATTCAGGAAAACATTCTTCTGTTTAGGTTACCATTTACCAGCTAGAAAATAAGGCAAGGTATGTGGGAAGGGGTGTGGGGCTTTCGTGTCCTCACCCTAAATCTCCACACATTCACCATCCTGGAAACTCTCAGAATCCCTTCTTTTGGGGGTTTTATGAATGTTTTATTACATAGGCTTATTTGATTAGATCTTTGATCGTTGATAAATGAACTCCATCTCCAGCCCCCTCCCTTTCCTGGAGATCAGCGGTGGGGCTGAAACTTCCAAACCTCTGTTCACTTGGTTGGTTTCCCTGGCAACCAGCTCCAACACTTAGGGGCTATGTAAAAGTTACCTCAGATGGTGCTAGTGGTAAAGAATCCACCTGCCAGTGCAGGTAGATATAACAGACATGCGTCTGATCCCTGGGTTGGGAAGATCCCCTGGAGAAGGAAATGGCAACCCACTTCAGTATTCTTGCATGGAAAATTCCATGGATTGACAGCTTGGTGGGCTACAGTTTATGGGTTCACAAGAGTTGGAAACAATTTAGCATCTAAACCACCTCCAAAAGTTACCTCATTAATATAAATTCAGGTATGGTTGAAAAGGGCTTGTTATGAATAATAAGACAGTTCTATTGCTCTTATCAATTAGGAAATTCCAAGAATGTTAAGATTTCTGTGCCAGAAGCAGGGATAAAAACTAAATATAAATTTCTTATTATAAATCACAGTATCACAGATATCATTCTGTCTTCCACTGCTCACATCTGCTGCACTCTGCCCAGTGCGCCCGAGCATCCAGCTGTCAGCACGTGTCACTGATCTGTTCCCTTCCCTGACTTGTACTCTCCCACTCTTCTTCATTTAATGCTTTCTTCTTTCTCCACTTCCTTCTCTGAGTTCAAGCCCCTGGCCAAAAAGATACCATAAAAATACAAGCACAGAGATGCTAAGTGTTTCAGGGAGCTAACATTGTCTTCTGAACTTTGTGTGCTATTCCTAATTTTTACTGTGGATACTTTGGAAAGCCAGTTGATGTACTGTTTGTTTTTTTTTTTTTTTTCCATCTATAAATTGGGGTTACAATGCTGGCCTTTCTCTTAAAATATCACTATGATATATTACACCCTGAAGAACAAAGCCCACATTTAGCGAAGGGCTGCCTCACTTACGTTGGTCCCTGAGATGGGCCGGTGGGCAGTGAGCTGGAATAACAGGACAGGCGATGAAGCCATGCCTGGCTGTGATGACCAATCCCCTAATGAGATTTCCTACAATGAACACATATCCAGCATTTTGTTTTATTTCATTTTAATTGAAAGCTTAGGCAACGCTTCATGCTTCATAAACATTCTGTTATTTTCAGATCAATCTACTATACTGGAAAACTTAATAAACAAATAGATAATGGTCCTGCTGAGCTGTTCAGCATTCCTTATTCACATCTCACCAGTTTCAAGCCCTGCCCGCAGAATTGCATCTCTTTTTTTTTTGTTCGTTTGTTTGTTTTTATTTTTTCAGATGTTAATTTTTAGAAAGAAATTATCTGTTGCAGAACAGGGTAGTGAAGTCCAGAGCAACATTCTTCTGAGCTACTTTGCATTTGGTTGGTTTTGAGTTATTTGTAATGTCCCATGGGTAACCCTTTTTTTTTTTTTTCCCCTCAAAATAAGCAACCAGGACAAGATTGTTCTCTTCATTCAGGTTTTTATTTTTCATTTGGATTGGTTGTTTTTAAAGAAAGCAGTTAAAGTCTTCCTGGGAATCTCTGCCTCGAGGCATGTGTGTGATGTGTCATTCTCTTTGGTTATATTCACCTGTCTCATGCAGGTGGCATGTGAGTTGTGAATAACAGGAGGCAGTCTGGTCTGTGTCTCAGGATCCTGCTGTGGTATCCTCCTACCTTGAAAAGTTTGAAACTTAATAAAAGGAAAGAGATTAAATATGCAAAATGGATTGCCAGTGATAAGACTGATTACTAAGGTGGAAGATCCCAAATAAATTGTGCTCTCATTTCAATTAGAGACAAGGAGTGGTAAAACCCAGAGATTTCCTTAATCTCAAAATCCCTCGGGGGGAAATTACTGAGCATGAGAGAGAGGAATATGATGATTCCTTGGGTATGGAAAATGTATTTTATTTAGTATTTATTAAAAGTAAATAACTTAGAACAGTATATAGTTAGTGTTAGTCACTCAGTCACGTCCGGCTCTTTGCAACCTCACAGACTATGTAACCCACCAGGCTCCTCAGTCCATGGGATTCTCCAGGCAAGTGTATTGGAGTGAGTTGCCATTTCCTTCTCCAGGGGATCTTCCTGACCCAGGGACTGAACCTGGGCCTCCTGCTCTGCAGGCAGATTCTTTACCATTTTAGCCACCAGGGAAGCCTGGTAAGAACAGAGTATAGCATGTAGTAAATGCTCAAACAGTCTGATAATGATGATGAAGATGTCTGTCCCATGCATCTGGGACAGGGGACCCTAGCGCTGGCACATAGCAACTATTTGTTAAATTGTTACTGTTAAAAATGAATAAATGAATAGTTTTTTTGTCTGCAAATCCTATAAAGAATGATAGGCAGTTTTCAGTGTTGCTTTTACTCCTCCACATAGACATTTTTGAGCCCCATGCTCCAGAGTTTGACTAGCATAATGCTGACCCATTGGAACCACATTCAAGACACTGAAAGATGCTAGGGACTCAGGATAAGGAGATGCTTGCCTCAGTGGCTCTTCAAATACAAGGGCCTGTGTCTTATATGTGCTCTCATATGTGCTAAAGGACGAGGGGCATGATCCTCAGAGCTCTTTTCCTTAAGTCCATACAGAAATAGTTAGAATTTGACATTTTCAATATGACATGAGTAAGAAAAATTTCAAGGGAAGAAAAAGGAGAAATGGATGGGGAAAAGCAAAGACCAATAGAAAACATGCATCATTTTTTATCTGGGAGCTGAAATCATCTCTTTGCACCTAGTGTTTGTCTAAAGTCATAAGATATTTAAAAACCGATCAAGATAATTTGGTAGACTGCAGAACGTGTAGCATGTTGTTTGGATTAATAAGTGGGAAAACTCACAGGAAAAAGATCCTAACTATAAAGGAAAAGGTGAATTAAAGTTTCAAAAGTAAAATTAGAAGTGGGTGTAGCTCAAAGCACTACCAACAAAGCAGGGGACCTTGTTAGTTATGAGTGAATGGCAGGAGCTTTAATCCCCCATTTTGCTGTGGGTAATAAGCTATTATGATGAATCAAGTGGATAGTCTTACATACCACTGTCTGTGGCCATGTGTATTTTCACCACCTTATAAAAAAGGATCAAAGTTCAATTATCAGTTGGACTAGGACACAGACTCATAATTAGACAATCCCATGATTTATGATTTGCACTTGTTACCTATTCTGGAAAGATATGGTGTTAGATTATACAGGGTAGACACATTATCCTTAACTCTGCTATGCCGTGCTGTCTTTCCCTCTTCTATTTTTACTCGAGAATACTAAATAGAGAAGAGATGAGCAAGATGAACAAATGAGTGTGCGTTTATTTTTACGTGTTCCTAATGAGTGACTTTGGTTCTTCCTCCATAATCGAACTCCTTTGGCCCATCTCAGATGTAGTTGGAACCAGGGCACTAGATACATGATTTTTCCTACTGTCTAAAAGAACTGCAGGACTTACAGAAAAAGGAAAAGGAGATTCTTGCTGAAGCCATGGGGACATGTACCCAGCTCTCTGAGAAACAGAGCTCAGACAAGTGTGAGCAAGGGGAATGCGTAGGGGAGAAGAGGTGCAAGTTGGAAGAATGGCGTGTTGGAGACTTTAAATGTGCTTGACATTAAGTGAATGCTTGAGGTGAGCATGTGTACAGTGCTAATGTTCAAAGATGTGCATGGGGATGGATGCAAGGTTAAAGATTGCCTAGGCCTTGAGCTGATAGACTTGTTAGGCATGTGACTGGGTGAGGTGCTTTATCAGTGTGCCACATCACACAGTAAGTGATCAGAGGAGAAATGGATGAGGGAGGTGAACGAGGTCTCCCCTTACTTGTATTTCTTCACTAATTAAGTACAAAAGTGCTGTCAACCATGTATTAGCAGTCATGGTGTGGGTCTCACAAGGGAAAGATGCTTTGCAGTTTCTCACAAAAGCCAAGTAAGGAAGGTAGGCAGGGAGAAAGTCACAATAAATCTCCTTATTAATGAAAATCTGGTTTTAAGGCGATTTGCTTTGGTTCACAGCTTATTTTCAAGATCAGGATTAATATTAATTGTAAATTTATGGAAAGTGGATATACTTAAGAAACAGCAGGTTCTCTGTGCATAGTTGTGTATGTCCTCTGGGGATATATAACTTGGATGGATGTGGCTTGCGTGGCAGGTTGTCTGACTGGTGTGGTGATGGCCTGTGCATGCATTCCTGAGGTCTGGAACAGCTGCAGGCTTGGAAAGGGCTTCATCTGGAAGTTGAAATGGAGTGCCCTGGGCATTGTAAAGATTCTCACTGGGAGTACAATATAGCTTACATCTTCATGTGCTTTGTAATCATAGTAACAGCTATATTAACAGTGAATATATTTGAAGCACTTAATATGTACAAGGCACAGTTTCACTCATTTAATCCTCACAATAACTCTATGTTAGATTTTATTATGTGCTGTAGAGAAGAGGAATGTGATCCACTGAAAGGTTAAGAAACTTTCCCAAGGCCATATACCTAATAAGTAGTAAGAGTCACATCTTGAACCGAGACAAGGGTGGTTCCAGAGTCCATATGATCAAACATGGGGCCAGCCTTCCTATGCATGCCCACTGAAACTGGAACTGTGTAAAAGTAGATGAATAGTGAGTCGTGCGTGTAAATTACATCCATGCAAAGTATACTTAGTCAATACAGTATGCTACAAGAGCTACATAACACATGACATAGCTCATCACTTCTAAAGGATATACTTTTTATTCACAAATTAATATTTCTGAAATTGAATTATATTTTAGAGTTGCAACCTCATGGACTAGAGCCTGCCGAGCTCCTCTGTCCATGGAATTCTCCAGGCTAGAATAGTGGAGTGGGTAGCCATTTCCTTCTCCAGGAATCTTCCCGACCCAGGATCAAACCCAGGTCTCCTGCACTGCAGGCAGATTCTTTACCTTCTGAGTCACCAGGGAAGCCCAAGAAAGCATAATTTAATCGGCCGTATGTGTTTCTTTCTTGGTGACTTGTAAAATAACAGTGTATCTTATAATCAGTTCCATCTATTGTCAATAGAATACAGAAGATAGTTTTTAATCGCCATGTGCAGTAAATGAAGGGGTAGTACCTACATGTAGATAAAGGGATATTGGTATATATGAGTATGTTTGGTTTCTGGCTGCAGTTTAATGCATCTACCCTGACACCACACACACACACACACACACAGAGGATACAGATTTCCCCCACTAGGGGTCCACAAGACAAGGTGTTAATAGCAAACATGGAGTAATATCATTAAGAAAATCAGAATGCAAAATGAGGGATAAAGTCCACAGTTAGCCTATAATGTATAAAGAACAAATAAATGCATGCTAGTAAATAAGCAAAGGAGTGACTAATTCTTAATTAAGAGTTGGAGTCAAATTCATCCCAGTCAGATGCCTAGCTCTGTCCTTTTTATGTTTATGAGTGTGCAAGTTGCTATCCTGCAGTGAATCAGGGCAGGCACATCAAACTGCAGCCAGCAGACAGGCACATTCCTTCCAATATACTTTTCGTTCTTATACATGTATTTCTTAAACTCTAGGGGCCTCAGTTTCCCAAAGTGAGAAATAGGGAAAATAAGTCCCCCTTTGAAATGTTATTCTAAGAGCAAACAAAATCATTTATTCAAAGTTCATGACACATGGTGATATGGTAACAGTGATTTTTTTTTTTTTTTTTGCTAATTAGACATTATCAGAAGCATCATATTCTGACCCTGTGTCTTCTTATTTGGCTATTAGTGAAAGGTATCTGATGTTTAATTATACTGACAATATTCCTGCAGCATTAATCCCTTGCCATCCTGAGGGTCATTTCCATGGGCAACAACAGCTTTCCGTGAGAGGGTGCTGTATCCCTTTCTTGGCTTAATGATCATGCATACTATTTACACAAATCACAATTCATGAAATCTCTCAAGGTAGTTATAGTTGTATGCTATGTTACAATTTGCAGATTATCTATCATCTATGCACCTAGTCTATCTTAAGTTTTCTGCAAGAGTGATTGCAACCCACTCCAGTGTTCTTGCCTGGAGAATCCCAGGGACAGGGGAGCCTGGTGGGCTGCCGTCTACGGGGTCACACAGAGTCGGACACGACTGAAGCGACTTAGCAGCAGCAGCAGCAACAATGTTCAGATATTATCCTCATTTAAGGCTCAAAATCCATATTGTGATGCTTACATTGATAGGGACAGTGCTGAAATATAAATTGGTCTTGCAATTTCACAGCTTTGTATCCGCATTAAACTTTGGTGTGAGAAGGCATGTGTAGCAATATTGATCCATCATTGCTCCTAGAGTGGGCATGGGCTGTGGATCTCCAGCATGTTTCTGGGGTGAGGGTGAATTAATATTTTAATGAGGGGCACAGTATACAAGAGTCACACTTTTACCTGGAGAAATCAAAGCCTGAGTGATTTAATGATTTTCTTGGATGACTAGCTATTCTGCTTATTTTCTGTCTCAGCTGTTAGCTCCCAGTTGCCTAAGTTGGATAAAGGATGAGATGGAGAAGGAGACTAAGCCACAGACATGAGGTTTATCTCTTGTTTTGGTGTCTGATTTCATTTTCTAAAAAGGGAGTATGGGTCATCAAATTCTGTAAATATTATGAACTAAAGAGCATCCTGTTCCTTTCTGTTTTTCAGGACTTAAATTAGAAGAATCAATGTCTCAGCTTTACTTACTTATTTATTTTGGTCTTTAGAGTTAAATTGGATTTTAGAGATATAATGTCCAGCTTTTATCTAAATAGTTTTGCTGGCAGATGCTTGGACTTGGGTGTGGGGAATATTTAAGGCTGGGTGACCACTGCCAGGAATATAGGTAGACTGTATCTTGGTTACAGTTGTAAATCAAGTAATAGCATTTACCAGCCATGCAAAACCCACTCCAGTGTTCTTGCCTGGAGAATCCCAGGGATGGGGGTGCCTGGTGAGCTGCCGTCTATGGGCTTGCGCAGAGTTGGGCACGACTGAAGCGACTTAGCAAGCAAGCAAGCAAGCAAGCAAGCCATGCAAAGGGCACTTAGGGAATATGTGTTTCTGTAGAATATTATAGAAAACTTCTGGAATATTATTATTAAAAACTTAATAATTTTCCGATTTTGGTTAAATATTGTATCCTATTATACCTGATATCTATTCTAAATCTAGTGTTTTCTATTAGACAACTCTAATCTATATATAAATATGCCCTATATCAAAATGTAAAATTCTATATCTTTTAAAAATCATCTTATCTCTTGGGAAGCTAAATGGTTGTTAGAGAGAGGTTGTGATTTAAATCTTTCACACCTGAATTGAAATTCCACCACACTGCTTTTGTGTTGTGAAATTGTGGGCAGGTTATTAAGTTGACTGAGCTTTAGAATCTAAGTGTATCAAATGGAAAGGATAAAACCTTCCTGAGGCTATAATAAAGTTTAAATAAACACATATGGTATATGCTGGGAACTCAACAAATGGTGCTTCTCTCTAAACAAATCAGAAAATTTTAGGCTATCACCCTTCTGCTTAAGTATAATCTGGGCATAGCGATATGGTAAAGAATACTTTTAAAATAGAAAAGCAAGAAAATGTTAATTTTAATTAACTTTTAATTAAACCCTGCTGTGTTATATTCTGCAGTTGGTTTCTCAATCCTGTTACACAGGTAAAATTTATGAAATGTATCTTGATAATATAGTGTATGCACTGTATGATCCTTTTCACATTTATAGCAATTTGAGAGAAATTATCTGTTATTATTATGAGTGCGAAAGGTCGGGTGTTATCAGGAAGGCCAAGTGATATTCCTAAGTAAAAAGACAATTAGAGACTTTGTTTATTCCAACTGCTGTAACAGAATACCATGCACTGGAAGACTGGGTAGCTTATAAACAACTGACAGTTGTAGAGGCTGGAGAATCTAAAATTTAGGCCCTGGCAGATTTGGTGTCTGGTGTGAGAGCCCATTTCTTGGTTCATAGAGGACCTACTTCTGTGTCCTCACATGGTAGAAAGGGCAAGGGAACTCTCTGGATTCTCATATAAGGGCACTAATCCCATTCTTCAGGGCTCCATCCTCATGACCTAATCACCTCCCAAAGGCCCCACCTCCTAATACCATCACCTAATACCTAATGATAAAGAGTTAGGATTTAACATATGGATTTGGTCCCTGACCTTTTTGGCACTGGTTCCATGGAAGACAGTTTTTACACAGATGGAGAAGGGGGGTGATTTCAGGATGATTCAAGCATATTACATTTATGATGCATTTTATTTCTAAGCTAATGCCATCACTGATCAGACAGGAGGTAGAAGTCCATGGCCCAGAGGTTGGGGACCCCTGTTTTAAAAGTTAGTGTTGTTCAAAAAAAATATTTTTGGCTGTGAGTTACAAAGGCAAGTAAAAGTGTAATTTGGTAGAAAGCAGAGATAGTTAAGTACTTTCAAGGTTAATGAAATATTCATTAGAAGTAGGGGTTAGAGGGCTGCCTTAAACTAAGACAAACATTCCTGGCTGGAGAGACTATCGGGGATAAAATCATTAATACTATTTTCAGATGGAGTAGTTATGGACAAGGAAAATAACAAATTGGAAAAAAGTCCAGAAAAAGTCTGCTCTTCTCCTTGAGGTTCCTGGGGAGACATGCTTTAGGGCTTGAGAAGAGTGCAGACATTACCAATGGTAGTCATTGACAACATATTTATAGCAGTTTGTAGTTTCAAGTAATACTTGCTACTAAACCTTTACAAAAAATGAAACTAGGACTTAGCGTCAAACAAAAAATTGCTTGAAGTTAGCACTCAACCCAGATCTTCTGATTCCAGGTGCATAGTCATTTCCTCTATAACTCAGACCCTATCATGGCTTGTGTGATAAAATAACAATTTTAAAAGAACCAAATCCTACACTCATTCATTCAGTTCATCTTTCAAAACATATTTAGGGAGTGACTGTTATATATTCAGTTAAGGTTGAGCAGCTTATTAAAAATCTATTTTAGAGGATCTCTTCATGAAGCCAGTTGCATTATTGATCAGTATTGATCATTCACTGGCAAGGTCATTGACTTGAAAAGATCCAGAATGAATTAGAAATGCAGAATTCTGTAAAAAGTGATTGATAACAGGAAAATTAAAATAGAAAAAAAGTACTATTATTGTCTTTTTTTCTTTAAATGCTGATAAATCTTTGTATTTGTTTATATCTAATGGTAAATGGTTCAACCATTCACAGACATATTTGTATATATTTTGTTCCTTAGTCATTAAGTCATGTCTGACTCTTTGCAACCCCATGGGCTGTAGCCCACCAGGCTTCTCTGTCCATAGGATTTCCATTGGGTTGCCATTTCCAACTCCAGGGGATCTTCTGACCCAGGGATCAAACCCGCACCTCCTGCATTAGCAGGCAGATTCTTTACTGGGAAGTCTATATCTATATATGTTAACATATGATATATATATGGGTATTTATAATATATACATATACATATGTCCATTATATATGTGTCTGTGTGCATATATATGTGTGTCTGTGTGCATGTATAAGAAAGCCTTCCTCAGTTATCACTGCAAAGAAATAGAGAAAAACAATAGAATGGGAAAGACTAACGATCTCTTCAAGAAAATTAGAAATACGAGGGAAACATTTCATGCAAAGATGGGTGCAGTAAAGGACAGAAATGGAATGGACCTAACAGAAGCAGAAGATATTAAGAAGATGTGGCAAGAATACACAGAAGTGAAGTGAAGTCGCTCAGTCGTGTCCGACTCTTTGCGACCCCATGGACTGTAGCCTACCATGCGCCTCTGTCCATGGGATTTTCCAGGCAAGAGTACTGGAGTGGGTTGCCATTTCCTTCTCCAGAGGATCTTCCCAACCTAGGGAATGAACCTGGGTCTCAAAGAACTGTACAAAAAAAGATCCTCATGACTCAGATAACCGTGATGGTGTGATCACTCACCTAGAGCCAGAGATCCTGGAATGCGAAGTCAAGTGGGCCTTAGCAAACATCACTACAAGCAAAGCTAGTGGAGATGATGGAATTCCAGTTGAGCTATTTCAAATCCTGACAGATGATGCTGTAAAACTGCTCCACTCAATATGCCAGCAAATTTGGAAGACTCAGCAGTGGCCACAGGACTGGAAAAGGTCAGTTTTCATTCCAGTCCCTAAGAAAGACAATGCCAAAGAATGCTCAAACTACTGCACAATTGCACTCATCTCACACACTAGTAAAGTTACACTCAAAATTCTCCAAGCCAGGCTTCAACAATATATGAACCATGAACTTCCAGATGTTCAAGCTGGTTTTAGAAAAGGCAGAGGAACCAGAGATCAAATTGCCAACATCTATTGGACATTGAAAAAGCAAGAGAGTTCCAGAAAAAAAAAAAAAATCTATTTATCCTTTATTGACGATGTCAAAGCCTTTGACTTTGTGGATCACAATAAACTGTGGAAAATTATTCAAGAGATGGGAATACCAGACCACCTGACCTGCCTCTTAAGAAACCTTAGTATGCAGGTCAAGAAGCAACAGTTAGAACTGGACATAGAAAAATAGACTGGTTCTAAATCAGTAAAGGAGTACGTCAAGGCTGCATATTGTCACCTGGCTTATCTAACTTATATACAGAGTACACCATGAGAAACGCTGGGCTGGAGGAAGCACAAGCTGGAATCAAGATTGTTGGGAGAAATATCAATAACCTCAGATATGCAGATGACACCACCCTTATGACAAAACGTGAAGAAGAACTAAAAAGCCTCTTGATAAAAATGAAAGAGGAGAGTGAAAAGGTTGGCTTAAAGCTCAACATTGAGAAAACTAAAATCATGGCATCTGGTCCCATCACTTCATGGCAAATAGATGGGGAAAGAGTGGGAATAGTGAGAGACTTTATTTTGGGGGCTCCAAAATCACTGCAGATGGTGACTTGCATCCATGAAATTAAAAGACCCTTGCTCCTTAGAAGAAAGAGAAAACTAAAATCATGGCATCTGGTCCCATCACTTCATGGCAAATAGATGGGGAAAGAGTGGGAATAGTGAGAGACTTTATTTTGGGGGCTCCAAAATCACTGCAGATGGTGACTTGCATCCATGAAATTAAAAGACCCTTGCTCCTTAGAAGAAAAGCTATGACCAACCTAGACAGCATATTAAAAAGCAGAGACATTACTTTGCCAACAAAGGTCCATCTGGTCAAAGCTATATTTTTACCAGTAGTCATGTATGGATGTGAGATTTGGACTATAAAGAAAACTGAGCACCAAAGAATTGATGCCTTTGAAGTACGGTGTTGGAGAAGACTCTTGAGAGTCTCTTAGACTGCAAAGAGATCCAACCAGCCCATCCTAAAGGAAATCAGTCCTGAATATTCATTGGAAGGACTGATGCTGAAGTTGAAACTCCAATAATTTGGCCACTGGATGCAAAGAACTGACTCACTAGAAAAGATCCTGATGCTGGGAAAGATTGAAAGCGGGAGGAGAAGGGGATGACAGAGGATGAGATGGTTGGATGGCATCACTGACTTGACTGACATGATTTTGAGTAAGCTCTGGAAGTTGGTGATGGTCAGGGAAGCCTGGCATGCTGCAGTCCGTGGGGTCACATAGAGTCAGACACGACTGAGTGGCTGAACTGACATGTATTTTATATATATATATATACATATATATATATATGAAGTATCATTTGGAGTCAAAACGGAATTTAAACTTTCACAATATCAGTGGGAAAGGCAGTCCATGTGGTCTGAGCAAATGTCAGTCACTAAGTATTTGAGAAGGGAGACTAATAGAGAATAGAAATTGGACTGTGAGTGTTTATTCCAAAACCTTAACGCTTTGTCAAAAACCTAAGATGGGATGCTGGAAGAGTGTGGGCGGTTGGACTCATTGTTCATTTCCACAGGCTTCTTTTCAACCTGATTATTCGTTCCCGTCCAAGGAGTAATATTTTATTTGACAAAAGGGTCATTGCTTATTAGAAGATTTGATAACAATTTTAGGGGATATCCTGAGAAATCAAATCCAAGTGTCAGAAGTGTCACCATTGAAAACTAACAAGAGTCTCCCTGACTTGTGTATGTGAATAATCACCCTGCATGCACCAGGCCCAAGGCAAGTTTTATTTTAGGAGCCCTTTGCATTCTCTCTTCTCTTCCTGCCTATTCTTTTCTGGATGTAGGATATTTCACAAATATGTCCTTCATTGTCACATGGATCTCACAAGATGTTATTTTTGTTCTGTAAACTATTACAAGCCTGTTCTCACATCTTAAAGTATTTAAGCAATTAAATGCCTCCTAAATCCATATGTCAGCAGTCTCAGGCTTCCCAATGTAGCTACCCTATGATTCTGCAAGGATTTGGAGAAGATATTTTATTCCACTTTCCACTCTACCTTCTGTCTATCCCCAGTGCAGGTTTTCTTTCTGCCCAAGATATTCTATTTTGTTATCTAAATAGCCCCAGGAGAACAGTTCGGTCTATATATTTTGTCTTCTATACTTTTCTTCCCTTCCCTTTGAAACTTTCTCATTTCTGCCTTCCCTTCCCGATTCCAGTTGCCCAATATGGATACTTCATAATCTTGGTCCTCCTCTTCTAGAAAAATGCATTCTGGCAGCCCACACCTCATTAGGTTACTCCAACCAATATTTTCAACGCTCTCTGGACAATGCCCTACATCATCCCTCTCCCGCACTCCCATGCAGGATTGCAACTGTTACCCATTCTTTTATTTATTCAGTAATTCCCAGTTGCCTAAAGATGGGCAAGCCAAGAAAAGAGGACACATAATGGGCAAAAAAAAAAAAAAAAAGACATGGTCTCTGTCCCCAAGGAGAATTGAGTACAGTGGGGAACATGTTCAAATAAACTGACCATGGCAGGATGATAGGTTTTGATAGGCTAAAACCAAGAAGCCATACAGTTCTAGAGCAGAGGTTCTTTAATTTACATGATACATTGAGGAAGACTCCCTCTGAGGGACAATAGGGATACTGTGTGAAGAGAAGATATAGTAGAATGACAGGGGAAGAGAAAGTGTTTTAGGAAGCAGGAACAGTGTTATGAAGACCTACAGAGGAGAGAAAACATGTTATTGAAAGACTAACAGATGTTTGGTATGTTTAGAGAGTAATAAGTGATGAGACATGAGGAAGTAACCAGATGCAGGGGAATGATGTCAGCTTTTAAGAGTTTGCAATTATCTGTACAAAGGGGGCTACTGAACAATTTCTTAAAGGAGAGTGACAAGCAATTTAAAGTTTTACAATAAGATTACCTTGATTACAGTGTGGTAGATGGTGAGGGCAGGACACATATACAGAGTCACATATGTACACACATTTTATTTTTAGCACTAAAACATGTTGCCTTTGAGTTACAAGTCCTTAAGGTTTCTTCCCTTTGTTCTATAGTAATTATTAGTTGTGTTTCTAGTGAAGAATTGGTCAACCATACAGACCTAATTTCCCTGAGTAGTAGAACTCTCTTGTTCTTCACTTTTCTTCTCACTCCTCTCAACCTTTCCTGATCAAAATGTGGTCCAAGGACCAAGAGTTAGCATCTCCAGGGAAGTGTTTAGAAATATGAATAGCAGTTTCCACCCCAGACCTACTGTATCCCAGTCTGCATAGGCACATTTCCAAATTCACTCCTATGCATATTTAAGTCTTAAAAACCTGTTCTAGAAATCTACCAAAGACTCCCAACCCTTAATTCTATCTCTGTCTTAGGGACTAATGTAAATTTATTAGTGAGATTAAACATAGGCACGTGAATAAACATTAAACAATATTCTCCATCGTATCTTCAAATGCAAGTAATGCTGAGAGAAATATCAATAACCTCAGATATGCATTGGGGAAGGCAATGGCACCCCACCCCAGTACTCTTGCCTGGAAAATCCAATGGACGGAGTAGCCTGGTGGGCTGCAGTCCATGGGGTCACTAACAGTCGGACAGACTGAGCGACTTCACTTTCACTTTTCTCTTTCATGCATTGGAGAAGGAAATGGCAACCCACTCCAGTATTCTTGCCTGGAGAATCCCAGGGACGGGGGAGCCTGGTGGGCTGCCGTCTATGGGGTCACACAGAGTCGGACACGACTGAAGTGACTTAGCAGCAG
>SJYX01021389.1:27920-76321 GCA_006410675.1 Oreotragus oreotragus | reverse complement strand
GCCTCAGATATGCAGATGACACCACCCTTATGGCAGAAAGTGAAGAAGAACTAAAGAGCCTCTTGATGAAAGTGAAAGAGGAGAGTGAAAAAGTTGGCTTAAAACTCAACATTCAGAAAACTAAGATCATGGCATCTGGTTCCTTCACTTCATGGCAAACAGATGGGGAAACAGTGGAAACAGTGGCTGACTTTATTTTTCTGGGCTCCAAAATCACTGCAGATGGTGATTGCAGCCATGAAATTAAAAGATGCTTACTCCTTGGAAAGAAAGTTATGACCAACCTAGACAGCATATTCAAAAGCAGAGACATTACTTTGCCAACAAAGGTCCGTCTCCATCTAGTCAAGGCTATGGTTTTTCCAGTGGTCATGTATGGGTGTGAGAATTGGACTGTGAAGAAGGCTGAGTGCTGAAGAACTGATGCTTTTGAACTGTGGTGTTGGAGAAGACTCTTGAGAGTCCCTTGGACTGCAAGGAGATCCAACCAGTCCATTCTGAAGGAGATCAACCCTGGGTGTTCATTGGAAGGAATGATGTTGAAGCTGAAACTCCAGTACTTTGGCCACTCTGATGCTGGGAAATATTGATGGCAGGAGGAGAAGTGGATGACAGAGGATGAGATAGTTGGATGGCATCACCGACACAATGGACATGGGTTTGGGTGGACTCTGGGAGTTGGTGATGGACAGGGAGGCCTGGCATCCTGCAATTCATGTGGTCACAAAGAGTTAGACACAACTGAGCTACTGAACTGAACTGAACTGAATGTCCCCAGAATTATTTCCTCAGCAGTCTTGTTTTCAAGGTGGATTGGCTGTAGGTTCCGTGAGTTGTAGAGGTGGGATTTTTCCCTAAAATTACATCTAGCATCTTTTCCACTTGTGTCTTCCAGTATTTCAACTGAGTGTCAGGTTAACCTGCACTGCAGTAGCCTTATAAAACCAAATTTTAAGCCTGTGGGCTGTTGCTTCTAATATACTTAATGAGCCTTCTTTTAATCAACCTATTTTGAAATATTTTTCTATGCCCCTATTTCATTTCTAAATTTCCATCAAAAAGTACAGTTTCTGAAACACCCACAAAGCCTAATCACCTTCATTTGCATATTTTATAAAAGTTTGTGAGAGAGAAGCAAATGATGAATGAACAAATGATGAATGAACAAGTGACTGTCACTAGTTTGTTTAAAATAGGAAGTTTGGGGCCACTGTATTGAGTGGGAAGAGAGTCAACCCAGTGTCCTACATGTCTAACTTCTGTCCTTTAGCCTGGCTCGGAGCAAACAGGTACCAGTGATGATGACCTCCAAGGTACTTGAAATTCTCAATCACTGAAAGTTCTTCAAGAATGTTAAGAGTTCTGTAACCACTGGCATAGTGGAAATAAACATTGACCTAAAAATGAAAAGATGTGGGTTCAGATTTTGGCTACATTACTAATTAGCTGTGACTTCGCAAATTATGCCTAGTGGGGCCTAAATGTCCTCATCTATAAAATGGAAGCCATAGACCAGACAATCTCAGAATATTTTAAGATTGCACATGCATTCCATTTATCTGAAAATTGTGATCCATATGTGCTGCATAATGATGGAAACATTCGGGAAAGCATAATGTTCAATTAACCAGCACACCGCCGCTTCCCAGACATCCTGAATTAGCGGAAATGTACACTCCTGCATGCAAGCCGCCTCTCTCAATCACTCCCCTAAGTGGCAATTTTTGCCAAGTCTAACCAGCAGTTAGACTTGTTGCTGTTTATTTTTTTACTCTAAGCTAACTAAAAGATTATACCTTTCCTGAAGCTTCTGCCAAATGCTTTCCTCCCAGTCATAGAAATCAGGAAGAAAACATCTCTTAATATCAGTCATTGACCCTATCAGCAACGTTTCCACTATACCATCCTCATGTGAGCACTCGCTGATTCTTTCTCCTTTCATGGTAGTCCTGAAAATGAAGCAAACTCAGTGGTCTAGCTGCCTTGTCCTCCTCTCCTCAGAGATGCTTCTCTCTTCTCTTTAAAGGCTTATTCTCATGGCTCTCCACCCTCAACCACATCAGAAAGACCCAAGTGGTACAGTGGTATCAGAGGCTCCTTTGGTCTTTTCCTTCCTGTCATTGTATTTCTTAAATATTTTTCTTTTCATTTAAAATAACTCCATTTTAAGTAGTACAGTGAAGACACTTCCAAAGCCAAATTTGTTTTCAGACTTGAAGTTGAGTAATTTAACACTACGTTTAACTAGTAAGAGCCTAATTTGACTGATTCCTTTGCCCAATCCGAAAACAAGTGTGACTTTTCTTTCTACAACCAATGGTTGTCCAACCGCAATAACTACAACTAAACTTATCATCAGTGCAAACTTACACCAGGTGCTTCACGTAAATCATCTCATTTATCCTCATAATACTATAAGAGCTGATTTTTATCCTAATAGTGTAAGTAAGGAAATAGAGGCTGGAGAAAGTATACCATTTGCCCAGAGGTACCTAAAGAAACTATTTGCCCTCTCAACTGGTGAGAGGCTGAGCGGGGATTTGTATCTGAGTAATTCTGACTCCAGGGCTTCCCAGGTAGCTCTGTGGTACAGAATGTAGGAGACCCAAGAGACACAGGTTAGATCCCTGGGTCTGGAAGATCTCCCCTGGAGAGGGTAATGGCAACCCACTCCTGTACTTTTACCTGGGAAAACCCGTGGACGGAGGAGCCTGGCAAGCTACAGTCCGGGGGGTCACAAAGCACTGGACACAACTGAAGGCACACACGCGATGCCTGCGCACATCTATCCTGACTCACAGCCCCCTGGTCTTTCATTGTATCAGGTGTTGCAGCTTTGATCCTAACGTGGATTGGAGCATGTGAGAAGCACTAAACGATGATCCAACTGCACATCCATCTCTGAGGAGAGAGTCCGAGGAGACTTGGTGTTTTCGGTTGAATCTGATATCCCTGATTGCCCTTTGAGGGTTTCTCTTTTCATCTGTTCCTGAGTCCTCTGTCCATCTATGTGCTTTAGAAATTGAGTACATTTATCACCTCACCCATCTTCTAGGTCAGTGTTTCCAAATTCTGACGTGCTTAACTATCTTCTGGTCACCCGGAGATTGTATAGCTCAAGGTAGAACTCGATAACCTGCATTTTACAAGCATCCCACTCCACCAGTGGAGAAACATAATGAAAAACACAAGGATAGATCCCACCCATGACACGGTCATGTGGAGAGACCTGACGGATATCCATTTTATCTTCTCTATCCTGAGTAAAGGATAGTTTTCTCTATTTTCCAGGTCTGGAAAATGAACCACAGGTGAGTGTTTATACCTTTTCCTTGCGAATAAAGTGTGCCCTAAACAAGGACATGCTATGAGAAAGATACAAATTAGGATTACTGATGAGACCCACTACTTTCTCTGCCTGTATCTAGCTCTGGAACCTGTAGGTCATCCCCTGTGACCCTGAACTGTTCTTCATTTTTCCTGTGGATTTTTCTGAAAGTAATAGAGTCACATCCCTTTCTGGTCTCAGAGGGCTTCTTTTGGATTTCAATACATTGTCCTGCCAATACTATGTAGTCTTTACTTTCCCCATTCTGAAGATTTTTTTTTTTAAATTTTTTATTTTTGTATTTATTTATTTTTTTACACGAACTCCAAAACATGAATCCCCCTCCCACCTCCCACCCCACATCTTCCCTCCAGATCATACCTTTGAATCCTATCACCAAAATTCGTTATCTGTATGACTTGGGAAAATTATTTATTCTCTAATAGTTTCCTTTTCCCTCATGTGTAAGGGGACAGTACTGGATGGTACAATTTATGTTATGGAGATGCTGTGGAGACTCAAGAACCAATGGCTTTATGTGGCCCTTTCATGCCATAGGAGAAGTGAAAGGGTCCCTTTAAAGTTGTGCAGTCTACAAGCTGTGCAGCTGTATGAAGGGGCCCTAAAGTTAACTAATACTTGTAAAGAGCTCAGCACAGTTTCTGGCATTGCCATCTCCAGATGGTACCTATTGTTTAATATTGTTTCTTACCTTTGATTATCTTTATCTGATTTGTTCTTATATTCTTGAAATATTTTCAGTTGCCATTTGTTAAAGTTAATTCTACTTGCTTGACTCCTTAATTTGGGGTCCAGGATAACTGGGCTGGTTATGAGAATGGCCCTAGGCTTCCCCTTTCTCTCATCAGTCTGCTTCCAAGCAATGATACATCTTTGTAAGATGGCTAGTTAAGATTAAGGGTGCAGCCCATAGCTATGAAACATTTTTTATTCCTGTGTGAAATACTAACTAGCCTGCCTAGAGATTGAACCAACCACCTTGACCTCATTAGCACTGAACTCCAAGCAGCAGAACATTTTGCTTTCATTATTCTAATAATGTGATGATGATTATAAAGATACAACAAGAATAGCACTGAATCTAGAAATTTCATTATCCCCATTAGTGATGCAAATTAGGAGAAGTATGCATAAGAGAGGGTGAATTGGAGTGCTTACATGGAAATCACAGATCTGACAAATAGGTTTAAGGATGAAGATGTAGTAAGTGGTTGTGGTGTAGAAAAGAAGGGGAGAAAAGGAGGGGAAAGAGAAAGAGAACAAATTCTGCTTTGTTTAGGCAGAAGAGTCAGCTGTACTAAGAGGTAATTAATATCAGGTGTGGAAAGACAAAGGGCTACACCACATAATTTAA
Organism: Oreotragus oreotragus; assembly: GCA_006410675.1. Lineage (NCBI taxonomy): Eukaryota > Metazoa > Chordata > Mammalia > Artiodactyla > Bovidae > Oreotragus > Oreotragus oreotragus. The sequence goes on along the minus strand of SJYX01021389.1, from coordinate 71,618 downwards.
TTCCTTACTCTTACAGTTTAATATCCTTTAAATAACACCAAAGCAAGCTATTTAGGAACACTTTGACAAGAGAAGAAGAAATGTTTCATCTATTTAGTATTGTGCCAATTTTATTTTGATCCTTTTGCACTAAAATATTATCAGAAAAATTTGCACAGGTAATTGGAAAGAATATATACGTATATATGTATATATGTTATCTATATAATGTGTGTGTGTATTCAACTTCTATAAGAAAGGCACAGATTAGGGAAGAAAACTGGAAGCATAAAACAGAACAAAGAGCCATACCCTCCTGAAGCTTGCATTCTGAAGAGAGGAAAGTGTTAGTCACTCAGTTGTGTCCGACTCTTCTGATCCTAAGACTTGGGCTGCTCTGTCCATGGGACTCACCAGGCAAAAATACTGGAGTGGATTGCCATCCACTCCTCCAGGGGATCTTCCTGACCTAAGGTGCAAACCCACATCTCTTAGGCTGGTTCTTTACCACTAGCGCCACCTGGGAAGCCCTCTCAAGAGAGGGGTTAGACATAAAAGAACTACATGAGTAAGCAAACGGATAGATTAATGAAATTTAGGACACAGATTAAGAATGTAAACATTAAAGCAGGGGTGAACTCTTCTTAGGAAGTCACAACTAGAGAAATTTTCCCCAGTTTTGGGGCACCTAGCAAGGGCTGATTTTAGGACTGTGGGGTGGAAGATATCTCTACTGCCAGTTATTTTAAGGAATTAAAGGCTCAAAACACAAAACAATGTACCTATACAGCCACCTGCTCTATCCACAGCCTCTCAGTGCAGCAGGCAAGGTCTGATTACCCTTTCCACCCCTCCTGTCTAAGAACCTATTGACCCGTCTCTGGCCAGGGCTGACCCAGATGGTACTGTTAGCACTGTTTACAAATAGTGATGGATAGAACACACAGCCCCAGAGGTCACTCACCCCCACCGATGGTACCCCGTCTCTCACCTCACTACCAGTCTCCCCACTACTCACCCAGAGGGTTGGGTCTGTCTGTATGATTTCATATTTTACAGTTGCAAATTCAAGACTCACCCGCAACCTTGACCTCTTGTGCCTCAGTCCCTCCAACTCCTGTGACCTCCGTTCCTTCTCCACTTCAGTTGCCTAGCAACACTGCATCAGACTCATTTTCCAGCAAGTCTCACAATCACTTTAACATCTCTTACTTTCTCACTCCTTTTCAGTCTGCTCTGAATCTCCCCATAGCCTCTACTCCCTTGACCATTTTCCCGTGGTCACAGTATAACATCTTTGTAGTGATTTGTCCAGAGTCCAAATTCAAAGCAATTGAAGTACTGGGGAGGGGAGGAGGATGAGAATAAGAGCAACTTTATATCAAATGAGTCCCTGAATTCAGCTGTGCCTAAAGAGCTAGTCAAAAACTTTTAGTTACCTGAACCAATAAATTCCTTTTCTGTGTAAGTGACTTTGTTTTTGGATTCTGTCATTTGCAACTGAAAGAGTCCTAAATAAAATAATACAGTTATTTACATATATATATTATCATCCTCTATACAATCATAAACTCTTTGAGAGAAAAGACTGTATTATTCATTTTGTATCCTTCAGAATGCTTGCTTGCCACATTGTATGCATCCAATAAATATTTATTGAATGAATAAATATTTATATTTATAAGAAAGCTTAAATTTAGATTGATGCAGTCTTCAGACTTCTCTAAAGTGATCTGGATAATGAACAGCCTCACATGGCTTAAATCTTTAAAAAATTCCCTACCTCCCAATGGGAATATGTAGCTTTCCTCAGTCTTTCACCCTTCTGCCATTGTTGTTTTATCTGCATCCCCATTCAGCTTTTACCCACAGGAGAGACTAAAGGCACTTGGATGACTGTGTTCCTATGGTGAGCAATGATAATCCTGGGCACTGGATATAATACAACTGAAAGGAAAAGAAAAAAAAAAAACTTGCCTTTTTGGTTTTTATTTGTTCTTGATCCAGATTCAAGCTTTTCTTTGTAGAGAAAGTGTCGAGACCATTTAAAACCGCATCCAGATAAATTGTAGCAAGAGCAAGAGATTGGGTAGGGGTTATGGTTTTCAATTTCTCTGTCTGTCCCTCTCTGTCTCACTCATACACACACATACACGCCACAGACTTTCAGGGCATATCTGCAAAAAAGCTCACTCTAGCTCACTCTGACTCATATACCTGTGAAGACAGGTACACACAGAGACAAATCCTTCCATTTAGGGAAAGGTCCCCTTGTGCACATCTGGAGTCAGAGAAGTCAGAAGGACCACGAACTCTTCCCTGAAGCAGATGGAATGTGGGTGGAGGCAAGCAGAATGATACATTTAAATATTTAGCAGGACGGAAATCTTAGACAGTTAAAGCAGCATCCTTATTAATTGCCAGTTTTAGAGGTACTCTAGCATACAACCCCTTTCTCCTGCCTTGTTACTTATTGAAAATACAACAGGTTTGGGCTAGGGGCTGGGAGGGGTGGCACAGAAGTCATCTATTTTTCTCTGGGTGTACGTGTGTGTTTTAATTATCCCTCTTGAGATACTTCTTTGCATGGTTGTGCCTTCAATCTGTTGCTTGCAGTTCTGTTTTTGACAGCAGAGCTTATATTATCAGCAGTTGCCAGTTTTGTTTTTTGAGGGAGTAGGGACTTTGGCCACCTCATGCGAAGAGTTGACTCATTGGAAAAGACTCTGATGCTGGGAGGGATTGGGGGCAGGAGGAGAAGGGGACGACCAAGGATGAGATGGCTGGATGGCATCACGGACTCGATGGACGTGAGTCTGAGTGAACTCCGGGAGATGGTGATGGACAGGGAGGCCTGGCGTGCTGCGATTCATGGGGTCGCAAAGAGTTGGACACGACTGAGCGACTGAACTGAACTGAACTGAACTGAGGGACAATTAGCGTGGCCCCACTCTGTCCATACCGTTTACCATTTGGAAAAGGCTAAACTGCTTACCATTTAAAGGAGCCTAAAGTACACGAGCCTCTTCTAAACCCTGCTTCCTGGGGTGAGGGAATCATGCTACTGAGGCTAGAGCAGGAATAGATTGCTGGGCTTCTCTGTGAAGTTAGTGTGCCCTTTGGATATTCACAGATTTCATTTTTGAAAAGATAACCGGGTTACTGCCAAGACAGCTCCAACAATAAAATAACTAAGTCAACTGAATGGCAGCATGCACTTTAGCAATCAGTCAACTACTTACATTAGTAATATAAGTAGCAATCCTTTCTCTAGTAACAAATGCTAAATATTCAACATTTCACATCTGCCCGTGGAGATGGAGATCTTTTAAAGATGTTGATACATAGAAATTCCCTCAAACTCCTGCTGTGTTAAAAATGCAAATCATCCTTGATTCAAAACAAGGTGTGTTCTTAGAAAAGCAGTGCTTTCATTCGAACAGATTTCCCAGTAATGTGATGGAAACGGGAAAGAGTGAAATAATGTGCATTATTAAGTGAAAATAATGTAAAAGCTTATTCAAACTTTGCTTCACTGATAATCACAGTGAAGCATGATTTGTGACTTGAGCTTTACAGTGTCACAAAGCTGCAAAGATGCAGCCAAGAACATAAACTCAAGTAATGGGAAGAATCAGGATTTGGAGATAGTAGTCTATAATATTTAAATTTGAAATGTGTACAGCACATCATCTTTTCATGTTGCTTTTCATCCAGTTATGAAGTAATACAAGAACCCTCTGGAAGAAAGAAGCTAGAAAATGACCATTCAGCTGACCGTCTGTAGGTTATCCTTCTTAAACTATTGGAAGATTTCCTTCCAGTCTTTTCTCTGTGTACTTTTATTTTCATAAGTGCATCAAAACCTTTAGACATGAAGTAAGTCCTTATTCTCTAACGACGTGTCTCCTACTCTTCCCACCATCTTGTTAAAGTTTTGGCTTTCAGTCCTGTTCAACTAGATTTGTGTGTGTGTTCACTCAGTCGTGTCTGACTCTTTGTGACGCTATGGACTGTAACCCGTGAGGCTCCTTTGTCCCTGGAATTCTCCAGGCAAGAATACTGGAGGTTGCTGGGGGTTGCCATTGCCTTCTCTAGTTCAACTAGATAGAGTCTGACAATAGGTCCTCTTATTCTCTACCCTGTTCCTCATCTTCATCACTAAACTAAAATGTAAAGGGTAACTTGTGAATAATAACAGAGCCTAACCCTATCAAGACCAGGGAGACAGAAACTTTCAGGGGAGTGAAAAGAGCTATCTCAGATCCCTGCTTGGTGCATTCCCTTAGCCATGTGAGCCCAAGCAGGCATGACTAAAGACCACTTGGTGCCCAGGCTGACCTAGATGGTAGCAGAGGATAAATGGAAAGCCCCTGAACTGCCTTGGTGTTTAGGCCATATGGTATCACTTTCCATCAAGCTGAAGTCTTCAAACCTTCCCTTGCATTTTTGTCTAGTCATGATCTGGTTTAGAGACACCCTCCTTAGTCCACTCAGGCTGCCATAACAAAATTTTATGTACTGGATGCTTAGAAAACTTAAATTAGTCTTCTCACAGTTTTGGAGGCTAGAAGTCCAAGTTAAAGTGGCAATGATTTTGGTTCCTGGTGAGGGCTTCCCAGATCGTGCTAGTGGTAAAGAACCTGCCTGCCAATGTAGGAGACGTAAAAGATGTAAGCTCGATCCCTGGGTTGGAAGATCCCCTGGAGGAGGGCATGGCAATCCATTCCAGTATTCCTGCTTGGAAAATCCGATTCACAGAGGATCCTGGTGGGCTACAGACTCTTTGGGGATCATAAAAGAGTTGGACACGACTGAGCAACAACAGAGACATATGTATGTTCAGTCCATAAAAATACCTCTTTCACAATATTCTTCCCCTACTTTGTTTTCAGAAGATGGATTTGGTAGAAGAATGTGACTGCATTGGGCAGGTGGGTAGGGAAATTTTAGTAAGAAAACAAGAATGGAACTAATTCTATAGTTGATGGAATATGAATTACCAAAGAGTAGCTTTTCCCACAAAGATCCATCTAGTCAAGGCTATGGTTTTTCCAGTGGTCGTGTACGGATGTGAGAGTTGGACTGTGAAGAAAGCTGAGCGCCGAAGAATTGATGCTTTTGAACTGTGGTGTTGGAGAAGACTCTTGAGAGTCCCTTGGACTGCAAGGAGATCCAACCAGTCCATTCTGAAGGAGATCAGCCCTGGGATTTCTTTGGAGGGAATGATGCTGAAGCTGCAACTCCAGTATTTTGACCACCTCATGTGAATAGTTGTCTTATGGGAAAAGACTCTGATGCTGGGAGGGATTGGGGGCAGGAGGAAAAGAGGATGGCAGAGGATGAGATGGTTGGATGGCATCACCGACTCGATGGACGTGAATTTGAGTGAACTCCGGCAGTTGGTGATGGACAGGGAGGCCTGGCGTGCCGTGGTTCATGGGGTCGCAAAGAGTCAGACACGACTGAGCAACTGAACTGAACTGAAAGGTGACTATTAAAGGATAATAATGAGGATAAATGATAAATTGAAGAAAGTTTACTTGGTCACTATATGGTGTGAACTGTGGAGTCAGTGAGATGAATGAACAGCACAGTCAAGTAACCACGAAGACAGAATTGACGCTAAAAAAAATCAATTTCTAGTGATCTGGGCTTAATCCAGCAATGGTCTCTGACTTGGGTGTAAACGAGATGATGATAATATTAGGTGGGACATATTTAATGATTAGACAGTAGCGACCAGCTATTTAAAAAAAAATCATTTTTGAGATATTAAAAATGGAAATTTTGTTTCAATGAACTTGAGGGTATGTATGAGATAATAACAGGGTTAATTAAAGATAAGTGACCACATGCACAAAGAAAAGTTTATAGTGACTAAAACCTTCTCCTTTTGAGAAGGCAGTTTGGTATATGAAATTACATGACTTGAACTTGATGGGGGCTGTTAGGCGGAATTATGTGTACAGAGATGAGAAAAGATTAGGAGCAAGGGACCATTTCCAGCACCCCACAACTACATCTCACCTGTCATCTCTTCTTCCACTTAGAGTTTCCTACAGCTGTGTCTGACTAGGCCGCTTGAAATGCCAATGAGCGTGGGGCATGCATATATTACTGATGTGGAGAATTGTTCCAGACACAATAAAGATGCTCTCAGAAGGAAAGGGGAAAAAAATATTTCTCTTAAGGATACACAAGTGTTTTTCTCATGGGTAAATCAAGATCTTAGTGCCAAAAACAGATGTGACATTGGAAACTTTCCCAATTAAAATATGCAGATATAGCTGTGGAGTTGTATGAATGCATCTTATCATTAGGTTGTTAAAAGATAAAATTGTTTGACATGTTGAAGGATTAACGAAGTTTCTCTTTTGGTTTAAAATGGGGTCTGGTATGACAGTATGCCCTAAAAAATGGGAAGTCGCTACTCTGGCAAGTCTGCTAGCTGTCCTCAGTCTTTCTTCTCCCTTTCATCAGTATTAGCCCCCTTTACTTTCAGGTGGACACGTGATTGTTCACAAGAGTCTGTTTCTCTGTAACGCTCACCCTTCTGACCCTGTTGCTAAGATCTAATCAGTAAGAGATAAGCAGCAAAATTGTAACAGCTTCTTGGAATGTCCCTTAAAAGAAAGCTTGTGCGTGTCCTTTATCCTTCCTTCTTAGTCTCTTCTTTTCTCTTGACTAGAATGTCAGTGTGTTGAGTGACAGTGGTCATATTGGTCTATGACATGACCTTGGGAATCCAGACCATTCACAACAGAGCAATAAAATAGAGCTTGGACAGAGGAAGTTGGGGATCAAAGCTACCCTCACCCTAGTCTAGTGAAGTGAAAGTCACTCAGTCATATCTGATTTTTTGCAACTCCATGAACCATACAATCCATGGAATTCTCCAGGCCAGAATACTGGAATGGGTAGCCGTTCCCTTCTCCAGGGAATCTTCCCAACCCAGGGATTGAACCCAGGTCTCCCACATTGCAGGTGGATTCTTTACTATCTGAGCCATCAGCAAAGCCCAAGAACACTGGAGTAAATAGCCTATCCCTCTCCAGCAGATCTTCCTGACCTAGGAATCGTATTGGGGTCTCCTGCATTGCAGGTGGATTCTTGACTAGCCGAGCTAACAGGAAAGCCCACCCTCCTAGCCTAACATACCTCCAAACTCCTGACATAGAAATAACTTCTACTCTGTTTATATCTCCTAGACTCTGAGTTGAGACTAATGTTAGTTGAAATATCAAGCTGCTGTCAAAAAGTCAAGCTATCACTCTTATCATCTGAAACTATAGAATAGAGAGAATTGGGTTGAAAGATGTGCATCAGCAATGAACCAAAAACAGAAAATTGCCCACCTGAATCTGAATAGGAGAAACATCTTCCTCTTCTGGTTATTTGTGTCCTGGATCAGAAATAAGATAGTCAGTATCAGATAATTGAGCAGATCCTATAACGAAACAGGTGCTTGGTTTCAGGCAGCCAAACGCTCTTCATTTCTCCTACTACCTAATATTTGTCCATCTTTCTGCATCCGACTTGAGACTCTATCTTCCAAAAAAGAGTTGCAATGAAAGACAAGCTTGTTTTGTATTTGGAGGAGGTGTAGTTGCAAAAAGAAAAGAGCTAGGTTTTGAGATGGTACAGAGGCAAAAAAAAAAAAAAGATGATGTCAACAGACACTGGGGATTCTCATTTTGCCATCTGTTCTTTGTGTTGATTAATCAGATACTTGAAATAAAGTATGATGCTGCTTTAGTCCAGTAGAGCTACATAGAACAAAAGATTGACGACATCAGGAATTAGACTAAGAATTGTGCATATTAACTTTCTATCTATCAGTGAGTCTAAAAAATATTTGGCCAACCCCAAGTAAATGGGGAGTAAGGAGAGAGGCAATCTACACACCATATCTATTAATAACACTATATCTGAATCAAGTTGGTCTCTATCTGAGGTTGACTAAATAGAAATGCAAAGAGATTAGAGAAAAAAAGACACAACCTAGGAAATAATAGAAACTTGGGTGGCAGAGCAGACCTCTAATAACCATCATGGGTCACAGAGTCAACTTTAAAAAAGTCTTTGTTCTCTCCATAGTAGGAATGCTGAAGGCTGTCCATAGCTGTCCACAGCAACCACAGGCCAATGAACAATGAACAGTGTCTGCAAAGTACCTAGTGCGGAGTAACATTTGGGGATGTATTTATTGCCTCACAGGTAGTTTTTCCTTGTGAACAGAGTTCTAAATTCTCAAAATTTCAATGACTTATAAAATGTAATGTCTAGATATCATCCTTAAATTATTTTAAAATATAAAGCAAGCTTAGCAAGAGACGAAAGAGCATTAAAATGTCCGTTACAGGGAAATCGCATGTAAAAGGATTGGTGGGAATCATTAAGACCGTTTAAAAACAGAACTATAAGTTGTGGTAAATTATTATAAAACTGAAGTCAAATATCTGAACTAATTACTGAATTAAAAGGTATGTTACATAAAATCATAATTTAATAAAGCATACTATTCTACATCTAAAACTTAAAGTTATAGCAAGAGCAAGAAATGTAGTGTAGTGAAAAAATGCTAAACTCCTAATTTTACATCCATGTCACTCAAGAGCACTATTTAATTATTAACTTTTGCAATTAGAGGAATGTAGAGTCCTGTAAGAAAAGTATAAAACATGCATGGAACCGATGCTCACTAACTTCAGTATAGATATTATCTTTGGGGAATGTGGAAAGGGCTTTGGTGCCACTCATAACGGTTTCTTCCTTTAAGAGAGAGAAAACCTGAAACAAGTAGAGCAAATATTAACATCTGCAAAATATGACTGCAACATTGGTGTCTGTTGTGGGTTGTATTACTTTCTGAAGTTTTCCAAATATTTGTAATGTTTTACATTTTAAAATATCACTTTTAGAAGCTAAGAGATAGCCACTAAGTAGAATTAAAAACAAAATATGTACCTGTATGTCAACCAAAAAATAGAAAAGCAAGATATATACTATGCAAGAAAATATAACACAGGAAAATACAGAAAGTCTGGAAAGAATCAGAAAAATACTCAAAATGACAAAAGCAAAACCATGGCTCCATTATGAGAATTGCTATAAATTATTCCAGAAGTGTTAGTCTTTCAGTCATGCCAACTCTTCATGACTCCATGGGCTGTAGCCCACTAGGCTCCTCCGTCCTCTTGTCCAGGCAAGAATACTGAAGGATGTAGTAATTCTCTTCTCCAAAGGGTCTTCCTGAGCCTGGGATCAAACCCAGGTCTCTTGCATTGTAGGTAGACTCTTACTGTTATTCTCATCATTTATTACTTCTCAATATTTGCTTTCACTATGCTATGTTATTCTACATTCTTTCAGTGTTTTATGCCACTTAATCCTCATGACAATCTTATGAATCAAGTATTATTATCTGAAAATCTCACAGATTGAGTTGATAAAAAATAATTTAACCAAGAGATACATCTTTTTTAAAAGAAAAAAAAATAATTAAAGACGTTCAGTGTTTTTGACATATCAGCCAAAAGAAGAAGAAAGCAGCACTTAATGTTAGTTAAATATTGACGTTAGACAAAATATAAATAAAGACAAAAATCACAAAATGCTATATAGAGATTAATTTTATATTTTTAAAAGGGAGATTTTGTAATGAACATTTAAGAAATAAAAGCTTTTATATGCAGAACACTCTAACAGTTAAATAATTATGCAATTATTAGAAATGCAAGGAAAATTATATGTGAATTTAATATCTTGACATTTCTAGATGTCAAGAGACAAAAAGAAAATAGTGACATAGAAATATATTGCTCAACCTCAAATATAGGGATGAGCTTCTTGAGTTCTTTAAATCTAAAGCTTTATGTAAATTGTGTGTGCATGATTGTGAACTTTACCAGAAACGTGGTGCTGCTATCATATCCTCAAAAAAGGTCCATGACTCTCACCAGTTTGTGTATATCTATATATCTATCTCGCTGTGTATATCTTTGTACCCCATAAAAAGAAGCTACAGTTTTATTTTTTAAAAATCAAGGAAATATTTTAAAATGTATACAAAGTCCCAGTGGAAAATACCTGGAATTATTCTTGAGATTGCTTATTTGATGTCTGGCTTTCTCACTGCAGTTCATATTCAGTCATAGTAGGAACCATGAATGGGCTTCCCAGGTGGCCAAGTGGTAAAGAACCTACCTTCCAGTGCAGGAGACCTAGAGATGCTGGTTTGATTCCTGAATTGGGAAGATTCATGAATATCATATAGTTTAATAAAAAAGAATCTAGTCAGTTATTTTCCATTATTGTTTTTCATTCTGTTCTATTATTTTTCTCATTTTTAGGAAATAGCAACACATCAAATGAAAAAATAATGATCATCGTGATAGATGCCAGAAGAGTAATTTGATTAAAATTTACATACATAATGATTTTTAAAATGTTAATGTACTAGGAGAAGGATGATGTTCTTTCAGGCTGATAAGGAATAAGCATCAGAAACCATCAGCCTATTTCATATTTAAGAAGTCTAACTCTAGAAATGTGAGGAGTATAACCATTAAAATCAAGAGCAAGGCAAAAATGCTATTTATTTGCACCTGTTGAAAAGGAGTAACATTTGCTGTTGTTGATGTGTGTGTATACTTGGAAACAAGGAGAACTGAAACAAGACATATTTTTAAAACAGAGTTAGAAATAAAATAACTCTAGATCAGGACAAAGTAAAAGTTTAATTTCATATAACTGTTCTGCAATAATGCTATTACAACAAGCTTTCTTTGTACTTTGGTACAAAAGTTCCAAGAAGAGAGGTCAAGTTACCAGATACAAAAAGAATAAACAAAAATAATATATAAACCTATCATAGATCATAAGAGGTAAAAGATCCAATTAAGAAAAACAAACAAAAAATATCTATATAGAGGAAAATATAAGACGTGACTAAAAATGAATAGAATTTCAGAATGTGTATTTCCTCCCATATTATTTTATAGGCTTTATATAGTTTTAAGTAAACAGGTTGTTACATTTGAATGATACCCTTTAAATCTTTAATGCTCTTTGAGAAATGTATTCTAATAAAAATAATTGGAAGTTTTAGTAGAATATTTAGGGGAAAATTTATTTATTTTTTATTCATTTTTAAAGGTTAATAAACAAGCAAATTCCTCCCAATAGCAATATAGTTATATAAATTGTGGCACAATTGTGTAGCAAAATTTAATGCAGAATCATGTTTATGAAGAACAGAAAATAGAGTGAGAAAGTGCTTAAGATATAGTAGCAATTTAAAATAAAAAGCAGTGTATTAAACTTTATATTCTATTTTATTTCTATCAATTTTTTAAAAATACTGGTTTCTAAGCATTTACATAAGTATGTGAAGAATAAGCAGAGGGAGTTTCACTGATATATGAGAGATGTATATCTAAGAAATTAAATACTAATCTTATCTTTTATATATATTTATAATTTCCCCTGTTATTGACAGCGAACATACATTTTACAGTTGGAAAAAATCAGTAGGTTCATATATTGTAGTATCTTTTATTTGTACCTTTTTCATGTGATCTTTTTTGTTTGTACCATGCTCAAATAGAGATCTGTAATATATTTTTTTAAAAAAGATATCTAGAAGCGAGACTGGAAATTAAAGAATTTTAAGTTGTGTTTAGAGGTGTTACTTGTAAGAGGGACAAATTGACATAGTCTTTGTATCAACAAAGAGTAAGAACCAGAAACAGAAAGGAAGACTAGCTCCAACAAAGGAAAAGAACAGTGTCTTATTTAAAAACCTGAAAAATTTGAAAGCATAATTGTCTCTATGAGTTCAGATGCTGATGTTATACATTAAAGCAATTTAGGAATATTTATACCAATATTCACTAGGCTTATAAACCAATTTAGTGTTGTCTTGTATTCAGATTGCATGGAAAACAAGTTTCCTATTTTTAAGAATATAAAAACTAGCAATAGATGGAGAATTTTATGCTTATGAGCATAAACTGTGATTGTTTACCATGCCTTAACAATGATGAAATCACTGAAGGTTTCATACCAAGACCCAAAACCCTGGGGAAGCTATTAAGAATTCAGTATTAACAGTTCATGGAAGAAAATGCATTCCACTTACTAAAATGATTTTAAAACATTTTCTATAAAAAGCAAATATTGCAGTGCTCAGAACTTGGACATTTTAGAGAGGTTTTATTTGAATCTTTGTCTTTTCTTAAAATTTTTGATTGGAACGTAATTGTTTCACAATGTTGTGTTGGTTTCTGTTGTATAACAATTCAAATCAGCCGTAAATATGTATGTATATGTGTGTGTGTGTGTGTAAAACAGTTATGGGAGTGCAATGGTAAAGAACCTGCCTGCAGGAGACACAGGAAATGCGAGTTTGATCCCTACGTCTGGAAAATCTCCTGGAGAAGGGCATGGCAACCCACTCCAGTATTCTTGCCTGGATGCTACCGTTGTAGAGTCACAAAGAGTCAGACACAACTGAAGGGACTTTGCATGCACCCAATGGTATGAAATGGGCTCCCTGGTGGCTCAGATGGTAAAGAATCTGCCCGCAATGCGGGAGACCTGGGTTCAATCCCTGAGTTGGGAAGATCCCCTGGAGAAGAGAAAGGCTACCCACTTCAGTATTCTGGCCTGGAGAATTCCATGGATTCTCTATGGAGTTGCAAAGAGCTGGACACGACCGAGCAACTTTCACAATGGAATGAAATAGACAGTGTTTTGGTCCAGACTCAAACATCTCTGATGTTCTAGCCAGCCTCATAGCTTCTTCAGTATCCTATCCTGTGCAGATACTGTAGTGACCCCAGGCAAACAGCAGAACTTAGTACAGCCCTGACTGAACCCAACTTTTGCCACAATGCTCTAGAGTTTTCTGTTTGTACCCTCAGGGAAAACAAAACAACTCCCTTCCCAAAATGAGAGAGACAGAAACTAACAACTGATAAAAAGAAAGACAAGCACTTTCATCTGGGAATAATTAATCTCTGCTTAGAAAAGACCAACAAACATTTCTTTGCTTCATCTGATTGTTATTCATTTCATAATGACAGTTAAGTGAGGCAAGTGCCGGGTCCTGAGATTGTTCTCGGTTGAGGTTCTGGGGAGCATTTTCTTTTTACAAACAGCTCGGTAGAGCGTAACGAAAATGAAAAGCTTCTCTTTCTGAAATGAGAGGAAAGCAACATTCAGACACAGACTAGTGATTTCTTTGTTGGTGTTTATTACTGTCTTTCCAATTGTATTAGTTCTTAATTAAAGCTAAATGGACATCTTTCTTGAAAACCTCACCCTCTTCTCTTTGGTTCTGAACTTTGTCCGCCATATAGAATTTCTTAATTCTTACTTAGAGTAAACGTAATGTTGAGCAAACTAGAAATTTCTGTTGCATAGGGATTTACTGAGGGTTCAGGAAAAAAAGAAAAAACAGGAAATGTAGTAGGAAACATTTTGTGTTCTGTCTATGACTCTCTCAGTTTGTCTGTGTGTCTGTCTGCCCTGAGTGTGTGGGTGTATTTGTATCTCTCTCCCTTCACCTTTGGTTCTTTTTCTCCTTTTCTCCTGAAGATCTCCTTTCCCAACCCCTTCTTCCCCACAGTGAAACTAAAATGCTAGATTTGCACTAGATTCCACATTCACTGCTGGAAATACCACCTTGAGGCTGGCTGGGAATATGTCTGCTCTGGAAGGCTCGCTCTTACAGGTGTATTAGAGCCACACAGACCCTCTGCGACCTGACATTCTGGCCCCATGATTCCCTGAGATCTCAGGTCTAGCTGCCGAGCTTAGTGTTCCAGACGGTTACATTCCCCAGAACAGGCCAAGGACACGGGCATTGATTTCCAATGGTAACATGCCAGTGCAGTCACCTCTCTCTGTCGTCCCATGTCCTAGTCTGTCTCAGGGCCAGAAAAGAAAAAGAAAAAAGTTTTGGACTTGACAGTGAAGAAAAAAAAAAAAAAAGAGATTATTTTAACCCCCTAGAAGGGAAAATACATTATGTAGAATTATATCACATCAGGGAAAATGTGATTAAAATAGCCTGGTATGAATATTCATCTGTGACTTGACAGGAGGGAGGGCGCACAGGGAGTGACGGCAGCACACGGCTAACAGAGATCTCGTTTAGAGACCACTTTCTAAAAGAATGTGTGATGAGATTTGCTGGCCTCAACTGTGGGAGTCTGCTTGTTTCTTTCTTTCTTTTTTTTTTTTAATTTTGGTATTTTAGATACCCACTGTCCTACTGAAATGCATTTCTCTCTAATCACAACCATGCCAGGAGGTTTGTGTCATTCACACCCGGTTCTTTGATGTGACCTCATTGGAGAGACGAGGAGTCACATTGTTGTGCCCTCTGCACAGTCTCTGTGTCCACACAAGGAAAATGATGCTTAACGTGTTATTAATTATTCCTCCCTCTCCAGCGTTTAAAGAACCACCCTCACATCATGTTCAGCTGCATCATTTTCCCTGTCTCAGGGTTTCTTTTTCTCAAACTTTCTTCCAATCTCACCTTCTAGAAGCACTGTCCAATTGCGTTTTGTGTTAATAAAATCTTCTCTGTCTGCACTGTATAATACTATATTTGGAAGTGCAGCTTAAGCCCCTAATGTTAGCAGAGAGTCCCAAAGCACAGACCTGTTCTAGAACAACTGTCAAGTAATGTGAAGTTATAAGTCTATACACACACATGCATGCTTTTATTTCCTTCCTTTTAACTTTTCTAATCATCTCAAATCATTCATCATCATCTGTCATGAAATCTCAGCCTCACTAGTCACCCATTAGAGTTACAGAGGACTCTAGAAGGTAAAATATGACTTATTTTTAACTTCACTCTACTGTTCTCCAAAGAGCTAACACACAGGTACTGGGAAGCGCAATCACACTTCACATCAAAATGATGTGAATTGAGCAGAAGCAATCATTTCTGATGTGAATGTTTCATGAGGATTTTCAATAAATCTGAGATAACCACTCTTCCTATTCTTTAAACTGGTATTCCCAAAGTTTAAAATGAACTACGGTCAATAACTTTGTCATTGGTGTTTGTATATAAGTCAGTCTATGCCTAATGAAAAGGGTTAAGATATTCTTAGGTTGTATTTGTATAACACTGAAAGAAATTCAGTCCAAGTCTGTCAGTGAAATGAAGCAGAAATTATTACCTTTGCTTTTAATGTAATTTATTTAATTGCAGATCCATACATCTTAGTTTGTTTAAATAGCTGGCAGAATTTTCTGAAGATTTAAAGTTGGCCCTCGCCAGCTTGTACAAGCCAGCTCCAGCACATCACTGCTGGCAAAATGAGACCATTCAAGACTTGATCTTTTCCTTATAGACTAAATGGAAAAATGATGCTTTTATATTTGTACCAATTAGAGGATAATTTAAGATACTACATACTTAACTGTGAAAAAAGGTGTGGATAAAGGAGATATATTTTAAGTATTTCAGATAAGGGATGTCTCAGGAACATTGAAAAGCAAGAATGTCTTTGGTATCATTGTTTTGTCTACCTGAAATTCCCAAGAATATACTCTAGAGAGCTCAGGCATAAACCCAGACAAATCAGAGTCTTAGAAGATAAAGTGAAATAAAGTTCTTCACTGTAGTGTCTTCTGAGAATTTCTAACTGTGAGCTGTAACAAAGCATCAGAAAATTGTTTGGGGGAAGCTGAACTGAGAGTGACCAGATTCCACAGATCAGATTAATAATTCATAAAGTCTGGACTTGAGAATGATTTGCAAACTGAATGGATAGACTATTAGACCTAGTCAATGACTGCCCTTGGGAGACCTTGAGAAAAGTGATCAGGAAAAGTGGCACTTGGGTTTAATAAACTTCAGGCTGTTCAGATATATCTCCTACCTAATGGATTGTGACATATGTACTCTGGGCTTTGACCAGCAATGATACCTGGTGCTGTAATTGTCTTGCATATAGAGTGTCTGTTTCCAAAGAAAGTTGTTGCTGTATCGAGAGTAATTACAAAGCTGCCAGAGGGAAGAACAGTCATGCCACCACGCTCACCATGATTTATTGAGTGTATTTGTACTCTTGAACGGATCTGTCTTTTTCTTCCTGGAATGTTTTCACACTTCAATATGAATCTTTCTTTCCCTGAGCTCATCTCATTTGGGTCTGAAATATCGATCCGGTTGACAAAGGACAGGGTAGTATAAGTGTGCGTGTGTGTATTAGAAAGAGCAGGAACAAGGGAACTTCTATGCATGTGCGTGATATTCAAAGACATGAGTCTTTCATATTATTTTGATGATCTAAGGTGATTTGGCACACAGACTATCCTTTCTCCTTGAAAATTCTGCTGATAGTTTCTGCCTTTGAGAAACAAACTTCATTGTGAGATTGGAAAAGACCTTCAGTCTTTTCTGTGACATTTGCCCATGGAGTCTGCAATAAGAGATGATTTATGAAAGTCCGCCAATGTGAGAAAATCATAATGTTTGTGACAAATTCCTTTACTCCCATGGCGAATCAGCAGTTTTAGGAATGTAGTCTCCATCGAGTCTTAAATATCAAATGGCTTCTCTCATATAAATACATCTTGCTAAAGTTGAGAAGAACCTTGAAGATTTTAGTATTCCATCTCCCCCTTGGAGAAGTACTCAAAAGTTGCTTTGAGTTAACTTAAGCATTTTATCTTCCTGGGAAAATATCTTCACTTTTCTAAACTTGCAGTCACTGAGGAGCAGTAGAAGGCATTGGTACATACCAACCTTCTATTTTGCATCTATCTCTGTTTCCTCTCTTTTCACCAATGGGAGCAGTAATACATCTATCACTTTTTATCAAAATTTTCAATTTCAGTCTTAGAAAATTAAGTTCCTTTAGTGGAAAGTAAATGCTTACACTTCAGTTACAAAAAGGCCAAGTGGATCAAACTGTCAAAAATTTTATGCCGAACGCAAGGTTATAACTCAGGAAATCAAATTCAGCATACCTCTTCTGTCAGAAGGAGGTTGTTGACAAATTTTTCCTATTGCTTATAAGCATAGGGAAATAAAATCTATGGGGGAGAAAGGAAACTATGGTCTACACTCCAGATTCTTTCTTTTCAGAGGGCTAAAAAACCACTGTTTCAGAAAAGGTTAGTGGTATTCCTCTCCCCAGGACAAAGGGATTAACTAAGTGACCGCTCTTTGTCCTTCATGCCCTCTGCAGTAACACACATTATGTGATTATGATTTCATTTTGGAATTATTTTCCTTTTATGAAGCAACTTCTCCACCCTGTGTCAGGCTCAGTCCACTCAAGTTGAATTGACCTTACTTCTAGCACTGTAGCCTGTAGATTTAGTACAGAAGGAAGCTCAATGCAGAGCTGGAAATCAGGAGATGTGGCTTTTTGATTCTGAAGCATTCTATGAGAAGGTGAGTATAGTTTCTCTAAGGCAAAAATTATATTTAACTAATTCACTACTTTCTTTAGAGGTAATTGATAAGAACATTAGATACATTGTAATTAAAAATTTTCACAATAAGATTTTTTCCTCCCAGACA
Source organism: Oreotragus oreotragus (assembly GCA_006410675.1). Classification (NCBI taxonomy): domain Eukaryota; kingdom Metazoa; phylum Chordata; class Mammalia; order Artiodactyla; family Bovidae; genus Oreotragus; species Oreotragus oreotragus. Next base: position 54,073 of record SJYX01021389.1, on the reverse strand, counting down.
TCAGAGGATTGAGAGAAAAACAGCATTAGCTAAGAACAAGAAATTGAAGTGTAGAGATAAATTTTCTTCTCTTTGGATGGAGATGTGGTAACAGTGTTCTTCCTGGGGAAAATGTGCTGAGGTTAGTTTGACTAAATGCTTGAATAGATGATTTAGGAGAAATCTTATAAAGGAAAAGTACCAGGTTTGCAGAACATGCCAAACCAATGAATAAACTTAACAAGGAACTTATAAGGTCCTTTAAATATTTTTTTGAACACAACCAGGTGCCAAGTATTGAGGGGAATACAGATAAATAGCTTGTACTTTCAAGTGGCTAATATTCTACTGTATGATTAAAATATTACTTTTAAAACCAGAAGATTAAGCAGAGAGTATTACCTGACCCCCATAGGAGTAAGTAAAATACCATTAAGTTTTAGAGTGCAAAGCATTTACTTCTGGCTTAAGAGTCAAATTTTCATGAAGGTGATGACATTTACACTTGACCTTTAGACCTCTAGCCTTTCTATTAATAAAAAGCTTTCAAGCACANAGAGTATTACCTGACCCCCATAGGAGTAAGTAAAATACCATTAAGTTTTAGAGTGCAAAGCATTTACTTCTGGCTTAAGAGTCAAATTTTCATGAAGGTGATGACATTTACACTTGACCTTTAGACCTCTAGCCTTTCTATTAATAAAAAGCTTTCAAGCACAAAAAACAGCATGGCAAAGTAGAGTGGGGGGAGGAATGAGCATAAATGCTAGATGTGAGCAATAAGGAACTTAGACTTTGTGGTTACTGCTGTTTTCTTGTTAGCACAGCTTATGCAAACAGAAGTAGGGAAGGTGATCAGGGCCAAATTGTGAAGAGCTGTTACATGTCATGTTAGGGAATTTAGTCTTGATCCTGAAGACTAAGCATTCTCCATATGTTTGTTCCTTAGCACACATGGCAGATGGTGTTATCACATCCAGGATGTAGTTATAGCAAAAGTTTTATACAAATGACTATAACTCTTCAAGAAATGATCATCGTGTAAGTGAACAAGAATGATTTTTAAAAATAAGAATAGTCATGAATTTTAAATTTTTTAAGTGTAAGTCATGCTCAAACACAATATTTTAATTATTAAATGATAGCAACTTTCTTTTGACACATATCAAAATAGATGATATGCTCTGGTGTGTTGAGGTAACTGGGTTGAGGTCCATGGCTACAGACTGTGAAAGTAGCCTGATTTAAGCAAGAGAATGTCATGATTAGTGCAGTTTTTTTTTGTTGTTGTTGTTATAGTCATGAATTTTAAATTTTTTAAGTGTAAGTCATGCTCAAACACAATATTTTAATTATTAAATGATAGCAACTTTCTTTTGACACATATCAAAATAGATGATATGCTCTGGTGTGTTGAGGTAACTGGGTTGAGGTCCATGGCTACAGACTGTGAAAGTAGCCTGATTTAAGCAAGAGAATGTCATGATTAGTGCAGTTTTTTTTTGTTGTTGTTGTTTTCCAGCAATACATTGCAACTATGTTGTGCTGTGCTTAGTCGCTCAGTTGTGTCCAGCTTTGCGACCTCATGTACCATAGCCTGCCAGGCTCCTCTGTCCATGGAATTCTCCAGACCAGAATACTGGAGTGGGTTGCCATGGCCGCCTCCAGGGGATCTTCTCAACCCAAGGGATGAACCCAGGTCTCCTGCATTGCAAGCAGATTCTTTACTGTCTGAGTCACCAGGAATAGCCAAGAATATTGGAGTGGGTAGCCTGTCCCTTCTCCAGGGGATCTTCCAGACTCAGGAATTGAACCAGGATCTCCCACATTGCAGGCAGATCCTTTATCAGCCTAACTATCAGGGAAGCCCTTGCAATGTTAGAAGGTAAATGAGTTTATTTATGAGAGAAAACAGACTGAAGGAAACTTCAGTCTGAGATGCTATTTTAATATCTAATTAAGTGATAATGATGACCTGAACTTCGGAAGTGCTAGTGAAAATGGAGTAGAGCCTAGACTTTTGAGTTATTACAGGACAATGCTTTTCAAGACCTAATTGGGTTAGATAAGAGAAGGGAGTTGTGGTGGGTGGTCAGTTGTGGTCAGGAGAATAGTCACAAATTAAGTAAAGATTTAAGTGAGAATTTGAGTAGGAAGATGATGCCATTAAAAGAACTTATGAATTCAAGAGAAAGAATAAGTTTAGGGAGTAATAAAGTAAGCTTGGTTTAAAAAGCCAAGTTGGTTTTAAAAGTAAGTTTGGTTTAAAAAATATATATATAATATAATATAATTAGGACAGAAACAAAATGCATTCAGAGAAAAAGTTGAATAAGGAGAGTGCATCAGATGTCTAACTTAATCTGTGTTTATTTTTTAAATTTTCTGTTCTTTCATGTTTAGAAACATGATGAGCATACCAAATAAAATTGAGTACTTTTCCTGTATTCCCAAAAAAAAAAAGTAATTTTGGTATAAAATACATTTGTGGAACTTAATATACAGTTAGATATTCAACATGTAGTTGAAATATAGCAATTCAGAAAGATATACAAGCCAAGGACTGTGATTTGGTCATCATCCATGATAGCTGATCGCTGAGGCCATCAAACTGAATCAGATTACTCTCTTTTACTTCTTATGTTACTTCCTTTGATAATTAGTTTCTTGGGAGGGGATTTACATTTAAAGTTGCAGAGGGAACAATGAATTCACAAAAATTCCAGTCATAGAATTCGTAGAAAAGAACAAGAATTCTACAAAAGTCAGTGATGAGGTAAAGTAAAGCTAGAAGTGATCCATTATATCAAATACTGTGTGAAACTTGAAGAAAATAAGCAAGAAAAAATGTCTATTGAATTTGAAGAAAACAGTCCTTCAATAAAGTAGTTTGTATAGAAGCCAGATAGCAGTGGTTATTAATGGGCAGGCAGTTAGCAAGGGTAGGATGTTATTAAAAGAAATTCAGTAGTGTTTGGAAGTACAGAGAGAATGTTCCTAAACATATATCAGTGTGGAGAGATTTATTGTATGATTTGGGGTTTGAGAAAATTTAGAGTGATGATAATAGAAAGTCAATAATAGAAAAATGACAGTTCAATGAATATAAAGGACATTCATGAGTCTGAGGCCATCAAGACAGGCCATGGGGTAGTAAGACTCACCACAAGGGATGAGAAGGGTTTTGGGTAGTGGTATTAGTTTAGATCCTCTGAGAAGCAGACAAATGGCTTTAGATGGGTAGGAGTTACTTTGTGGAAACATCTTTGAAGGAAAAAGGGAAAGAACCAGAATAGACAGAATAAGCCTTTATGCCACTATGAAAGTCTGACATCTGTAAAAAATCTTAGACTCTAGTACAGTTCTAATATGTTTTGGCCAGACTGATGGGTCCACTTTGGTCCAAAGTCACCCATCTGAGGAGTTCCAAATACCTCAGAAATAGACATGAATTAGCATCATCGCCGTGATCAGTCTTTGGCAGAGAGCAGTCCAGGAAAGGGTGGCCTCAGTGTAAATGTGGTGTTTCCAGAGGACACAAACTAGGACTATCTGTCAACTCTGTTCTGTGCAGCAGAAAATTGAAACAGCTTATTTTTGAAGGAGAAATATTGTATGACATCCCTATGTGTGGAATCTAAAATGGAATGATACAATGAACTTTCTTACAAAACAGAAACAGACTCACAGACTTCGAAAATTACCTTATGGTTGTCTGCGGGAAGAGTGAGGGGAAGCGGGTAGTCAGGGAGTTTGGGATGGGCATATACACACTGATATATTTTAAATGAATAACCAGCAAGGACCTACTGTATAACGTACAGAACTCTCTCAATGTTTTGTGCCACCCTGTTGGGAGGTGGGTTTGGGGAAGAATGGATACATATGTATATATGCCTGAGCTCCTTCACTGTTCACCTGAAACTATCACAGCATTGTTAATCAACTACACCCCAATATAAAGTTAAAAAAAAAAACAACTCATTTTCATGACCACATGTTAGTACAAGTGAATGTGGTTAATTTCAGAAGAGGAAAAGATAGTAGTATTGGTCAAACCAGCGATTGGTTATGGTGGTAAATAGCAGGCAATAAGCATCCTGGCCAGCCTTCTCCTTCTGACCTTGTGAGTTTGAGGGAAATGGAACAGATGCTACTGAAGAAGTTTTTATTAAATAGATGGACATAGAGTGTCACCATTCAGATCATCTAAGAGCTAAATAGAATAGCAAAATATCTTTAAGGTATGCTGGAATGGAAACTACTACTTATGCCTCCAAGTATCAGAATTGCAGTCATCTAAGATAAGAAGTGCCTGGTCCTTGTGATTCTCTAGAGACTACTGGTTTGTTCTGCAGTGCCTAATAATACTCTTTTAGTTCACATCCCAGCTTGACCACTGGCTCTTTGTATCACATTCGATATGTTGCTCAGTTTTTCTTCTCTCCATCTTCTTCATTTACAAAGTAGAAATACATTACCTAGTTCAGAGAGTTATTGTTCCGTTTCTCTTCTTCCATTACAACTTTTCACCTGGGCTTTGTGCTGCTTCCTTCCTCAGTAACTGAACTACCAGCATTTGAGCCATACCCAGGCCAGTCCTTGAGCATTCTCCACTCTTCACCTGTACTGTTACCGCCACCACCAGGTGTACCATCTCTCACTTCTCCACCAACATCAACTGTTTCGTATGTGCTTTTGTCAGCATATGAATCCTTCTTAAGCAAATTACTATGACAGAGCAACCATGATGCTAAATTTCATTTATGCCAAACCTAAAGCACCTATAGAGGGACTGTTTCATGAAAAGGTTGAAGATAAAGGCATTTATTCCCAATAGATCAAGAATTCCACGATGCACAGTGGGAGTGGGAAAAAATGGCAATAGGCATGCATGGTTTAGACTAAGTAGTAAAGAATTAGAGTCTACAAAGGAAGACTAAAGTTCAGACTTTTCTATATCGTGATAAATTTCAATAGTAAAGATTGAAGCAGAAAACTGGAATGTACTGGAAGAATATTTTCTTGAAGATATAATTGGTTAACTAAGTAGTAGGAATTTCAGGAAGAGTAAAGGTTTCTGTGAAAGTGAAGGTTGTTTAGTTGTGTCTGACTCTCTGCAATCCCGTGGACTATACAATCCATGGAATTCTCCAGGCCAGAATACTGGAGTGGGTAGCCTTTCCCTTCTCCAGGGANGGATACATATGTATATATGCCTGAGCTCCTTCACTGTTCACCTGAAACTATCACAGCATTGTTAATCAACTACACCCCAATATAAAGTTAAAAAAAAAAGCAACTCATTTTCATGACCACATGTTAGTACAAGTGAATGTGGTTAATTTCAGAAGAGGAAAAGATAGTAGTATTGGTCAAACCAGCGATTGGTTATGGTGGTAAATAGCAGGCAATAAGCATCCTGGCCAGCCTTCTCCTTCTGACCTTGTGAGTTTGAGGGAAATGGAACAGATGCTACTGAAGAAGTTTTTATTAAATAGATGGACATAGAGTGTCACCATTCAGATCATCTAAGAGCTAAATAGAATAGCAAAATATCTTTAAGGTATGCTGGAATGGAAACTACTACTTATGCCTCCAAGTATCAGAATTGCAGTCATCTAAGATAAGAAGTGCCTGGTCCTTGTGATTCTCTAGAGACTACTGGTTTGTTCTGCAGTGCCTAATAATACTCTTTTAGTTCACATCCCAGCTTGACCACTGGCTCTTTGTATCACATTCGATATGTTGCTCAGTTTTTCTTCTCTCCATCTTCTTCATTTACAAAGTAGAAATACATTACCTAGTTCAGAGAGTTATTGTTCCGTTTCTCTTCTTCCATTACAACTTTTCACCTGGGCTTTGTGCTGCTTCCTTCCTCAGTAACTGAACTACCAGCATTTGAGCCATACCCAGGCCAGTCCTTGAGCATTCTCCACTCTTCACCTGTACTGTTACCGCCACCACCAGGTGTACCATCTCTCACTTCTCCACCAACATCAACTGTTTCGTATGTGCTTTTGTCAGCATATGAATCCTTCTTAAGCAAATTACTATGACAGAGCAACCATGATGCTAAATTTCATTTATGCCAAACCTAAAGCACCTATAGAGGGACTGTTTCATGAAAAGGTTGAAGATAAAGGCATTTATTCCCAATAGATCAAGAATTCCACGATGCACAGTGGGAGTGGGAAAAAATGGCAATAGGCATGCATGGTTTAGACTAAGTAGTAAAGAATTAGAGTCTACAAAGGAAGACTAAAGTTCAGACTTTTCTATATCGTGATAAATTTCAATAGTAAAGATTGAAGCAGAAAACTGGAATGTACTGGAAGAATATTTTCTTGAAGATATAATTGGTTAACTAAGTAGTAGGAATTTCAGGAAGAGTAAAGGTTTCTGTGAAAGTGAAGGTTGTTTAGTTGTGTCTGACTCTCTGCAATCCCGTGGACTATACAATCCATGGAATTCTCCAGGCCAGAATACTGGAGTGGGTAGCCTTTCCCTTCTCCAGGGAAATCTTCCTGACCCAAGAATCAAATCCAGGGCTCCCACATTGCAGATGGATTCTTTACCAGCTGAGCCGCAAGGGAAGTGCTTAACTTCCATTACATATGGCGTTTATACCTTAAATTTCTCAAGTAGTTCATGTCTCTACATTTCAAGAAATATTTGATTTAGCGAAGAGGTATAAATCAGAGAGAACTGTCTGTAAATCAATAAAAATGATCAACGAAACTAAGAAATATTCTTGAGCATAAATGAAGATATTTATTAGTCTTTAGTTCGAAAATATAAGACAGATTAAAATCATGCAAGAAGCTAAATATTTGTTTATTAAATCTGAAAGTGAAAAGTGAAAGTCATGTCTGACTCTGCAATTCCATGGATTATACAATCCATGGAATTCTTCAGGCCAGAATGCTGGAGTGGGTAGCCTTTCCCTTCTCCAGGGGATCTTCCCAACCCAGGGATCAAACCCAGGTCTCCCACATTGCAGGTGGATTATTTACCAGTTGAGCCACGAGGGAAACCCAAGAATACTGGAGTGGGTAGCCTTTATCTTCTCTAGTGGATCTTTCTGACCCAGGAATCGAACTGGGTCTCCTGCATTGCAGGCAGATTCTTCACCATCTGAGCTATCAGGGAAACATGTATTATTAAATCTAACCATACTAAAATTAAAAATTAATTTTAATATATTAATGTGCTTCTAATATAAATAAAAATGTGTTCTATCTAGGAAGAAGAAAAGTTATAAGAATAATTAGTGACATAATACTTCCTAAAGAAAGGTATAGAAAGGGGGAAGAAAATATTATTAAATATCAACTAAATTTCAGGCGCTGTGACTCTCAGCCTGCTTGTGTTCTCTCCTTTAATTCCATCCATAAACAGATGAGAGAGGTAGTAACAAATCCATTTGGAACCGGAGAAATTTATGGTCCAGACTGAGGTAAGTTAACTGGTAGTACATGGTGGATGTAGAATTGAAATCCAATTCTGAGTGATTTCAAAAGAATATCATCACATGCTGCACTACTTACATTAAAAAAAAAAGAAAGAAAGAAAATTCTATTATCCGGTGCTGTAACATTTTACAATAAGCTAAGTGTATTTGTGGTTTTGGTCTGTTTTGAAATCAAGGTGCTTAGTAGACCTGCTCACACATGCCTTTCAGTGTTCTTCTCAGAAATAAGTTGCAGTACTGAATGGACCATGGGACTCAGAAAGTATAACATTTTCTCCCATATAAAATCTACTCTCTAGAACTGGGCTCTTTGAGCAGATTGGTACAAAAATCTTTCAATGTATACAATATTCACTCAGCAATTATTATTGATGCTAAAGATGATACAGAAGAAACTAAATTAGGCAGAATTACCTAGCATATCAGAGCAATTAACAAATCTTTGGAGGGCAATAGGGACAGATGACAAAGTATAGATACATATGCACACAGGCACACAAATGCCATTTACTTCCCAATTAGACAAGTGTTATTTGATTCCAAACACATCCTTAAAGTTATATTCTTCCAAATATTTCAAAATTGTCCTTGAAAAAAATTCTTTATATTTCTTTATAGTTTAAGTCCTTTTTTTTCCCCCATCTGTACCAATCAACTCTTCACTGCAAATAATTTCAAGAAAAGAGGGAGAAATGAAAAATTAGTAAAAATATTTTAAAAGCTCTTCAATGAAGCTACTTTAGTGAAGACTTTCTCCATCCTCCTCTTGTCAAGGCCAGTCTCTATAAGTCTTTTTAGCCCAGTTTATAAACTGCTGTTAACTTCAGCAATGGAAATTCATTTTTTTAAAAAAATGACAGAAATTACTTTCCCACTGTAAAATGAATCAATACATTCTGAATTTTGACTTCTAAAGATGCTGTTCAGGGACATGTTATTTACTCTACAGAGGGCTACAGGCATTCTAGATGAAACAGATATTCTCTCATTTGAATCACTTCTATTATTGAGGTTTACTGATATAAAGAAAATAAGTGTGGTTTTTTTTTAAATTCATCGCCAGAGAAATATTTTTTTTATCACCACTCTAAAACTTTGCTGTGAATATACTTGTTACTAGGAAATATGCTGTAAAACTGAAAATTATTTAAAATTTGAAGGCTGTGCCACCATTTATGACATTTAATGCATTTCTAGATTATATAGAATCTTACCTCTAATCTGTTCTTTCCTTGTGGTATTTTCTTTCTTTAAGTAACACTAGTTAAAATCATTGATGGGATCTCTAATCAAACAATTTAGCTTTGTCATAGTACAATTCTTGAGTTTCCTCGAATCACACAAATTATCTTGGGATCCAGTATTGCTAGGATTTTACTAAAGTGCAATTGACTTTCCTACTTAAAAAAATTACCTGAAATAGGGTCAGAATATTTGTGTTGTAGTATATAATTTGATGGGTCTGTCTGTTTATAGAAATGTTACCGATTTCTTTGTGGGAGCTGGTAGTTTGAAGTCAGTATTTGGTATGCAATTAACTAAAAAATTCTGTGTCTTGAATTTGTCATTCTTGCTGTGTGGGCTTCATCCAGAATTTCACTTTTAATGACTATATTCAAGACCAGACTTAGCTCAAGAAATTTGCTTTCGTTTGCTATTTCCTTCTGAGGTTTCCCCTGGTCCCAGATTAGCTTCTGCTTGTGAGTCTTCGTCCAGTCAGCCTGTGAACTTTCTGGTCTTGTCTGTTTTGTTTCCAGCTGTAGCCCCAGCACCTTTCCAGGTATTTAGCATGTGTCCTCAGTCATAGCTGACTCTTCGTCACTCCATGGACTGTATCCCATGGGGTCGTGGAATTTTCCATGGCAAGTGTCCTCGCTCATGGAATTTCCCAGGAAAGCATACCGGGGTGGGTTGACATTTCCTTCTCCAGGCTACCTTTTCAATCCAGGGGTCAAAACCACGTCTCTTGTATCTACTATATTTGCAGGCAGATTCTTTATCCCTGTGCCAGCTGGGAAGTGTTCTTTGGAGTACTATCATGAGTTGGGTGCCTCTTTCCCCATTATCCCCAGTTGCTGAGTGGTATGGATTTCTCAGGTGCACCCAAGGACTAATCACTCTAAAACAGTTTTATGTTTCAAATCCATCCAGATTGTATCTGCCATTATATAAACTGTCTGGCCATGGCCTCCCAGAGCACAAAATAGGGTATCATCTTGAGTAGCTGTGACTCTCTTGTACTGGAAAGTCATTTACAGCAGTAGGATCATGTATGTATTCTAGTATATTCAAAAATATCTTATCCCTGCATTTATTCAAATATGACACCATTGTTTTGATGACTTGCGTAAGTTCTAGACATAGACCAACAAGATGTAAATTTCTAACTATGAATTCTTTTAAACAAATGTCCTTTTTTGGGGTGTGTTAACAGCCCTTGATGCCACTTGGTGAAAATAGGAACACAGTCTATCAATAAGCTTGCAGTCATCCTCCTCTTTTGTTCGTTTATTTAAACATAGAGCTTCACTGGTAGCTCAGATGGAAGAGTCTGCCCACAAGGTGGGAGACCTGGCTTCAGTCCCTTTGTTGGGAAGATGCCCCGAAGGAGGGCATAGCAACCCACTCCAGTATTCTTGCCTGGAGAATCCCCAAGGAGTCTGGTGGACTACAGTCCATGGGGTCACAAAAGTCAGCCATGACTGAGTGACTAAGCACACAGATACCTAGGTCTTCAGTTCAGTTCAGTTCAGTCGCTCAGTCGTGTCTGACTCTTTGCGACCCCATGAATCACAGCACGCCAGGCCTCCCTGTCCATCACCATCTCCCGGAGTTCACCCAAACCCATGTCCATCGGGTTGGTGATGCTATCCAGCCATCTCATCCTCTGTCATCCCCTACTCCTTCTGCCCCCAATTCTTCCCAGCATCAGAATCATTTCCAATGAGTCAATTCTTCACATGAGGTGGCCAAAGTACTGGAGTTTCAGCTTTAGCATCATTCCTTCCAAAGAAATCTCAGGTCTTAGGAAGTGACAAAAGAGCCCTCTCTTTGTTGGTATCAAAGGAAATGTATTCTTTTTCTATTACTGTTGTAACAAGTTATCAGTAACACAGGAACTTAAAACAATACAAATCTATTATATTATAGTCTGTCCAAAATCTGACACAGGTCTCACCAGGCTGAAATCAGAATACCGGCAGGGCTGCATGTCTTCTGGAAGCTCTAGGGAGAATGCATGTCTTTGCCTTCCCTGGCTTATGACCCCATTCTTTCATCTTGAAAACCTGCAATAGTGGGTTTTATATGATATCATTCTGACCTCCTCTTCTGTAGTCAGCTATCTTTCTTTTTCTCTGGTCTTTCACATCTAAAACCCCTATGATTCCATTAGGCACACCCAGAACAATCTCCCCAGCTCAAGATTTTTAACTTAATCACAAGCAAATTCCTTTTTGTCATGTAAAGTAGTCTATACATCGGTTCTAGTGATTGGGTCCTAGATGTCTTTGGGAGGCCATTATTCTGTCTTCAATCACGAGTAAAAGTTCAGATAGGATTATCAGCAATCGCAAAGAACTCTTCTCTAAAGAATCCCTCTCTCTAGTTGATCACCTGTTTTTCCCATCAATAGTAAGACATTGTGTTATGTGTATGCTATCATTGTATCTTTAAATACACTATCATATAGAGTCCCTTCTAAAGGAGATCAACCCTGGGTATTCTTTGGAAGAAATGATGCTAAAGCTGAAACTCCAGTACTTTGGCCACCTCATGCAAAGAGTTGACTCATTGGAAAAGACTCTGATGCTGGGAGGGATTGGGGGCAGGAGGAGAAGGGGACAACAGAGGATGAGATGGCTGGATGGCATCACCAACTTGATGGATGTGAGTCTGAGTGAACTCCAGGAGACAGTGATGGACAGGGAGGCCTGGCGTGCCGTAACTCATGGGGTTGCAGAGTCGGACACGACTGAGCGACTGAACTGAACTTGTAACTGTTATTATCTAATTTCAACACTGATTTTTCTTTACCCATCCATTTATGGGAGCACAAGCTCAATCATACCAATTGTTTAGTTTTTTTTTTTTTTAACTAAGAAAGTTAAGTAATTGTTTCTTTAATCTCTTTGTTCTCAAGCTCAGAGTATCCTACTTGAAAAGTCTGGGATAACAGACTAGAATGAGCTAGGTAGACATACCGAAGGATTTATAGGAATTGAAGACATAATTTATGATTTTTCAAATATGAGCAGTATTTATATTACATTATACTTTGTGCTTAATGTATACTAGGGTCTGTGTATGAAATCTTATGTTCTTTTATCAAATTTGATATGAAACTTCTTGAAAGCAGAATCAGTCAAGAATCAAATGTATCTAACCCATATTTGCATCATTAAAATTTCCACTCTTATCTGTTCTAATATAGTCATGTTGTCCAGACCGCTTGTCTCTTCCAGACTTTTGAGAGAGAACACTCTCATGTCCTCGTCCTCTTCACTGAGCAGGAGGCAGTACACAATGCTCAGGTCAGACCAGTCCTCGGTCTACTCCATGAGTGTACCTTTTAAGGCGTCTCACCTGTTACCTGGGCAATGGCTACATTCACCACCCATGTTAAAAAGTGAATACTTGCAAAGTTCTCTCTTCTTGTGGGAAGTAGGGTTGGGAGCAGTTTCAGTGTACCTTCACTCTCGATCCTGCTTTTCCAGGCCTCTGCTGCTAGGGGAACCTTGGAGACATTAATGTAGTGCAGCAGGAGGAGTAGCAGTGGGTTGGCCTTCTCTCATCACTGATGGGCAGACTGGCATTAGCTCTGCTATACCAGACTGAGTGGTGGTGTTGACATAGCCTTTAGCATCACAGAAAACAGGAAAAAAAAAATCAAAATGTGTATCCTTCTTCCCCTGCCTGATGTTGATGTATGTGAAAGCAAACTAAAATAGGGAAATATGAGTTGAGGCACTTTGTCGACACAGTTCTCATGAAGGAAGCCTGACTGGGAGTGATCGAGAACAGAGAAAACACCTGGGAACTGTGCTAAAATGCTGATTCTGATTCAATAGGTCTAGGGTGGGATCTAAACTTCTACATTTCTAAGAAGCCTCAGTTATTATTGATGCTTCTGGTTCTCACATCATAGCAACACAGATGTAGAGCAATACTCACTCCTTTCCATGGTGACGGTAAGACCTCCAGTATACAAGGAGATACCATAAACAAGGACATCTAAATTGTGCTGTCCTCGCAGTATTAGTTGGTAAGAAAGGACATGGATGGATTTGCATGTGGGGAGTGTTTTTGTGCTTCCCTCATGACTACCTGGCCGCTGTGTGTCTTAATGGTTGTAGCAGGGGATTCAGAGCAAGTCCCAGCAGAGCCCCTGACTCGTTAGAGAAGCCCTGTGCAAGTCACTTTATCATCCTAATTTTTTTCTTTCTAAAATAAAGATTTGGATACTTGTTCCAGGCTTCTTTTGCACATACTGTGAGTATTAACAGGGGACTACTTTAAAGAAAGAGTAGATGCAAATAGAAGACATTATTACTACTTGCTGTCATCTCTTTTCTATGTACCATCCAATTTCCCTTCTTACTACTTACACATGATTTATCTCTAGCCCACGTTCTCTCCATTTTCTTGGGATTCTTCTCATGTGACCATGTGATGTATTATTCAAATATCCCAGCTTCTTTTATTGCTAATTATATATTAACCAGGTTCTGACTTCATTCTTCTCTGCATTGAATCCTAGTCCAGGCATGACACTGACAAAAACGATTCCTAGAGCTCAGAGGAAATTTTGGCAAATGACAGTTCTCTTTTAGGGCTGTTAGTCTTAATGGAATATTTGATAAGATGGTAATAACCCCTGAGATCCTTTTATAGCAAACCCAGGGGCAATATGTGTGTGTGTGTATGTGTGTGTGTGTGTGTGTGTGCGAACAGTCTCAGTGACTTTTATTTATTCATTTAAGTTTTCAGTGAGATCAGTTCTTGAAGGTATTTCATAATGACAATTTCTTCAAACATGGTAAACAGTTATGATCCAAGTCATCTTCCTCCTTCCAATTATACCTATTGATGGATATAAAAAATTCCTCATATGTATCACTCAGTTTCTGTTTAAAACTCATTTCCTCAGCTCTCACTTTAAAGAACTACTCACCATCCTGTAGGTTCTCTCCTCTGTTAGTTTGCAGAATCAGCAATTTGGTTCCTCAAGCCCATATTGTCACCTACATGTCATCCATTATGTCCTGTGTTTTCATCTCCCTCTTCAAATACTGCATTCCAGTATCCTATGGTTAGAAATGTGAAAGTTTCCTACTGGGGGGGGAAATATGTATTGATCTTGTCAGCTATATACAACATAATCCAATTCTTCTATTTTGAATGTAAGGTCCAGTGTTTAACCATATGAGTGGGCAGGCAATATAAACATTTTGAGGGTAATAATAATGATGTGTTAAGGTTTATTTGCCCCTTTACTACTCCTGACCCTGTGCAGAGTGCTTAACATAGAAGTTCTAATTTAATTCTTGCAACAATTGTATAAGGAAATAGTAATTAACAAAAGAAATGAATAAACAAAACAGAAACAGACTCAGAGGCAGGGAACAAACTAGTAAGTTGCTAGAGGGGTGAGAGTGGGGCTGGTAAAACAGGTGAAGGGAATTAAGAGGTGCAGACTTCCAGTTATAAAATAAACAAGTCACAGGAATACAATGTAGAACTAGGGAATATAGTCAATAATATTGTAATAACTTTGCAGAGTAACATGATTACTAGGCTTAACATGACTGGCCTAGTTCATAATGTATATAAGGGGTTTCCCTGGTGGTTCAGTGGCAAAGAATCCACCTGAAATGCAGGAGACATGGGTTCAATCCCTGGGTTGGGAAGATCTTCTAGAGAAGGCCATGGCAACCCACTCCAGTATTCTTGCCTAGAGAATACCATGGGCAAAGGAGCCTGGTGGGCTATAGTGCATAGAGTCACAAAGAGTTGGACAGGACTGAAGCCACTGAGCATGCATGCATGAAGCCACTGAGCATGCATGCATGCAAGGTATATAAACTTCGAATTATTATATTATACCTGAAACTAATACAATGTTGTATGTCAAATGTCCTTCAACCTTTAAAAGGGCGGGGGGAGACAATACATTCATTTTGCACTTATTGTTGCTGAATGTTAGCTAAGTAATGCTGCTTAAGATCACCCAGAAATAAGCACAAGAACCTCTAATCAAGCAGAAACCATTCTCCTTTTAAAGTCTGTGCTCTCTTCATCATTGTGCTAAATTGTTTTGGCAAAAGTTTACTAATTCTGGATCTGGACAGTGGCATTGACCAAACAGAAAATATGTGTCCATCTCGGGCGTGTTCAAAGTGCCATTTTGAGGTCTTCATTGGAGCTGAATTGTTCCAGTTTCCACCTCTATAACATGTGTGGAGCTAACAGTAAACCTGTTTCATTACATCATTACCTTAATTAATGTGTTCATAATAATGGCTTGGAATTTATTTAACCACAATAATAACTTCATTTAATATGAATGGCTTGATACATAGGCAGCACTGAGTTGCAGCATTCCTGATGCTGTTTCCAGAAGATTTACCACATGGCTAATGGGAAATCACCTTTGTGATCCTGCAACACCTGTTAACGCCTTGGTTCACCTCCGAAGCTTGATCTTTTTATGTGAAGTTAGGCAGCCATGGTGAGATAAATAGGGACCCAGTGAATTATTAATTATTTTTAACAGCATTGTAATGGTTGCATTGCTATTAAAAAGTTTTGCAGTGCTGCAATAAGAGATTCATAAAGCACATCCTTTATAACCTTTATAAAGTGGTTTGAGGAACCAAAAGATCAGTGTAGAGTATGACATAGGCCAGGAAGATTTTTAATGTGTTGACACCAAGGGATAGCCCTGTTCGCTTCAAGACTCCACCTTTCTGGAACCAATATAATTTGGAGGGAGGTGGGAGAAACATGATTAGTCTCCCTGTGTTATCACTCAACATTATATGTCAGGCTTAACCAGTAAAATAAGAACTGTTCAGATTTTAAAGAATTCAGTAATAAAAATGAATGGGATATGTTTAAATATCCCTCAGTAGAGCACATTTGTGGGCAGAAGGTGAGGGATCAAATCCACATATGACTTGTGTATAGTTAGAAAAAAAAAATCTTCCCCTTAAGCGAGGTGAACCAGCTGAAATCAATTGACTGATTGATAAGGTTGACAAATGAAGCAGAGACCCATGTGCCCCTTCCTCCCTGGTGATGGAGCTGTAGTTGAGTGAACAATGCCTCATCTGGGCCTGTTATTTCCCATCCTTCCTTGCAGTGATAAAGTCCTTCCCAGTGGAGTGTGAGTGGGAGTGATGAGTGTTGTATGTTAGGCTGAGCCACGGCCACGTATTCCTCCATGTTCTTTCTATTCTCTTCTCACGAGTCACAGCATGGAGGTGTCCACAGCCTAATGTATCAACTAGGTAAAAGAGGGTAGGGTGTTCAGGACAAAATAACAAAATGAAGGCAACCTGAATCTTTGAATGATTTCAGGGGTAAAGCTGTCTGCCAGCCTGGACCAATGACTTCATTCTGTGAGTTCTGTGTGCAACTGACAAACCTTCTTAAACCACTGTTGAAGCTTTTGACTTATTTATTTATTAACAGTAACTTAACCTTCACCTTAACTAGTGCAACAAACTTAACAAAAATGACCCACACTATTCATTGAAATGAATCAAATTTAATAGATGGCCACAGGCTAAGATCTTATGGGAAACAAATCTACTTAGGTCTCATGCAGATAACAAGAGATTGAAGACAGCCAGGATGAAAGTTGTTTGTCTGGTTTCAGATATTCCATAAGCTGCTTTCAAGGGATGAGGCATTGAAGTATTTATCAGAAAGTACAATTAGCAATAAATGAAATCTATTCCTTTATAGAGATGAACAAAACCTACTTTCTATGTATTAGTCATACCCTCATCTGATTAAATCAGGAAATATTTAACATGACTTTACTTCTGAAGTTATGAACCTCAACACTTTGTTATTCAAATAATATTATTGCTATTAATTCCAGAAGTTATCTGTTGTATAGTCAATGAAATAACCTTGCCAAGCTTAACTAGCCCAAATAACTTCTGGTAAAGAAAAACATCAGCATGGGATATAGATATCAAAGGTTCCAATTATTGTTGAAAACAGCATTTTTATGAAGTAGAATAAGAATACCTCTCATCTTCTATGCTCATCCTTACTGATAATAAGTGTTAGTAGAGAGCAGGTGCAGACATGTTAGAATGGTGTGTAAAAGCAGAACAAAACTACACAGGAAGTATAATTATATATATTAAAAAATCCTTTCCTTCTGGAGAAAGAGATTAACATTCTGTGCTTCCTTAAGCCCCAAAAGGGAGTGACATGAGGCACTGGATTTGTTCTGCCAGTTATTGATAGCCACAAAAAAAATGTCAGTATTCTACTAGTTCATGGAAAAGAGGAAACCATTTCAAAAGTCAATGAATACGAGGTTGAAAAGGGTAGGAATCTTAGGATGGTGATCTTTTCCAAGCCCTTTTCACAAATGCTATGCTAAGCTTAAATAGGCAAACTGAATACATGAAACTATATAGGAGCATAACCCTGAAGAAAAAATGAAGCAGGGAGTTCAATAAACATTAAAGGAACTTCATCAGTGTGAACAGTAGCTGATATTATTAAGAATCTCCCTTGAATGTGCTGAAGACATTGATTCCCTAAAGCTTCATCTATAGGTGCTAGATTCTGTATCATTAGAGAACTTTTAAAAGATGATTGGAAATCCCTTTGGATAAGTGAGTAATCCATAATACTCTTATTTGAATTTACTATCAGTCATTTTATAAGATCAGCTTTTAAGAATAATTACTTTGGTAATAATTGTACTCTGTGTACAATATTATTATCCCAACAATGAGTTTAAGCAAAGGATGAGGTAGCTCCTCTGAATCAGCCTTCGATTTCTGAAATTCCAAAACTAAAGACCATAGCAATCATTATAATTTCGGGCTGTATATCCCCATGTTAAGGCTATACCCAATGAAGTGTCCATTGTATGTGTGTGCATGAGCACTCAATCCCTCAGTCATGTCTGTCCAATTCTACGACCCCATGGATGATATAGCCTGTCAGGCTCCTCTGTCCATTATAAGTCTCTAAAAAAGCAAAGAGGTTATCAAAGAAGAGACTTGGAGTCAGGACAGAATACTAAAGGAAATATTGTCTATTTAAATTGATTTCAAAGACATATTTTAGAAGACAGAGTTCCCTCCTCACCTAGGCAAATACAGAAAAATGGACTCTATGTTGTGATCAGGACTCTTATTTACATACAATATAATCCAGTCTACCTTTTTTAAGCTTAAAAAAAATTATTAGAAGTTAAAGATAGTTCAGAATCATTGAGAACCCTGAAGAAACAAATCCCAAGCTGAACACCTAAGAATGACTTCTAACATCTCACCATGGAACTGGGTCACCAAATGAATTGCTGTCTTTGCAGTAATCTAGAATCTAGAAAGCTGCTGAATCAGAAAGCCACCCACCCAGTTAGGAGGCTATTATCCCAGCAGCCAGCACTAAAACCATTCCCCTGCTGCTTTGATCAGGAAGTAGTGAGATCAGGAAGCTGCCACTAAAATTATTGGCTCTAAAACCATTCTTTCTTTGCCAAGATCCTTACCAAAATATAGGCACCTGGCCTTACCCCTTCAGTGTTTCTCAGCTCCTGATCAAAGTCTCAGAAGTGTTCCTGTGGTTGGTGATACAAGTAATGAGCAGTATCTACAAAGGAGTTCAAGGAATATAGCTTTTATCTACCAGGGTAAAATGTAGGGGTAGGTGTTCAGCATGCCACTTACAGCATGTTCTATAGAACTTTAGCATCAATCTTATTGCATTGATCAAGTTCCCACTGGCTTCTATCATAGGATTGGCAGGGAGGTCCTGGGAAGAAGGGATGTGGAAGAAGGTTGGAAATGAGTGCTCTAGAAATAAAATACTCAAGAACATCATTACTGGGAATACCTAATGGGAATTTAATACTGGAGCACATGTGTGGTTCTTCCATTGTCTGGATGCTTTTAAAAACCATTGCCAGATGTTCAGTTTATTAAGCCTTAGCAGAGATGGTATTACTCACTTCACAGACTTGTATGAAATACACACTTCTTAGAAATTATGGGGAATGATGTGGTTTAGAGCCATAAGAACCATACATACTTTCACTCAAGTGAATTCAGTTAACCCGTATCTCTTGAGCCCCATGTTGGTTGTCATGCACTGTGGAAGCTGTAGGGAAAAAGATGTGCCTTCTGTGAAGAAGATCACAACCTAAATTGGGTAGATTCCAGTTATAAAACTTTATAGTAAAATAGAAATAAATAAAGAATATTATTTTTCTGAACCCAGGTAAAGCTGCAGATATCCTCCAGTACTAAGCTCATATTAAGGAGATATCCCCCACCCCTAGTGGAGTGAAGTGTTTTCATAACCACTGGTCTCTGCCCTGTGATTTAAGAGATTATAATTTAGTCATGGCTGCAAACATGGCTCCAAACATGGCTTCAACCATAGCTAGAAGGGTATTGTTCACTATAGATTTTCAAAATTGTTCCATAATACAGCACCTCAAACTTAATAGAATGTTAATCTCTTATGCCTGAAAAGATTCCATCCTGGGAGTGTAACTAAAGGAAAACATGACCTGAGTGCATGTCTATACTGTCTGTTCACCCTCCTGCAGTGTGTAAGCTGTTTTGCTTCAGTTGTTTTTAAGAGAGTTTATGAATCGTGTTCAGCCAAACATGCTGAATTGCCATCAGTTCTCAATTCATCTTTGGGGCATGTTATGCTCATTATCATATCTATCGTGACTACTTTATCAGATTCTTTTTTTCCCAGTACATTGCTGTCCTAACATATTGTCATTAGCATTTCAAGTGAATTTGCTTGCACATAGTAGTTGTTCAGTAAAAATATGTTTCAGTAATATTTTAAGGACAGTTATTGCTTCCTACTGAGTGTTATTCAGAGATGGTTTGACTCCAAGTGGTTGTCTGTGAGGGTCAGGAATGCTCACTTATGGCTTTAAATGAAACCAGTACAAAGAGTTTTTCAGGCAATCATCAGCTCTGTGTGCCCTTATGCACCATTTTTCCTATGATATCCTTGAATACAATGCTCCATTTCTTTACTAGTCCACAGTGTGTATGTCACAATATCTATTTGACTGCATTGTGACTATAATTATTATTTCTTTTTGACTCAGCTAATTGTGTTAATTCCTTTTCCTTGCTCTGCAAAATGTCCCCTCAGATGGTGTTTAACAAGAGCACATATAACAAGAAGCAAATTGTTTCTGGGAAGTGCTATTTACCTTTTTTATTTTCTGCTTTGTTAGTGATGCAGAGGTTTCATTAGCAAGTAACAAATGAATAGCAAAGACAGCTAATCTTACACATGTACACACCACAGACACACACAGACACACAATAGAGAATACAACCACACCATCTCATGAAGAAGAAAGGAATGAAAAGCACATTTAGGCTAATGGGGTTTATTATTGCATCATTATTTAAACAGATGATACTCTAAGTAATTGGTAGCCCCATCACATAATGGAGTTCTATATTTTTCCTTATGAAGAAATGGAGCCAAACTTGCAGTACTTCACAAATGTGATGAGATTGAGCCCTACAGCATTTTTATTGTCTCAGAAAGCCCATGCATTCCCATCAGAGGGGTATCTTGGATTTAGAACAGCAGATAAGTACAAATAAAGCTTGAATTATAAGGATTAATCTCTCCAAAATGTCCAAGAAAAAGACAGAAAATGCAGAAATACATGTGCAATGATTAGGGCTCTTTGAGATAGACTGTTTAGTACTGAAATGCTTATCTGCCACTCAGTGATGAACTGAAATCCCAGAGACCATTTAGGTAGAAATGTAGTACATCTCATAGATAGCTGAGAAGAGAGGAAGAAGGTGGTACCACACAACTGAAGGAAAAACATACACAATTTCTAATTTAGGTGGTCTGGAGAGCTTCTCCATCACTAGAGCTCATTCCAGTCAGAAAGTAGAAGAACCTGAGTTACCCTGGTGGTATTTCTCCCACGCTTTTGAATGATGCATCCTATGAAGTACAGAAATAATTTAAAATCTACCAGAAAATGCCAAACTAAGAAATTCAGTAAGTTGGTATACAGAAGGGATAATCAAATCAAAACTATTGACTCCTAGTCAGATGATTCCTAATAGAAGTTGCAGTAAAGAAGGTTTGGATTCATTACAAGAAGAAAGTGCTAAAATTTTTTTAAAATTCTTTAATGATGAAATGGGTTTTCTTATGAGGTGATGAACTCCAAATCTCTGTAAAGACAAAACAAAGTCTAGATGACTATTAAATATCCATCCATTGATTTATTCAGTCATGCATTTATTTAACAAATATTTATCAGACTCCTGCTTTATTTGTCAGGGGATGGTTAGCTAGAAACATCCAAGATATATTCAACTCAAAGAAACAGAGAATTCTGAATTAAGGGCAAGAATTGCAGCTGTAGGAGTTAATTGATAATATCTGAGGCAATTGTAAACATGTGTGTCTTAAATACCTGTGGTGTCTACTCTTCTACCCCTCAGATCATTTGCATCTAGTCCATGTATTAGGGTAAAGCTCTATACAATACTCTGTCTTCTCACTGTGGTTCCTTTTCCATCTTTATCTTATTGTTCAGTAGTTACTTTTCCAGACAAATTGAGTCCGGAACATTGCTTTGGTGCTCTTGTTTGCATGGGAAATTGTCAGGCCTGATCTGACCTGCCTTTCCATCAGGATTATAAAGGTGACGGATAGTCAATTTCAGGGATTCATGATCCATTTTACCACGGCGCTTCACCTTGCAGCTAAGTAATACAGCTGTGATAAAATCAGCCATAATCACTGCATCTTACTCAGCCCTGCCTTGGCTATAAATACTTGTTTCATAACAAAAAAAGCAAATGGAACAAAAGGGAAGATAGAAGAAAGATGGAGGCAGATTTGAAGGTTTATTCACAGTGACTAATGGGAAAATGTGTTTATAGTTTTTACCCTATTCATTTTTCTGTACAGCAAATGGAAATATATATCACATAATCAAAAAATGTGCTTGTAGTTGATTCATCAACATCAATTATAAGCATTTTCTAAAGTATTTATATGTGCTTAGAATGATTATCCTTAGCACTGTCAGAGAAGGCAATACATATGGGACACAGGTCCAGGCATGAAGACCTTAAAATTTAATATCAGTTCAGTTCAGTTGCTTAGTCATATCTGAATCTTTGCAAACCCATGGACTGCATACGTCAGGCTTCCCTGTCCAGCACCAACTCCTCAAGCTTACTCAAACTCATGTCCATTGAGTCAATGATGCCATCTAACCATCTCATCCTCTGTCATCCCCTTCTCCTCCTGCCTTCAATCTTTCCCAGTGCCAGGGTCTTTTCCAGTGAGTCAGTTCTTTGCATCAGGTGGCCAACATATTGGAGTTTCAGCTTTAGCATCAGTCCTGCCAATGAATATTCAGGACTGATTTCCTTTAGGATTGACTGGTTGTATCTCCATGTAGTCCAAGGGACTCTCACGAGTCTTCTCCAACACCACAGTTCAAAAGCATCAATTCTTTGATGCTCAGTTTTCTTTATAGTCCAAAATTTAATATATACATGTACATATGGGTATCCACATATAACAAATCTCTTTTGGGAGCAGACATACAGAAAATGATATCAACACAAAATATGAGAAAGTTGAAGAGAGTGGTAAATCTTGGAGTCAAAATTATCTCAGTCATTTATTGCTGAAACACATTGCATTTTGAAAATGCAAAAGAAAAAGCAGTGATGGAAGCAGAGAAAAGCAAGCCCTTAAAGAGCTCACATTTTAGAAAAGAAAAGCAGAAAACAAAACAGCAACAGAATAAACTCTATCATGTTTTAGGAGTAGTGAGGGGAAAGAAGCATACAGAGGGGAAGAACATAGAAATAATCAGGTATGGGAAATTTTTCAGATATACTGGCTGACATTTTAGACTCCTTCCTGACAGTTGAGTAAAAGACTTGAAAATAAGCCATTCAGATGCTTGGGGGTTGAAATATCAGGTTCAAAAGAACTCAAGCAGATGTGTGCCTGGTATGTGTGAAAATCAGAGAGGAGGCTAGTGTGGCTGTTGAAGTCTGATTAAGGGGCCGACAAAGCCAGAGAGATAACAGCAGTCTGGATGGAAAGGAACCTTAGAGCACTTAAACACTTGAGGTTCTTCTCTTTGTGAGACCGTTGTAATCTTGAGCAGAAAAAATGACAAGCTCCAACCTAAATCCTTAAATGATCACTTTGGTTGCTATGAGAAGAATATCCAGTAAAAGAACATGAAGGAAGCAGGAAACAGGCTCTACTACTGCAGTATTGCAGACTAGAGCAGATGCTGACCCTGATAAGGGTGGCATTGTGGTGGTGAGAAATAATCAGTGTGTGGAGCTATCTTTAGGTTGATCGGACAATCTCATGGCAGAATGAATGTGGTATGTGAGTGAGAGAAACCAGGGGAGACAGCACCCTCAGGGGTAGGACAATGGATTTGCCATCAACTTGGATGGATGCCAGAGGAGTAGAAGTCGTGAAGACTAGGGACTCAGTGTGTTTGCTTTCTTCACTATCCCAGTTCTGAAGGTGTGAAATTACCCCCAGTATTACTAACTCCATTATGGTGGTATGAAAACCAAAGATTTGAAAGTTGAAGCCTTCCTCAAGATCATACATTGAATCAGATTTACCTAATTTCACATCTGGGCCTTTTAAATTGAGAATACAGTGAGTGAGTACTGTCTCTTCATTCGTGTCCAGTTCTGTGCAACCCCATGGACTGTAGCCCTCCAGGCTCCTCTGTCCATGGGATTCTCCAGGCAAGAATACTGGGGTGGGTTGCCATGCCCTCCTCCAGGGGATCTTCCTGACCCAGGAATCGAACCCCGGTCTACTACATTTGCTTTCAGTGGCAGGCAGGGTTTTGTTATTGTTGTGTTTTACCACTAGCGCCACCTGGAAGCCCAGTCAACAATAGCTACGTAATAATGTTCCTTTCCCTGAGATAACATTCCAGTTCTTCCAGGGATTCTTTCCTGTTTTCAACAAGGATTATGTCCGCACTTCAGCTTTATCCAAATCCTTTAGAACTATAATATAAAAGAGCTTCATATTGAGATTGCATGATGTAGGTTGTTAAATGGGAAAGGGGAAAGGATTTTAACCAAGTGGGCAGAATTGGATTTGCAAATGCTTACTAGCTATGCAATTGTGGGGAACTTATTTAACTTCTTTGAGCCTCAGATTCTTTATCTGCAAAATGGGAATAATCAGTTCAGTTCAGTCGCTCAGTCATGTTCGACTCTGCGACTCCATGAACCGCAGCACGCCAAGCCTCCCTGTCCATCACCAACTCCCAGAGTTCACCCAAACCCATGTCCATTGAGTCGGTCATGCCATCCAACCGTCTCATCCTTTGTCGTCTCCTTCTCCTGCCCTCCATCTTTCCCAGCATCAGGGTCTTTTCAAATGAGTCAGCTCTTCACATTAGGTGGCCAAAGTATTGGAGTTTCAGCTTCAAAATCAGTCCTTCTAATGAACACCCAGGACTGATCTCCTTTAGGATGGACTGGTTGGATCTCCTTGCAGTCCAAGAGTCTTCTCCAACACCACAGCTCAAAAGCATCAATTCTTCTGCGCTCAGCTTTCTTTATAGTCCAACTGTCACATCCATACATGACCACTGGAAAGACCATAGCCTTGACTAGACGGACCTTTGTTGACAAAGTAATGTCTCTGCTTTTTAATATTTTATCTAGGTTGGTCCTAACTTTCTTTCCAAAGAGTAAGGATCTTTTAATTTCATGGATGCGATCACTATCTGCAGTGAATTTGGAACCCAGAAAAACAAAGTCAACCACTGTTTCCCATCTATTTGCCATAAAGTGATGGGACTGGATGCCATGATCTTAGTTTTCTGAATGTTGAGGAATAATAATACCTACTTAAATGGCATTTAACCACAGGATGATGTGAGGCGTAAATAAGAACATATATGTGGCTAGTATAGTGCCTAGAACAGGGTAGACACAATAAAAATGGCTAGTGCTGCTGTTGTTATCCTCATTATTATTATTTGAGCTGCCTTCTACCTGTTCACCTTTCTCACCAAGCAGTGCACCCCACCTGCTTACACCTGATCTGTATGTGAAGCTGGATTTGCCTGCTTCCTCTGTCCTTTAGAAATCTGCCACCCCTCCCCCCTATTTCCAGATCTCAGTCTTCATGCTACTCCTGCTTTGTTTCCCATTATGCCTTCTATTATGGCATCTTTCATCTTGTATGGAATTCTAAGTGAGTTATAAATCCTTGTAACAATACCATGAGGCAGATTGACTTGGTTATAGAACACATTACAGGGAGAAGCAAGGTCTTCATCATCATTTTCTTCAATATTGAATATTTACTAGATTTATATTATATATTAGGCACTCAGAAAACATCACATGGAGCACCAACATTACCATTGCCCTCTAGAAGCATCTCTTTTAAACATGAGTCTCCTAAGTCTCACATCATTGAGTTGAGTGTCCCCTTCTGTGCCACTCCACCTATATACCCAATAAAATAGCTTCATAAAAACAACAACAACAACAAAACCACCTTAAACTGGGTAAATAATTTGCAGGAAATTTATTTTATAACTGTTTATTTATCCCCTGTTCATGCTGAATTATTTTTATTAGACAGAATATATAGGAAATTAATGAAACTGTTGCTGAGTTGTGAAATGAGACTTCCTACATTGCAATTTCCTTTCTTCTTTCAGCCTTCCCCAGACTACTGGATTGCATTTTTCTGTCCTTTGCTACATTTGAGGGTTAACAATCAACTCCCCTAGGCGTCTCTCCATTCGGTACCCTCCCACTATGGCTTTTTTTTCCCATAAACTCTCTTAGAGCCTATTTGTTTTGAAATGTATCATTGCCCTCTGCCATCTTCCACTCCATTTCCCTCAGGTTTCCATTTCATGTTCCAGTTTGTTTTATTTGGACATTCTCTGTGGGTTCATATTCCTTTCCAATACAATTTTCCCACTGGGTTATGCCATCTCCCACTCTCCTTCCCTGTGGCTCTTTCAGCATGCAGTGTCCAAATCATATGACATAACGTGCTGTAAAGATCTTTGTAAAGTATAATAGGTTAACCAAATGTTATTTGCTATTTTACTGTTTTATCTTGGAGAACAGCAAGATGAGAGAGAGGAAATAAGGGGTAAAATGAATAGATACATCTTTGGGAAAGGGAAATAAAAGGATTACTGATGCATTCAATGACTTGATAGGAGCAAATGCAAAATTTCCAAATAAGTTGTTATTATAAAGAGTGAATGAAAATGTCTAAGTTGCTTGATACAGATTTTTAAAATGATTTCAGAAATATGTGTGCATGAACTTAAAAGTAGCTGGTGGGCACCAAAGTGGTCTACTCGTGATAATTGATATAAAGAAAAATATAAATGTGAAGCAATAGTAAACATGATGAGTCTTTAAACATC
>SJYX01021389.1:0-27793 GCA_006410675.1 Oreotragus oreotragus | reverse complement strand
CCTTCTCCTGCCCTCCATCTTTCCCAGCATCAGGGTCTTTTCAAATGAGTCAGCTCTTCACATTAGGTGGCCAAAGTATTGGAGTTTCAGCTTCAAAATCAGTCCTTCTAATGAACACCCAGGACTGATCTCCTTTAGGATGGACTGGTTGGATCTCCTTGCAGTCCAAGAGTCTTCTCCAACACCACAGCTCAAAAGCATCAATTCTTCTGTGCTCAGCTTTCTTTATAGTCCAACTGTCACATCCATACATGACCACTGGAAAGACCATAGCCTTGACTAGACGGACCTTTGTTGACAAAGTAATGTCTCTGCTTTTTAATATTTTATCTAGGTTGGTCCTAACTTTCTTTCCAAAGAGTAAGGATCTTTTAATTTCATGGATGCGATCACTATCTGCAGTGAATTTGGAACCCAGAAAAACAAAGTCAACCACTGTTTCCCATCTATTTGCCATAAAGTGATGGGACTGGATGCCATGATCTTAGTTTTCTGAATGTTGAGGAATAATAATACCTACTTAAATGGCATTTAACCACAGGATGATGTGAGGAGTAAATAAGAACATATATGTGGCTAGTATAGTGCCTAGAACAGGGTAGACACAATAAAAATGGCTAGTGCTGCTGTTGTTATCCTCATTATTATTATTTGAGCTGCCTTCTACCTGTTCACCTTTCTCACCAAGCAGTGCACCCCACCTGCTTACACCTGATCTGTATGTGAAGCTGGATTTGCCTGCTTCCTCTGTCCTTTAGAAATCTGCCACCCCTCCCCCCTATTTCCAGATCTCAGTCTTCATGCTACTCCTGCTTTGTTTCCCATTATGCCTTCTATTATGGCATCTTTCATCTTGTATGGAATTCTTAGTGAGTTATAAATCCTTGTAATAATACCATGAGGCAGATTGACTTGGTTATAGAACACATTACAGGGAGAAGCAAGGTCTTCATCATCATTTTCTTCAATATTGAATATTTACTGAATTTATATATTAGGCACTCAGAAAACATCACATGGAGCACCAACATTACCATTGCCCTCTAGAAGCATCTCTTTTAAACATGAGTCTCCTAAGTCTCACATCATTGAGTTGAGTGTCCCCTTCTGTGCCACTCCACCTATATACCCAATAAAATAGCTTCATAAAAACAACAACAACAACAAAACCACCTTAAACTGGGTAAATAATTTGCAGGAAATTTATTTTATAACTGTTTATTTATCCCCTGTTCATGCTGAATTATTTTTATTAGACAGAATATATAGGAAATTAATGAAACTGTTGCTGAGTTGTGAAATGAGACTTCCTACATTGCAATTTCCTTTCTTCTTTCAGCCTTCCCCAGACTACTGGATTGCATTTTTCTGTCCTTTGCTACATTTGAGGGTTAACAATCAACTCCCCTAGGCGTCTCTCCATTCGGTACCCTCCCACTATGGCTTTTTTTTCCCATAAACTCTCTTAGAGCCTATTTGTTTTGAAATGTATCATTGCCCTCTGCCATCTTCCACTCCATTTCCCTCAGGTTTCCATTTCATGTTCCAGTTTGTTTTATTTGGACATTCTCTGTGGGTTCATATTCCTTTCCAATACAATTTTCCCACTGGGTTATGCCATCTCCCACTCTCCTTCCCTGTGGCTCTTTCAGCATGCAGTGTCCAAATCATATGACATAACGTGCTGTAAAGATCTTTGTAAAGTATAATAGGTTAACCAAATGTTATTTGCTATTTTACTGTTTTATCTTGGAGAACAGCAAGATGAGAGAGAGGAAATAAGGGGTAAAATGAATAGATACATCTTTGGGAAAGGGAAATAAAAGGATTACTGATGCATTCAATGACTTGATAGGAGCAAATGCAAAATTTCCAAATAAGTTGTTATTATAAAGAGTGAATGAAAATGTCTAAGTTGCTTGATACAGATTTTTAAAATGATTTCAGAAATATGTGTGCATGAACTTAAAAGTAGCTGGTGGGCACCAAAGTGGTCTACTCGTGATAATTGATATAAAGAAAAATATAAATGTGAAGCAATAGTAAACATGATGAGTCTTTAAACATCCACTATTGAAACAGGAGGAACTTGAAAGTAATTATAAGTCAATAGTATAAACCCAATATTTTTCTATAGCTAAGAGAGACATATGGATGGGCATCATTGGAAAAGTTATAACAAACCAAACAGAAATGCCTCTATACAGATTTTATTACCAAAACACAAAATACACGTTATTGACCTACAGAGATTTAGCAGTTCTAAATTTAACAGAGGGCTTCCCTGTTGGCTCAGACAGTAAAGCGTTTGCTTGCAATGCAGGAGACCTGGCTTTGATCCCTGGGTCAGGAAGATCCCCTGGAGAAGGAAATGGCAACCCACTCCAGTACTCTTCCCTGGAAAATTCCATGGACTGAGAAGCTCGTAGGCTACAGTCCGTGGGGTCACAAAGAGTCGGACACAACTGAGCGACTTCCCTTTCACTTTCTTTCAAATTTAACAGAAAAGTGAAGCAACAAGCTAAATGAAAATAGATAGTTTTTTTTTTCAGTTTAGAAAAGCAAATACTGAGATGGATTGTAATATAAGCAAATGAGATCAGTAGTGTATATTTCTTAGAAAGTGTGTTCTGTGAAGCACTAGTTATACCAGCGGTTAATAACTAATTTGTGAAGATAAGAATTGAGCATTATGAGACTTACTACAAGACTTCTCAGTAAGTGCTATTTTCCAGTATTTATTATAAACCTAGAAAAAAGCATGTGCTTCATTTCCCAAACTTATTTGACTATGAAATCCTATTCTTATGGGTAGGTCATCTTACAAGACTATAATTCAACTGAAAGTCTTCAGGAAGTTTTTTCCTATGTTAGGGATACTACTTCAGATAGGAAGAATAAACATCTAGATTCACTGACATGCCAAAGTGGTAAAAACAAAACAAAACAAATAGCACATTCAAGCATGCATTTTAAACTTTAATTTATTTTTAATTGGAGGGCAATTGCTTTACAATATTATATTGGTTTCTGCCATACATCAACATGAATCAGTCATAGGTCCCATCCCACCCCTGTAGATTGTCATAGAGCATCAGGTCTGATCTCCCTTAATCACCCCACTGACTATTTTACCTAAGGTAATGGAAACAGTGGAAACAGTGGTTGACTTTATTTTGGGGGGGCTCCAAAATCACTGAAGGTGGTGACTGAAGCCATGAAATTAAAAGACTCTTACTCCTTGGAAGGAAAGTTAGGACCAACCTAGACAGCACATTAAAAAGCAGAGATGTTACTTTGTCAACAAAGGTCCGTCTAGTCAAGGCTATGGTTTTTCCAGTAGCCATGTATAGATGTGAGAGTTGGACTATAAAGAAAGCTGAGCACCAAAGAATTGATGCTTTTGAACTGTGGTGTTGGAGAAGACTCTTGAGAGTCCATTGGACTGCACAGAGATCCAACCAGTCCGTTCTAAAGGAGATCGGTCCTGGGTGTTCCTTGGTAGGACTGATGTTGAAGCTGAAACTCCAATACTTTGGCCACATGATGCAAAGAACTGACTCACTGGAAAAGACCCTGATGCTGGGAAAGATTGAGGGCAGGAGGAGAAGGGGACAACAGAGGATGAGATGGCTGGATGGCATCACTGACTTGATAGACGCGAGTCTGAGTGAACTCCGGGAGTCGGTGATGGACAGGGAGGCCTGGCGTGCTGCGATTCATGGGGTCGCAAAGAGTCGGACACGGCTGAGCGGCTGAACTGAGCTGAATGTCCGTGTGTCAGTATTGCTCTATTTGTCTCACCCTCTCCTTCCCCCACTGTGTCTGCAAGTCTGTCCACTATCTGTGTCTCCACTGGTGCTTGGCAAATAGGTGCATCAGTACCACCTTTCTAGATTCCATATATATAATAATGGACTATAATTATTCCATATAATAATAATACATGATATTTGTCTTGCTTTTGCTGACTTACTTCATTCTGTATAATAGGTTCTAGGTTCATCTACCTCATTAGAACTGATTTAAATGTGTTCCTTTTTATGGCTGAGTAATATTCCATTCTGTATATGTACTACAACTTCTTTATCCATTCGTCTGGGGATGGATATCTAGGTTGCTTCCACACCCTAGCTATTGTGAATAGTGCTGCAATGAACATTGAGGTACATGTGTCATTTTCAGTTTGTTTTTCAATTATGGTTTCCTCAGGATTCAAGGACACTTTTATTAAATGTTGATATGATCTATCCTTGAGGAAATAGAAACTGCTAAGGTACATTTTAAACTTTGTTAGAAACTTCAAGACGATTATCGACCTTTCAAATTTGGCAACTCAGGAAGACCAGTAAAATGAGTTTATTATGGCCCGTTGTGTAAATATTTATTTTATACTGTTTGTACTTAAATGAAGGATCTGAAGCTGGGCCTCTCAAACTGGAGATTTGCAGAATTTAAGGTTAAACATTACACAGTTTTTTTTTTTTTTTTTCTATTTGATAGCAATTTAAAATGTTCTTGACTGAGTGGCTTCACTTTCACTTTTCACTTTCATGCATTGGAGAAAGAAATGGCAGCCCACTCCAGTGGAGATTTTCAGGGACGAGGAAGCTTGGTGGGCTGCCGTCTATGGGGTCACACAGAATCGGACACAACTGAAGCAACTTAGCAGCAGCAGCAGCTTGACATAAGAACAAAGTCAAAGTCAAATATATCCTGGAAGATAATGCAAACGTCACAGTAATTTTAAAGATAAAATATCATATGTTACAGAAAATTTAGTATTGGTGGATTGTGGACCCAGATTCCTAGGGGAACAGTGCATTTCTCTTATGTCATAGGTGTTCTGCATTGCTAAGATTTGAGATGCAGTGGCCTAGAGCAGTAAAATAATACCTGCGAATGCTAAAAGCAATTTTAATATAGTTTGAATACAAAGTATAGAGAACCGACTTTGGGTTCACTGCATCATAAATCAAACTCCCACTGGCTGTTTTACATGTGGTAATGTGTATGTTTCAATGCTATTCTCTCAAATCATACCACCCTCGCCTTCTCCCACTGAGTCCAAAAGTCTGTTCTTTATGTCCAGGTGTCCTTTGCTGCCCTGCATGGAGGATCATGGTTACAATCTTTATAGATTCCATATATATCCATTAATATACAATATTTGTCTTTCTTTTTCTGACCTACTTCACTCTGTATAAGGCGGGGAGGGTTTGAAAGAGAAGGGACACATGTAAGCCTGTGGCTGATTCATGTTGATGTATGTCAAGAAACATCACAGCATTGTAATTATCCTCCAATTAAAATAAATATATTTTTTAAGTATGGGGAAACTTTAGTAAATTTCCAAGATATATATCTGACTTACTAGCAAGATCCATGTATAAACATTGCCAGAAATATGCTACCCATGGTCTCTAGTAGAAAATTCTTTCTTCAGTGAACTTGGACTGAACTGCATTGATTCACACGATCATGGGATCTGTTCTAAATATGAGAAAAGGGAATGTGATGTTCTGCTTGATATTATCATGTCTCCAGTGTGAATTTAATTCAGATTTAATGCAATTACTTTGTGTTGATTAAATCTCAAACTGTTATTAAAAAACTGAGTTATTGAGGTTTACCATTTATATAACAAGTTTGGCCTTCTACATTGCACCATAAACCTTAATCATTATGTTGGCAATAATCGCTTTGTGGTTATTTCACATAAATAATTGCTTCAGCTACTAAAATGAGATGAGGCAGCATTACATTGTCCCCACCACTTGTAGGATAACTTTGCTATTTCTGCTTGAATTATTTAACTCTTAGCTTGCATGCAGTTCTTTGTTTTCATCTCATGAGTGTTAAGTAAAATAATGTTATGGCTCTGGCCATAGAATTTCTAACTCTCTGCCCACCTTAAACTAGGCTGTATTGTGTGTGTGTGTGTGTGTGTGTGTAGGTGTGTGCATGCTCAGCTGTATTTTTAAGACTGCCATTCGGTTCCTAAGAATCTCTTCTTTGTTATTGTTATTTAGTCGCTAAGTCGTGTCTGACTCTTCTGCAACCCCAGAAACTATAGCCCACCTGACTTCTCTGTCCAAGGGATCTCCCAGGCAAGAATACTGGAGTGGGTTGCCATTTCCTTCTCTAAAGGATTTTCCTGACCCAGAGATTGAACCCATATCTCCTGCAATGGCAAACAAATTCTTTACCATAAAGCCACCAAGGAAGCCCCTTCTTTATCATAGGATAGAAATTTATCCATACACTTGGATCATTTAATGGTTAAGATTTTGGAAGTTCTTTTCTTTGTCATCTTGATTATAAACCATCCACTTAACTTTCCATGATTTACAAGGAATTAAGAAAAATAAACATCCTGCATGTTATTAATTTTTTTTTGTTTAACGAGAATGCACACTTAGATAACAAGCACTTGTGGGGATTCTTAAGGAATTGTGTTTGGTCTTAACTGTGGCAAGTCGGAAGAAAAATTGAGAATGTGGACCCTTGACCTCATGGAATTTATCATCTAGGTTGTAGGCACCAATACTCTTATCTTATGTATCACAGTTTAAAATTAAAAGAAAATGATGCCTATTTTTACTCATCTCATCCTAGTTCATAAATCATAGTTCTAACCTTTGAAAACATTTTGACTAAAGATTAATTTAACATTTATATATAACTCTTAACCGTTTTAGATCTTAGGTCATCTTTTGAGCCCAAGTCCCTTCACTTGGCTCCTTCTTGTCTCTTAGAAAATAGAGACTCTCCAGGGATGCAGAGGGGCCATGGATGCTTCAGTTCAATTCAGTTCAGTTCATTTCAGTTGCTCAGTCGTGTCCGACTCTTTGCAACCCCATGAATCGCAGCACGCCAGGCCTCCCTGTCCATCACCAACTCCCGGAGTTCACTCAGACTCACGTCCATCCAGTCAGTGATGCCACCCAGCCATCTTATCCTCTGTCGTCCCCTTCTCCTCCTGCCCCCAATCCTTGCAAGCGTCAGAGTCTTTTCCAGTGTGTCAACTCTTCGCATGAGGTGGCCAAAGTACTGGAGTTTCAGCTTTAGCATCATTCCTTCCAAAGAAATCCCAGGGCTAATCTCCTTCAGAAAGGACTGGTTGGATCTCCTTGCAGTCCAAGGGACTCTCAAGAGTCTTCTCTAAAACCACAGTTCAGATACATCAATTCTTTGGTACTCAGCCTTCTTCACAGTCCAACTCTCACATCCATACATGACTACTGGAGAAACCATAGCTTTGACTAGACGGACCTTAGTCGGCAAAGTAAGGTCTCTGCTTTTGAATATGCTATCCAGGTTGGTCATAACTTTTCTTCCAAGGAGTAAGCGTCTTTTAATTTCATGGCTGCAGTCACCATCTACAGTGATTTTGGAGCCCCCAAAAATAAAGTCTGACACTGTTTATACTGTTTCCCCATCTATTTCCCATGAAGTGATGGGACCAGATGCCATGATGTTCGTTTTCTGAATGTTGAGATTTAAGCCAACTTTTTCACTCTCCTCTTTCACTTTCATCAAGAGGCTTTTTAGCTCCTCTTCACTTTCTGCCATAAGGGTGGTGTCATCTGCATATCTGAGGTTATTGATATTTCTCCCAGCAATCTTGATTCCAGCTTGTGCTTCTTCCAGCCCAGCGTTTCTCATGATGTACTCTGCATATAAGTTTTAACATTATTTTAAACTTGAAACATAAACACATAGAATGTGATTTTTTTAATGTAAAAAATAAGTAAGTAAAAATAGAACAAATGACAGAGGAAAGGAAGTAAAGATCAGGTGTGGCAGTAGGTTGATGATGGGGATCCAGAGCTAATGGGATGCTGGCTGCACAGCCGGACCTGCCCATGGGGCTGGTGCTTCCTGAGACAGCTCTGGGTCTCTGGCAGGGGTGGTAGTTCCTCACTGGGCTCTGGGTCTCCTGTAGGAACAGGTGTTGATGCTCCCTGAGGGGTTTGTGGATCTGATCCTCGCTCTGGGTCTCCTGTAGGATGGGTTCTCCTACAGGAGCTGTGGGTCCTGACCTGGCTCTGGGTTGTCTGTGACAGCAAGAGCAGGTGCTGGGGTGCGTTGGCCCTTTGGGCAGTGTGGCGTCCCAGCCCCTCACTCAGGGAGATGGATCAGGTGTCCCCATCAGTCACCTCCTCTCTTATCTCTCTGTGGGCTCTGCAGCCCGGCCTGGCCCAGAGGCATCAGAGCCCCGCCCGGCCATGACCATTGTGGCAACCTTCTGCTCCCAGATCAGGCCCAGACCTGTGTCTGCTCAGATCTGCCTGGAGGGCTCGGGGTAAGCTGCCGGCAGAACGGCGCTGCCTGCAGTTTCTATCCCGTCCAGCCAGCTCTGACCAGGCGTGTGGACACCAAATGCCCGCCAGGCTTCTAACCCTTCACCAGTCCAAAGTTAAATGGATTCAGCAGTTCAGCTGGCAAGGAGCGCTTTGTCCAGTGAACTGTGAGGCAGGCAGGTTCTGCACTTCTCACACTGACCACACGGTGGTTCTGAACTTGCCTCTCTAACCCACACACCATTTGAAAGATCCACGTCATGCGTGTCCCACGTACATCATGCACGTTTCGTTTCGTGCACGTTCACGTGATTCACGTGACCCACGTTTTACGTCACGCACGATTTACATAATTCACGTTTGCGTCACGCATATTTTACGTCATGCACGTTAACTCCATGCACTTTCACATCGTATGCTTTTTACGTCATGCGTGCATCCGTCACACATTCACGTCATGCCCGTTTACGTCCCGCACGTCCGTAGTGCACACGTTTTACGCAAGCTTTGAGTCATGCACATTCACGTCATTTGCGTCGTGTCAAGCACGTTTTACGCGGACTGGGGTCTGAGCGCTGACAAGTCATCAGCCCGCGCAGGTCTTTGGCCGAACTGTCCTGCTCGTCTCTGTAGTTGGGAGCTCAGTCTCCTTACTACTTGCTGGATTTGGCTTCAGGACAACACAAGGCTGCGTTCACGCTGACAGGAGCTAGGTTTCCTGCCCACCCAGGTGATCCCTGGGTAGGATCCAGGAGGACAAGGTGAGGAGGAAGTGGGGAGAAGCTTCCTGTGGGCGACTGACAGCTGGAGGTGTCACTCTTCAGAGGATGTGGGAAGAGTGTGGTGTGGAAAGCTGAGTTTTTAGTCAGTTCTGTGTGGGTTTAGAGGGCCTGTGGCACATGGTGTCAGGCCTGCCAGCGCTGTTTGTGGTGGAGCTGCCGTGCTGTCTTCCTCACGGGCTGCACCGGTTCACCCGGTTCACCTACCTCCCAATTTATCCCTCTCCCACTTACTCCCTAGTAATCATATGTTATTTTCTACACCTGTAACTCTATTTGTGTTTTGTAGATAAGTTCATTGGTACTCTTTTTTTGATTCCACATATAAGTGATATCACATGATATTTGGCTTTGTCTGACTTAGTATAGCACTCTCTAGGTCTATCCACATTGCTGAAAATGGCATTGTTTTGGCCTTTTAATGGCTGTGTGATATTCCGTTGTATATATGTACCACGTCTTCTTTATCCATTCCTTTGTTGATGGACATTTAGGTTGCTTCCATGCTGACTGAGCAACTAACACTTTCTTTCTTCCCTGGTGGTGCAGATGGTAAAGAATCTGCCTGCGATGCAGGAGACCCAGATTCTTGGGATTTCCCAGGCAAGAATAGTGAAGTAGGTTGCCATTCCCTTCTCCAGGGGATCTTCTCAACCCAGGGATCGAATCTGGGTCTCCTGCACCACAGG
This sequence comes from Oreotragus oreotragus, assembly GCA_006410675.1. Taxonomy (NCBI): domain Eukaryota; kingdom Metazoa; phylum Chordata; class Mammalia; order Artiodactyla; family Bovidae; genus Oreotragus; species Oreotragus oreotragus. The sequence continues at coordinate 18,019 of SJYX01021389.1, read as the reverse complement.
CAGATTCTTTACTATTCGCACCACTAGGGAAGCCCAGAAAGAAAGTGTTAGTTGCCCAGTCAGCATGGAAGCAACCTAAATGTCCATCAACAAAGGAATGGATAAAGAAGATGTGGTACATATATACAATGGAATATTACAGAGCCATTAAAAGGCCAAAATAATGCCATTTGCAGCAATGTGGATAGACCTAGAGAGTGCTATACTAAGTCAGACAGAGAAAGACAAATATCATGTGATATCCCTTATATGTGGAATCTAAAATACGGGTACCAATGAACTAATCTACAAAACACAAATAGCTCCAGTCCATGGGATCTCAGACACGACTAAGCGACTACTGGCTGGATGTTGTAAGTAGTGCTGCAGTGAACTTTGAGGTGCATTATCACTTTGAGTTATGGTTTTCTCAGGGTATATGCCCAGTAGTGGGATTGCTGGATCATATGATAACTCTATTTTCAGGCTTTTAAGGAACCTCCGTTCTGTTCTTCATAGTGACTATACTACTTTACATTCCCACCAGCAATGTAGGAAGGTTCTCTTTTCTCCACACCCTCTCCAGCATTTATTATTTGTAGATTTTTTTGATGGTGGCCACTCTGACCAATGTGAAGTGATACCTTATTGTGGTTTTGATTTGCATTTCTCTAATAATTAGTGATGTTGAGCATCTTTTCCTGTACTTTATAACCATTTGTTTTCTTTGAAGAGATGTCTGTTTTGGTTCTTCTGCCCATTTCTTGATTGATTTGTCTGTTTTTGTGATATTGAGCTGCACAAGCTCTTTGTATATTTTGGCAATTAATCCCATGTTGGTTGCTTCATTTGCAAATATTTTCTCCCATTCTGAGAGTTGTCTTTTCATTTTGTTCCATGTACTGTTTTAAAAGTGAAGTTTTATACCTGAAAATCTCTGATTCCTCAGATCAGTCTCATATACTGAACAGTTGAATCTTTCCATGTAAACAGTAATTCTCTTTTTGTTCAGCCTCACGAGGGTGACCTAATAATAACATTTGAAATGGGCTTTGTTTGGAATTGGTTGGGTCCCAGTCCAAACCTTTCAGACCCAGATTAAGGGCCTTTCAGGTGGTGCTAGTGGTAAAGAACCTGCCTGCCAATACAGGAGACATAAGAAATAAAGTTCAATCCCTGGGTCAGGAAGATCCCCTGAAGGAAATGGCAGCCCACTCCAGTATTCTTGCCTGGAAAATGCTATGGACTGAGAAGCCTGGTGGGCTACAGTCCATGGGGTCACAAAGAATCGGACATGACTGAAGCCACTCCACATGCACATGAGGGGCGAAGGAAAAGAATTGTCTTTGTTGTAGTTCACATTTGCCAGAATCTTGATCTGTTTATCCATAGGGAGCAGAAGAGACAGAAGGACAAGTGTTCACTTTTGCCTAGCAGAGGACAAGAGTCCTTGTCCTGTTTGGTTGACACAGTGAGTGCAATGGCCTCTCCTCCACGTGGCATGACCGGCTCCCTGGGATCAATGTCCCAAGAGCCTCCCTTTAGTTGTTGGCTGGCCTTGATGGGAAAACTGAGAGATTTCCCATCTTGTGTGGACCTCGGCATCAGTACTCTAATTAGACACTCAAGTGCAGTTGACGTTTGTCTTTGAAAAGCTACCCTGACTCTGCCTAGGTCTCCAGGATCTACTATTCCAAGCTTCTGGGGTTGTCACCCAGCAGCAACTGGGAGCCATCTTCCCTTCATCCTGTTTTTGAGATAAACTGAGGACTCCATCCTTCATTCAGGCTGGTGGCGACCAAACTAGTTTCCAGAAATGTCTCAGAGGTTCTGCCTTATGTGTATGACCCTTTCTTAGTGTTTTCAGTAGTGATGCAAAATTTCACCTATTTGTGTATCCTTTTAGATTTTTTAAAATATTTATTTATTTGACTGCATTGAATCTTAATTGTGCCACACAGGCTCTTGGGTTTGTAAAGGATTTAGAAAGAGGATCAGGAGGTTCACTGTGAGCCACACATCCCTGCCTCAACCCTGGCACATTTTCAGGTTGATATTGAAGTGTGCAGCAGAAATGAAAATCAATGGACTTGTGATCATCTCCTTTGGTTTCATGTAAGTTTGTGGTTCAAGGCAGAGCAGTCAGAGGGAGATACCTATGGGGTCAGGCAGGGGCGGAGTCTGTGTAGGTCAGCAGGCTGAGCTTTCACTCTATCACAAGAGGAGGAGGTGAAATCATATGAAGGGCTCTTGTCTGTGTGTGTGTGCTGTCAGCTCACTCGGGTCCGATCTTTGCAATCCCATGGACTGTAGCCCACCAGGTTCCTCTGTCCATGGAATTCTCCAGGCAAGAATAGTTTAGTGGTTTGCCATGTCCTTCTCCAGGAGATCTTCCCAACCCAGGGATCAAACCTATGTCTCCTACATTGTCAGGCAGATTCTGTAACACTAGCGCCACCTGGGAAGCAAGAAACAGAATTTATGTAAGGGATGTGAAGAGTGCTTGTCGTAGGCACTTCAAGCTGTTGAAACAGAACACCATAGACCAGGTGTCTTAAACAACAGATATTTACATCTTACAGTGTTGAAGACTGGGAAATTTGAGGTCAGGGTGCACCATAGTCAGGTTCTCCTGAGGGCCCTCATCCTGGTTCACTGACAGCCAGGTTCTTGCTCTGTCTTGCAGGACAGAGGGTGAGCTGGCTCTGGTCCCTTCATCTCTTTTTAAGAACACGGATCCCATCACAGGAGCTCCGCCCTCATGACCTCATCCACACCTAATTACTCCCAAAGCGGAGGCCCCACCTCCAAATGCCATCACAGTGAGGGTTAAGGCTTCAACAGATGAAGTTGGGGGGAGGGAAGGGACACAAGGATTCAGTCCATGTTAGTGGTGCTTGTGGCCACTTCCTGACTCTAGTTTAATTTCTAGAACAAGACTGTAAGCTAGAAGCCACTGGGCTCACGAAGGGAAGTAGAAACCAAGGCACGGCAGGGAGGAAGTGACCTCTCACTGGAGTTGCCTGGCTGCCCTCCTGGAATAGAGGAAAGCGCTCTGGCCGTGAGTTTAAAAGCCCTGGGTTCCATCTCCTCATCTGTAGAAAATGGGGCTTGCATGGGACCAGTAGCTTTCCAGCTCCTCAACTTCACAATCCCTGGTTCCAATGAAATCCTTCTCAGACACCCAAGATATAAAATGGTTAAAAGTGGCACTGAGCCCATGAAAATGGTCAGGGGACCCCGAGTCCTGGGCACTGAACCCTCACCTTCCCACCAGGAGTGGTCGGTGGGGCGTCTGGAGCACTGATTGCTCTCTGTTCTAATGGATCTGATTCCACGCTCAGTAAATGGTATCAGAAGAAGTTCTGGAAAAAGTTCAGTCTGCATTTTCAAACGAGCAGGAGGGAAAGTTGACAAAGGGCACATCAGCTGTCATTATTCTGGAATGCTGGCAGAGCCGTCGTCTTTGCCCAAAAAGGGTTTGAGAAGAGAACATTGCACGCTAACTTTGTTTCTTTTTTTTATGCTCTCCGCATTTAGCTTATCGTCGGGGCATTTAGTTGCCAGTGAGAAGCCTGCTGTTTACAAATTGGCTGTGTGGCTTGAGCCAATGTGATGAGAAATGTTTTAAAGGTTACCTGCCATCTGCAGTCATTCACTTTGTAAAATGATTTCACTGTCATCATAACTGAAGGACAATCTCAGAAATGGATTTTTTTCCCCAAAGGAAACTCTAGGAGAGGACAGAACCCCAGAGTAACAAATTACTCCTAAAGAAGTTGTTGGAGAAGGAAATGTCAACCCATTCTAGTATTCTTGACTGGGAAATCCCATGGACAGAGGAACCTGGCAGGCTTTTGGGATCCCATGGGATCCCAAAACAGTCAGATGTGACATAGCAGCTAAACAACAGTGAAGTTACAGCAGTTGTTCTCAACCAGAGGTGATTTTGACTCCCAGGAAATGTTTGGCAATGTGTGGAGACATTTTTAATTGTCACAATATCTCAGCTAGGGTGAGAGATGCTATTGGCATCTTCTGGATAGAGGCCAGAGATGCCACTTAACATGGTACAATATATAGGACAGCCCCACAACAAAAAGGTATCCAGCCCCAAATGAAAACGTTGCCAAGACTGATTAGTTCAGTTCAGTTCGTTTCAGTCACTCAGTTGTGTCAGACTCTTTGTGACCCCATGAATCTCAGCACACCATGCTTCCCTGTCCATCACCAACACTTGGAGTTTACCCAAACTCATGTCCATCATGTCGGTGATGCCATCCAGCCATCTTATCCTCTGTCATCCCTTTCTCCTCCTGCCTCCAGTCCCTCCCAGCATCAGGGTCTTTTACAATGAGTCAACTCTTCACATGAGATGGCCAAAGTATTAGAGTTTCAGCTTCATTATCAGTCCTTCCAATAAACACCGAGGACTTATCTCCTTTAGGATGGACTGGTTGGATCTCCTTGTAGTCCAAGGGACTCTCAAGAGTCTTCTCCAACACCACAGTTCAAAAACATCAATTCTTCAGTGCTCAGCCTTCTTCACAGTCCAACTCTCACATCGATACATGACCACTGGAAAAACCATAGCCTTGACTAGGCGGACCTTTGTTGACAAAGTAATGTCTCTGCTTTTCAATATGCTATCTAGGTTGGTCATAACTTTCCTTCCAAGGAGTAAGGGTCTTTAATTTTATGGCTGCAGTCACCATCTGCAGTGATTTTGGAGCCCCCCAAAATAAAGTCTGACACTGTTTCCACTGTTTCTCCATCTATTTCCCATGAAGTGATGGGACTGGATGCCATAGTCTTAGTTTTCTGAATGTTGAGCTTTAAGCCAACTTTTTCGCTCTCCTCTTTCACTTTCATCAAGAGGCTTTTTAGCTCCTCTTCACTTTCTGCCATAAGGGTGGTGTCATTTGCATACCTGAGGTTATTGATATTTCTCCCGGCAATCTTGATTCCAGCTTGTGTTTCTTCCACATCTATTTCCCATGAAGTGATGGGACAAGATGCCATGATGTTCGTTTTCTGAATGTTGAGATTTAAGCCAACTTTTTCACTCTCCTCTTTCACTTTCATCAAGAGGCTTTTTAGCTCCTCTTCACTTTCTGCCATAAGGGTGGTGTCATCTGCATATCTGAGGTTATTGATATTTCTCCCAGCAATCTTGATTCCAGCTTGTGCTTCTTCCAGCCCAGCGTTTCTCATGATGTACTCTGCATATAAGTTTTAACATTATTTTAAACTTGAAACATAAACACATAGAATGTGATTTTTTTAATGTAAAAAATAAGTAAAAATAGAACAAATGACAGAGGGAAGGAAGTAAAGATCAGGTGTGGCAGTAGGTTGATGATGGGGATCCAGAGCTGATGGGATGCTGGCTGCACAGCCGGACCTGCCCATGGGGCTGGTGCTTCCTGAGACAGCTCTGGGTCTCTGGCAGGGGTGGTAGTTCCTCACTGGGCTCTGGGTCTCCTGTAGGAACAGGTGTTGATGCTCCCTGAGGGGTTTGTGGATCTGATCCTCGCTCTGGGTCTCCTGTAGGAGCAGATGTGGGTTCTCCTACAGGAGCTGTGGGTCCTGACCCGGCTCTGGGTTGTCTGTGACAGCAAGAGCAGGTGCTGGGGTGCGTTGGCCCTTTGGGCAGTGTGGCGTCCCAGCCCCTCACTCAGGGAGATGGATCAGGTGTCCCCATCAGTCACCTCCTCTCTTATCTCTCTGTGGGCTCTGCAGCCCGGCCTGGCCCAGAGGCATCAGAGCCCCGCCCGGCCATGACCATTGTGGCAACCTTCTGCTCCCAGATCAGGCCCAGACCTGTGTCTGCTCAGATCTGCCTGGAGGGCTCGGGGTAAGCTGCCGGCAGAACGGCGCTGCCTGCAGTTTCTATCCCGTCCAGCCAGCTCTGACCAGGCGTGTGGACACCAAATGCCCGCCAGGCTTCTAACCCTTCACCAGTCCAAAGTTAAATGGATTCAGCAGTTCAGCTGGCAAGGAGCGCTTTGTCCAGTGAACTGTGAGGCAGGCAGGTTCTGCACTTCTCACACTGACCACACGGTGGTTCTGAACTTGCCTCTCTAACCCACACACCATTTGAAAGATCCACGTCATGCGTGTCCCACGTACATCATGCACGTTTCGTTTCGTGCACGTTCACGTGATTCACGTGACCCACGTTTTACGTCACGCACGATTTACATAATTCACGTTTGCGTCACGCATATTTTACGTCATGCACGTTAACTCCATGCACTTTCACATCGTATGCTTTTTACGTCATGCGTGCATCCGTCACACATTCACGTCATGCCCGTTTACGTCCCGCACGTTCGTAGTGCACACGTTTTACGCAAGCTTTGAGTCATGCACATTCACGTCATTTGCGTCGTGTCAAGCACGTTTTACGCGGACTGGGGTCTGAGCGCTGACAAGTCATCAGCCCGCGCAGGTCTTTGGCCGAACTGTCCTGCTCGTCTCTGTAGTTGGGAGCTCAGTCTCCTTACTACTTGCTGGATTTGGCTTCAGGACAACACAAGGCTGCGTTCACGCTGACAGGAGCTAGGTTTCCTGCCCACCCAGGTGATCCCTGGGTAGGATCCAGGAGGACAACGTGAGGAGGAAGTGGGGAGAAGCTTCCTGTGGGCGACTGACAGCTGGAGGTGTCACTCTTCAGAGGATGTGGGAAGAGTGTGGTGTGGAAAGCTGAGTTTTTAGTCAGTTCTGTGTGGGTTTAGAGGGCCTGTGGCACATGGTGTCAGGCCTGCCAGCGCTGTTTGTGGTGGAGCTGCCGTGCTGTCTTCCTCACGGGCTGCACCGGTTCACCCGGTTCCTTTATGACAGAATATTGAGTAGTTTGTGGATCAGCCGGCTTTGTTTATCCGCTTATACGCGGTGGACGTTTGCATTGTTACTTTCGGCCGTTGTGAACAGAGTCACTATTAGAACGTGTGTGTGCTGTGTTCAGTTCTTTAGGTTCTTGTCCTGGGAGCCTGAGCGCTGGTTGGAAAAAGATTTCCAGATGCAGAACAACCTGCCAGCGCTGTTTGTGGTGGAGCTGCCGTGCTGTCTTCCTCACGGGCTGCACCGGTTCACCCGGTTCTTTTATGACAGAATATTGAGTAGTTTGTGGATCAGCCGGCTTTATTTATCCGCTTATACGCGGTGGACGTTTGCATTGTTACTTTCGGCCGTTGTGAAGAGTCACTATTAGAACGTGTGTGTGCTGTGTTCAGTTCTTTAGGTTCTTGTCCTGGCAGCCTGAGCGCTGGTTGGAAAAAGATTTCCAGATGCAGAACTCTTCAGAAGGGAGCGAGTGTATAAAGAATGAGGAGCAGACAGAGATGATGTGGATGCTGCAGATTCAGCCGGTGAGGGAGAGACCGCAGGGTGCTGTTAGAACAGGGGCAGCTCGAGGGGGAGCCAGAGCTTTTTCTGGGTTAGTGGCCAGTTCTTATAGCCTGGGGACAAAATTTCTGCTTAAAGGGTGGCATTTTAGGTGATTGGGTAGGGCGCTGTAGAGTGAGCCCCGGGATGGGCATTTTTGCCTAATTTTGGGGTCAGGGAGCTGGTGAGTAAGGATCGGGGGCGGTTACAGTGGGACTCTGGTGGTTCCGCGATGACCTTAGTTCTGGGCTCCGTATCTGTGGTCTTGGTTCAAGGCCTCCCACCTGTGCCCTTGGGACAGGATTCCACAGGTCTCTCTCTAGGAGGATAGTTGTAGTAAATGTCGGGGCTTCCCAGGTGGCTCAGTGGTAAAGAACCCGCCTTCTAATGCAGTAGACACAGGAGACCGGAATTCAGTCCCTGGGTCGGGAAGATTCCCTGGAGAAGGAAATGACAACCCACTCCAGTATTCTTGCCGGAAGAATCCCAAGGACACAGGAGCCTGGTGGGCTACAGTCCATGGGGTCACAAAGAGTCAGACATGACTGAGCAACAACAACATGGTAAACATAGGTTGCACCGTTTTCCCACAAGTAATGTTTAAAGGTTCCAGCTTCTGTGCATTGTTGCCAACATTGGTTACCTTTAATTTTCTTGATTTTGAGTTGAGTGTGGAAGAAGTTATTGAATTGTGGTTTTTTGTTTTATTTTTTCAGTAAAAAATTTGTATTTTTTTTATTATGGTAAAAAGTTCATAAAATTTACCTTGTTAAGCGTTTTTCTTCAAATTGGAATATACTTGCTTTACAATACTGTGTTAGTTTCTGCTGTACAAGGAAGTGAATCAGCTACATGTATACATGTATCTCCTCCCTCTTGAGCCTCCCTTGCACCCTCTCAGCCCACCCCTCTAGTTGCATTGTGGTTTTTAACTTGCATTTCCATCCTGTCTTATCTGCTTGGTGTCCACTTACATTTCTTGTGTGAAGGAAGGTCTGTTGAAGTCTTGTTGGTTGTTGTTGATGAGTCATAAAAGTTTTAACTATACCCTGCAATACATCATTTATTTAAAATTTCTTTAAAATGTTCTATTGGAGTATAGTTGATGTGACAGTGTTGTATTAGTTTCAGGTGTACAGTAAAGTGATTCATTTCTACATAAATATGTATCCTTTTTTGAACATGTTTCCCATTTAGGTTATTACAGAATATTGAGTAGAGTTCTCTACTGTAGTGTAGGTCCTTGTTGGTTATCTATCATTATTTTAAATCTCCCTCTCCCACCCATGTCCCCTGGAAATTGTACGTTCGTTCTCCAAGTTTGTAAGTCTGTTTCTGTTTGGAAAATAGGTTCATCTGTACCCTTGGTATGTCTAGTCTGTCCTCACCTGGGTCCCCCCTCACATCACCAATTACAGGAATTGAATGTTTGCTCAGTCGCCCCTCCCACATCTCAGTGGCCAATGCTCACATGTTGCTGAAACCCAAAGGCAGATCAGTCAGTTCAGTCGAGTCTAACTCTTTTGAACCCCATGGACTGCAGCACACCAGGCTTCCCTGCGCATCACCAACTCCTGGAGCTTGCTCACACTCACAGCCATTGAGTCAGTGATGTCATTCAACCATCTCATCCTCTGTCTTCAATCTTTCCCAGCATCCTCCTGCCTTCAGTCTTTCCCAGCATCAGGATCTTTTCCAGTGAGTCAGTTCTTTACATCAGATGGCCAAAGTATTGGAGCTTCAGCATCAATCCTTCCAATGAATATTCAGGACTGATTTCCTTTAGGATTAACTGGTTAGATCTTCTTGTCGTCCAAGGGACTCTCAAGAGTCTTCTTCAACACCACAATTCAAAAGCATCAATTCTTCAGTGGTCAGCTTTCTTTGTGATCAAGCTCTCACATCCATACATGACTGCTGGAAAAACCATAGCTTTGACTATACAGACCTTTGTCGTTACAGTAATGTCTCTGCTTTTTGATATGCCATCTAGGTTTGTCATAGCTTTTTTTCCAAGGAGCATGTATCTTTTGATTTCATGGCTGCAGTCACCATCTGCAGTGATTTTGGAGCCCAAGAAAATAAAAGTCTGTCACAGTTTCCATTGTTTCCCCAACTATTTGCCATGAAGTGATGGACTGGATGCCATGATTTTAATTTTTTGAATGTTCAGTTTTAAGCCAGCAAATGCTGTATGTTTTAGAGACTTAATTTCTCATTAAAATTTGCATTTCAAGAGCCATCTCATTTAGCACCCTGCTTTCCGTTCCTTTAGATCCAATAGTTGTTCAGTTTCAAAAATGTAATAAACACGTATGTTGTGAAATGATGACCACATTCAAGCTAATTAACACATCTGTCATGTCACTTGTTTGCATGTTTTTTTTTTTCCTCGGGTGAGAACACTTCAAATACACTCTCCTAGCAAAGTACAACATATTCTGTAACTGTTTCACCAGCCTGTACTTAGATCTCTACAATTTCTTCATCCTGCAGAACTGAATTTTTGTATCATTTGAACAATATTCCCTGTCTGCCTCACAGCAAGTTCCTGACAATCACTATTCTGTCCTGTTTTGTGATTTGGACTTGAGTAGTTTCCACATATAATTGAGATAATACAATGTTTTCCTTTCTGTGTTGGCTTATTTCACTTAACATAGTGCCCTTCAGGTTCATTCGTGATGTCCAAATGGAAGGATGTTCTTTTATAAGGCTGAATAGTATTCATTCATATATATCACATGTTTAAATCTGTTTATGCTAGACACCAGGGCAACAACAGTGAGATATCACCTCAGATTTCTAGATGCTTAAATAAAAAAGTATATTTACATAAACGGTGATAAAAGAATTGAAATTATCCTATATTGCTGATGGGAGTATAAAAAATATATCCAGATAGGAAAACTAATGGCTTTTACTTATAAAACTTTACCTACCCATTTAAGGAAAAAAAAAGTAAACACAAAACAATGAAAATTCTGAACTTTTAAGATACCCCTTCTCTCTGAATTCCTCCAGCCATCTATGGTTATCTTCTATTGTATGCAAATATTGTTTTTAAGTCAAAGATAAGGAAACAGGTGAATCTCAGGGTTATTCGGAGACGCCCATATCCCAGGGTGTTATGAAGATAAACTCCAGTAATATATGAGGAGCTTCCCTGGTGGTGCTAGTGTTAAAGAAATCTGCTTGCCAATACAGGAAACACAGGAGGCGAGGGTTTGATCTCAGGGTTGGAAAGATCCCCTGGAGAAGGAAGTAGCAACCCACTCCAGTATTCTTGCCTGGGAAATCCCACGGGGAGAGGAGCCTGGCGGAGTACAGTCTTATGGAGTTGAAAAAGTCGGATAGAACTGAGCTGCTGGGCACACAGTATTAAACAGTGCACAGTAACCTATTTTCAAACACAGAGCAGATGCTCAGTAATTGTCTCTGTAGTGACTATATACATATGTTGTCCTATTAGAGACTCATAGCCTTTATCAGCCTTCTATAAACTGTAAAATGCCAGCCAAACGTGATCTTTCAAGGCCACGATGGTGGTCATTAGTGGAACTCACAGTAGTTGTGCTGAGATAAGGGAGTTGGTGGGAGGGATTTGGGTGTGTTCTGCCTGCTTGCTTGCATGCACTGACACTAAAAACGGGTCTGGGGGCTGCATCGGCACAGAGAAGAAACTGAATGAAGATGCCAGATCATGGGTCCCTCTCCAGACCTGCAGACTCAGTTTCCTCCACAGGTCCTAGAATGCTTCATCTGCATGTTTAAATTTGAGAGGAAAGATTTACATAAGTGCTTATCACTCTAGGTTTACAGTGAAGATGATGTGGTGAGATTTAATAACTATAACCTGTGTCCCCTTTCCCAGATCCTATTGGCCTGGGCAGGAGGCTGTTTTTCTGAAATGAAGTAGAGTTAACCGTCGGTACTGTATTTGATTCAGGTGTGCAGTGTAGTTTCAGATGAACATAATTTACACAAATTACAAGTAAATTTGTTTTAATTAGCTGCTCTGGGCAGTTCCAGGGTGAAACCAGGGTTACTCAAGAGGACTGTCAGATATTTTTGTGGTGAATTGAGTTCAGTCTTTAGTTGAAGAAAAGGTAATAGTCTGTGTGGGCTTCCCAGGTGACTCAGTAGTAAAGAATCCACCTTTCAGTGCAGAATACGTGGTTGATCTCTGGGTAGGGAAGATCCTCTGGAGAAGAAAATGGCAACCCACTCCAGTATTCTTGCCTGGAGAAGCCCATGGACAGAGGAGCCTGGCTGGCTGCAGTCCATTCCATGGGGTCAGCAAGAGTCGAACAAGACTGAGCTGCTGGACAACGACAGTAGTCTGTGTGGGCAGGGCAAGCAAGTCCATGCAGGCAAGTCCATGCAGCCCAAGCTCCCTTCTGATGCCGCAGGGTGAGTGGTCGAGTGTGTGTAAACAGGGCAGGAGAAAATCGTGTTCTGGTCTCCATGGAGGTACTTGTGTTGTCCTGACTCTGTCAGGTGGCCTTTCTTGCATTTCAAGGTCTTTCTGCCTCTGAGTGTGGGAGAAACATGTGAACGGGCTGTGCTGATGCCATTAGAAATACGCAGGTGTGATTTCTCTACGTAATATCTCTGGAGAAAGAACCTTCGGAATGGAGGAGGAAGAGGAAGAATCGCCAGGGTCTCCCATAAGTATTGTGACCCAGGTTGGTGGCTCTATCACCTTTTATTGCAGAAATCCCATGTGTTTAGAACTTGCAGACACTTACTTATGTAAATCCAGTGGGCCTGCCTATCAGATTTGTTTTCAGTACTTTTCTTCCTAGTGATAGCCAAGGGTAGATCTTTTCAACATTTCTCTCTTATCCACCACCTTCTCTCCATTCAGGCTCCCTATATGACATGAAGGATTCCTGCCATGATATGCAAATGTTAAAACTGTTCCCTTTTTGGTACAGATGAACCTGTTTTCAGGGCAGGAATAGGGACGCAGATGTAGAGAACGACGGGTGGACTTGAGGGAAGGAGAGGATGTGACGAGTTGGGAAATTACCATTGACGTCTCTGTGTGTGTGTGTGTGTGTGTGTGTGTGTGTGTATGTATGCAGAGTTGTTCAGTTACTAAGTCATGTACGACTTTTTGGGATCCCACGGGCTGCAGCTCTCCACGCTTCCTTTTCCTTCACTATCTCCCAGAGTTTTCTCAGATGCTCAAATATATACTATTATGTAAAATAGCTAGCTAGTAGGAAGCTGCGGTATAGCACAGGGAGCTCAGCTCGGTGCTCTGGGATGACGTAGAGGGGTTGGAGGGGAGACTCAAGAGGGAGGGGATATATGTGTGTGTGTTTTATATACATATATATATATAGCTGGGTATTCACACTTGTACAGCAGAAACTAACAAAACATTGTAAAGCAATTAGACTCCATCCACCCCAGAAAAAAGAGGAATAGATTATAAAACTTCTTTTAAAAAAGTTCTCTTTTTGCCTTTCAAATCAACGTGGGGATGTGTTGATATACAAAATTCCCACCGAATGTGTGGTTGGGTCCTGGGATGTCACTGACAAAGGACGGAATGTAGTTTAAGTTCTGTCTGGAGGCAGCATGGATCTGTGTAGACAAGAATTATGAAAATGCACCAATAAAGCAGATGGCTATGCTGTCCAGAACCTAGAGTTCTGAAAAAGAAACAGAGCTCTCCGTTGCCTCAAGGAAAGATTTCCTATTTAAAATACACAAGGGTACAGGATACAAGAGTTAATATGTGGCTTTAATTGTGCTTAACCCTGATCTCATGACTAAATTAATGAGTTTTTTTAATTTGTTTTTTGTTTGCTTGCTTTTTTGTAAAACCAATGCAGCAGTGATGAGCCCTGAGTACATGGGGCAGGTGATATCAATTTGTCCCATCATAGCTGATGTTCATTTTGTGTATTTGGCTTAGAAGCCTGTCTGCCAGATTCCTCGAAAAGCTAAGAATTTTACAATTATCATTAATAGAGTGCTGGTGGGATTTACTGAGAGATGTGCACGAACCATCGCATTTAATCTGAAAAGTTCCCCGCCTAGTTCATGTCCCTTTACCAATAGATTGCTGTGGGAAATGACACCTCTAGGTTTTGTTCAGTCCTTTGTCGGTAAACATTCTGTAAATTTTTTATTCCACAGTCATGTCAGTTTTTCTCCTCTTTATTACTTTTTGTATCTTCAAGAAAAGAAAACAAGAGTCCTATAGTATGTGTTCAGGTATCTTAAAATGCCACAATACAACCAGCACAAAAGAGAAATGAGATCATTTCAAGGAACTAGGGGTTTATGGATGCAAAGAAAATCTTCACAATGTTTCATCTCATCCTTCTCGTCTCTTGAGTTGACCTCATCTTTCATTCTAGAGACTCATAAAATACTGTTGCCCGTATCTTAAAGTCAAATAGTCATTCCTTAATTTGATAGAGTTCCTTATTTTTGGAAATAGAGTTAAGGATCTATAAATTAGAAATGCTTCCTGAGTATTTTAAAGTATCTATCAGGAAATGGTATTTGGTGGAATAATCTTCCATACAGTGTCCTCTCTTCTGTGAACACAGTTCAGGGTTGGAAATTGTAGAATCCCCAGGGTGATTCCTATTCCTTTTTTAAATAGGTCTTGACATCTGGAAGCTGAACCTGATCACCTTCTTTGAGCAAAGGAGACAGCAGTCATCACCCAGTAGGTGGGAATGAATGAACCACGTGGCACAGGTATGAATTCAAAGAGGGGGAAGGAAGCTTAGTTATTAAATGAGGGTTGAGAAGCTCTGCTTCAGTGGAAATTAGTTTGAGAATTTATTTATAAAGGTTTACATCTCCTGCATCACAGAGGTGCATCTTCTGAAAAGGATGAGCAGGGAGTAGGGGTGGAGCCATGGCAGGGCTTTGTTGTTGCTTTAAATATTATCTGAACTGACATTAGCTGTTGGCTCTACGAGTCTGATATTGAAAGAGGGACTGTTCTGTGTGGGGCTGCTGGAGTAGTTTAAGCCATGCTGTCAGCGGTTGATGAGTGCCTCTTGCATTTATGTTTCTTGGGTGGTTGTGGTGGCCACTCCCTGATCCAAGCTGCTCTTGGGTCATGTGCTGCACCATTAGAGGAACTGGATTCAGGTCCTAGTGAGTCTCTCCTGCATTCCCTTTGTGCCTGTGTGAAGTTCTGGGCTGAAGGAAAGGACAGAAAGGGGAAGGTTGTCAAAACCCCGATGGGTAAGGACAGGGGAAGGAGGGAGAGCAGGTCTGTGCTACGGTTGTGGTGCCAGCTCCCAGCTTGCCTGAACTTGGAACTTAGGTGAGTGGGTGTCATTACAATGGGGTTTGAGCCTGGTGGTCTGGAGCCCCGGGACAGTGGAGGGAGGAGCGGGGGCTGCGGTGCTGGCCCTGGGAGGGGCTAGTGTTGGTGGAGTCCTGTGTGCACTGCTCAGTGTGCAGAGGGGTCTCTGATAGGAAAGGCTGAGTGGTGGTCTTACCAGAGTGAAGTCTGCTCAGGCGAGGGTGCAGTTGGCCTGTGTGTTAAGGTCCTGAGTGAGTTGGGGTGGGAAAAGTGGGGAGAGCTGCTCATTGAGGCCTCAGGCCATACTGCACCTGGATGAGGTGTTTAGGGACTAGATAAAGACACTCCTCAAAGTAAAAGATGACTATGTGTTGTTCAAAGGTAAACTTAACACACGTTCAAGTTTCCAAGAGTTAATTCTAGTTCTCACAGCCTCAGATCAAAGGTGGTTTTGGAGCACTTCGCCTGCAGGGATTGGGGGAGTTTTCTAAAGAAGCTACCACATCAAAGCAAGGATGATACTTGACAGTATCTTAACCAGAAAGCTTGGTTTTGGAAAACCCAGTTGGCTGTGTGTTGGTTGATCTTAATTTATAGTCTCAGATTAAAATGTCTTGACTCTGGATTAACTTTGCTTAAATAGGTTCCCAAAGCATTAGTCGTTCATACGTGCATGCTAAGTCACTTCAGTCGAGTCCAGCTCTTTGCAACTCCATGGATCAGAGCCCACCAGGCTCCTCTGTCCATGGGATTCTCCAGGCAAGAATACTGGAGTGGGTTGCCATGCCCTCAATCAGGGAATTTTCCTGACCCAGGAGTCAAACCGGAGTCTCTTGTCTCCTCCATTGGCAAGCAGGTTCTTTACCACTAGTGCTACCTGGGAAGCCCAACCTCAGCCTAATGACCTCCTTGTTTAGTTACTTTAACACTGGAAATGCAGTGTTACCATTGGCAAGGTAAGTCAACACTTGTTCGGTTAATGTAGAAATCCAGTCAGGTGGGAGCAACAGTTTCATGCCCCAAACCACCAGGTAATCCCCGTGTGTGCAGGTTGAAGATCCACAGTCTGTGATAGCAGGAGAAGAGCACACGCAAACGTGGAAATGCGTAACTAGGAAATGCTTCCGTGAAGTCGTTTTACTCATAAGTATCATGAAATGGGGTATGCTGATGCCTGCTGGAATGCAAGAGATTCATTTCTGCAGGTGTGGAAGATACCACCTTCCTATATCATTGGTTACGGATGGCAAGTTGATTGACAGAAAGTTTGATTTAATAATAGGTATGTCAATATTGAACCATGTACATAATATTTTGGGCTTCCCTGGTGGCTCTGCAGTAAAGAATCCACCTGCCAATGCAGGAGATGTGGGTCCAGTCTCTAGGTTGGGAAGATCACCTGAAGGAGGAAATGGCAACCCAGTATTCTTCCTTGGAAAATCACATGGACAGAGGAGCCTGACAGGCTACAGTCCATAGAGTTGCAAAGAATCAGGCACGGCTTAGTGACTGAACAACAACAACATAATATTTTAGTGTTTGTGTATGTGTGCATGTGTAACATACAAGTTCAAATGTAATTTAAATGACACATTTCATAGCAAAGAGGATATACTTGGACCTGAGGATGTTACATCTGGAAATAAAGCTTGCCTCCAGAAGTTGATAAGTGGGCATTTTTACTTGACTTTTATTGTTTAAATATTTAATAATTTTGTCTTTTATAATGTTTATTATTTTATAATTTGATCCTATATGTAGTAGTTTTTTTTAATCACTGCCATAACATAAGACTACACATTTAGCAGAAATTAAAAAAAAAAATTTCTACAGTTCATAAATTAGAAATCCTGTTGTTTTGCCTGAAATTGCTGTCAGGGTTTTTCAAGGTCAAAACTCAGGGTGTCATAAGGCCTAGGTTCTTATCTGCAACTTCCAGGGGACAATCCACTGCCAGGACCGTTCAGGTGCTAGGCAGAGCCCATTACATCCTGGTGGCTTCCATGCGAGCCCTCATGTTCACATCTTACATCCTGTATCCCCAAGAGAGAGAAGAAATATAGTGTGTCATTGTTTTACTCTTTTTTTCCTCAGATCCTTTACTGTGTATTCAGTTGAAGGGATGGTCACAAGGATTTTAGGTGAATAAAGTAATTTGTTATGTAGGTATGTAATTTGCCTTAAGGACTCAAATTAGAAACTGTTCACTATTGGGTTATGATTTGAATGCAAATCATGGAATTATTGAAGAGAAAAAAATGAGTGCCCCTCACGCCACCTCTGCAACTCCATCACCTCACCTCCATCTCTCTCCTCCATCGTTCTCTATTCCTCAGTGTGACCTCAATGTCCTCACCTGCATGACATTTATCTCTAGAACTAATTCTTCCCCACCTAGGCTTCTTTATTGTTATCCCACATCCATCCTGTGCATTTTAGGCCTCCATCCCATTGAAACCTCCATCCTCCTGATTCCAGAGCTCTAAGCCCAGCCCTCCTCCACTCCAAACCCTTCATCCTTCATGTCTTCCTTTTCCCTTGCCCCTTATTCTCCCCACACTCCAATGACTTCCACCCATTTCTCGTATTGTACTGTATGTCCAGTGCTCCATGCTCCAGCCATCAGGTATCAAGGTTTCTTTGTGACCCTGCATCCATTTCCCCTGACCCTATCATCAGTTCAGTTGCTCAGTCGTGTCCGACTCTTTGTGACCCCGTGAACCGCAGCATGCCAGGCCTCCCTGTCCATCACCAACTCCCGGATTTTACCCAAACTCATGTCCATTGAGCCATCCAGCCATCTCATCCTCTGTCGTCCCCTTCTCCTCCTGCCCTCAATCTTTCCCAGCATTTTCCAATGAGTCAGCTCTTTGCATCAGGTGGCCAAAGTATTGGAGTTTCAGCTTCAACATCAGTCCTTCCAATGAACATCCAGGACTGATCTCCTTTAGGATGGACTGGTTGGATCTCCTTGCGGTCCAAGGGACTCTCAAGAGTCTTCTCCAACACCACAGTTCAAAAGCATCAACGGCGCTCAGCTTTCTTTATAGTCCAACTGTCACATCTATACATGACCACTGGAAAAACCGTAGCCTTGACTAGATGGACCTTTGTTGACAAAGTAATGTCTCTGCTTTTTAATATGCTGTCTTGGTTGGTCATAACTTTCTTTCCAAGGAGTAAGCGTCTTTTTTTTTTTAATATAAATTTATTTTAATTGGAGGCTAATTACTTTACAATATTGTATTGGTTTTGCCATACATCAACATGAATCCACCACGGGTTTACAGGTGTTTCCCATCCTGAACCCCCCACCCACCTCCCTCCCCCTACCATCCCTCTGAGTCATCCCAGTGCACC
>SJYX01021387.1:5719-19451 GCA_006410675.1 Oreotragus oreotragus | reverse complement strand
CTGGGTCGTGAAGATCTTTTCTGTACAGTTCTTCTGTGTATTCTTGCCACCTCTTCTTAATATCTTCTGCTTCTGTTAGGTCCACACCATTTCTATCCTTTATCGAGCCCATCTTTGCATGAAATGTTCCCTTGGTATCTCCAATTCTCTTGAAGAGATCTCTAGTCTTTCCCATTCTGTTGTCTTCCTCTATCTCTTTGCACTGATTGCTGAAGAAGGCTTTCTTATCTCTTCTTGCTATTCTTTGGAACTCTGCATTCAGATGCTTATATCTTTTCTTTTCTCAGCATACAAACACATCATATTTCCAGGTCCTATTCTGTCCGGAGCTGCATTAGGGTAATCCTGTTTGATGCAGCCCAGGGCTCGCCATCTTTGCCTTCTTCTGCAGTTTCCCGCCACACACACACTAACCGGGATGGCACTGTTACCCATCTTGCTCTGAGAGGACTGAGGAAAGCGTGAAGCAGTGGACCAAGAGAATATAGAGCCACAGCCACCAGGGGATTAGTGCGACTCTAACAGGCACTGACGCACAGCCTGCTCCATTTACAGGGGCCGCTGTGCAGCACATGGAGCTCTGCCCTGCGTTACCAGGCAGCCTGCACGGGAGGGGACTTGGGCGGGGTAATGGATCCGTGTGTGTGTGTGGCTGAGTCCCTTTGCTGTCCACCTGAGATCATCATAACATTGATCGCCAGCTCTACTCCAACACAACATAAAAAGTCAATTTAAAAAGGGCATTGCGAGGGTCTGGTATCCCTCCCCCTCCTAGCTAACACTAAGCACTAAGGAAGCAGGACGGGGCTGAGCGGCACACCGCCCAGCTCTGCAGCACTTCACGCGCCACCTAAATCACCCTCTCTGCACACCTAGGAGGCAGGCAGAGGCAAGTGCTCCTCGTCACGGATCTGAAAAAGGCAGAACTTAGACTCTCCAGTTTACTGCTGTTACCGCATACATCCCAACCCTCCACCGTTGCTCCCTCTGCATGCCCTTCTTCCACAGATATTTACGCGGGACCCTAGGAACCAACCACGCTCTGGGCACTGAATAAAACACTGCCTTCTGAAAGTTATGTTGTGTGATATATGCAACACCCAAGAGGCAACTTATGAAAACATTATTTAAATTCTTCTACTTCAGAGGGAAAGGGATTCCTTGATCCCTGGATGGAAAAGAATCTATAAAGGCATAAGTGCCTCCTGCTCACAATGACACAGCTGGGCTCTCCAAGCAAAGCCGCCGTAGCCGGTGACTTGGGTCAAGCAGAGATAGCACTGCTGCTTATGTGGGCACCAGACCTGTGTCTACAAGCTCCAGCCTTCGGGGGTGGGGGTGGTGTTTGTTGGTGAATCCACTCATTCACATCTGTGCAGTGGGTGTCCACGTGTGAGAACAAAGTGGGGTCATGCAGGCAGAGCAGCTGAGCCCATGCCTGGTTCCCCACATGGCCCACCCTGCAGCTAATCTTGGAGAATGTGATTCAAATTGACTGTAAGACCAGACAGAACAGCCAAAATAAAGGGTTTTTTTTATTATTCCACAAAAGCTTTTTTTTTTCTCTTCCCTGCAACCTTACAAAGATTATGTATGACCCAGTAACCCTACACTGTGCAAATGAAACAAAAATTGCTCAACACACCCGTTGCTCCCATCCTGCATGTTGTGCAAATTTCCTACTCCTTGGAAGTGTCCATATTTAAAGAGAACCAGAATAGACTTTTACAATAAATACCTTTTAAATGTAACCAGAATAGACTTTTACAATAAATACCTTTTCTTTCCCTCCATATTGTTTTAATTTGTGCCAGTCATAACGTACCCTAAAATAATTAACTCATAAAATAGAGTGACTGTACAAATGACACCAGCTAACATTTATCTTTACTTGTATCGTATTGGCTTTCAAAAATATGAAACCATAAATCAAAAATAACGGAGTTATCTTACTAAAACCCAATGTCACTCTGTTCATTTGGTTCCCAATCACGGCAAAAATAAGTAAGAAGATGGGAGGGAGACGAATCAGATCTATAATGTGTGGGCATTCACTTTTTCCATTTGTCTTACTCTGTCACCTACAAAAATGTTCCTTTTAAATTATAAAGAGGAATATCTATCAATATAATCTTGGAGGCAACTAGAATCACATTTAATCAACTGAGAACAAGGGTGACTAATAAACTCCAATGAGAATTAAGAAGCTGTTCAAGAAGCAGAATAAACGTTGATGTATTGCTTGAAAATACGACTATAGTTTCCCTGAAAAGTCTATTCATATCATGCTCTTTAGATGTCTGGATTTTGAGAGTAGCTCCCAGAAAGGGAGTGAAGGTAATCACACAAGTATAATATATTACACCCACGGTGGAGGGGCAAGCAGGGCTGCTGGGGGACCGGCATAACACAGGCAGCAGAGAAGAGAACAAGAAACAGGAGTGAACGCAAGCATTAAGGGTGTGTTCTCGCCTTTCTCTCTGCTTGCTGGTACACAGCCATCTGCTTCCCATCTACAGGGAATGAATAGTGCAATCAGAGTGGGAATTATGTGTTCTGATATGATCATGGGAAAACAAGCTTCCTGCTGTCTTAGAATGTGGAAGGGTGGGAATCTTTTCTATCACGGCATGTCCCGGAAGCACTGAATCGTATCTGAAGATACCTGGTAGGTATATATGAGGTTCAGCGATGAATAAAAGAAACTCTGGACTGGTGCACACTTGGCGTCAGACCGTATGGAACGGGATTCCACAAACATGCCAGGCCAACGACAGAGATGCTGTGGCACCTGGAAAAAAAAAAAGCAAAATGAAGAAAAACTTTGGCAGAATGGCTCAATTAAAAGGCCAAGAAACAGTTTACAAGGGAGCAACAACTGCACGGGCATGTGACACTGTTACACCCACCCCAGCAGCTCTCCACCCCTCCCAGAATACAGGCATGTGCTCTGAGCGGGAGTGGGATGAGGCATAAAGCGTCCTTTCTCAAGCTCTGGTCTCTTGTAGCTCAGAGGTTAAAGCATCTGCCTCCAGTGCAGGAAACCCAGGTTCGATCCCTGGGTCGGGAAGATCCCCTGGAGAAGGAAATGGGAACCCACTCCAGTATTCTTGCCTGGAGAATCCCATGGACAGAGGAGCTCGGTAGGCTACAGTCCACGGGGTCACAAAGAGTTGGACACGCCTGAGTGACTTCACTTTCACTTTGTCAAGCTCTAGGGAGCGTACTGCACTCTTGTGAAAATGCAGATTCTGACCCCATAGTCCAGGGAGGGTAGGTGGGCCTGCGAGTCGCACTCTCACTTCTCCCAGGTCATGACGGTGCTGCCACTACACAGACTCCACTTTGGGTGGCAAGGGTCACGAATGTTGCCGGGTCACCTAGGATAAAGCTTCACTCTGTGAAGTGCTGTTCATAAAAAGCAGGAGGGGCTTTTCTTGGTCTGAAGGGGAGAAGACCAACCACGACCACCAATACAGAGGATGACAGCAGTGCTGGGGCAGCCAGGAGGCTTGAAGGGTAGCTCACTGACCATCCAGAGGAAGCAAAAGGAGGATGCGTTCACGGCTTAGTACGAGACTGACCTGAGCTAGCGTCCTGAGTCTGTCACCTGCCCAGCTACACACTCTCAGCTCAACACCTCTGGGTCAGTTTCCTCATCTCTACAATGTGGGGAACAATCGTAGCTACTTTAAAAAACGTATTGTTATGAACTTCCCTCTTAGCACTGCTTTTACTGAATCCCATAGGTTTGGGTTTGTAGTGTTTTCATTATCAGTTGTTTAGGTGTATATTTTTACTTCCTTTTTTATTTCTTTAGTGATCTGTGGTTATTTAGAAGCATGTTGTTTAGCCTCCATATGTTTGTGTTTTTTATAGTTTCCTTTTTTTCCCCTGGTAGCTGATATCTAATCTTACAGCATTATTATCAGAAAAGATGCTTGAAAAGATTTCATTTTTTTAAAACGTGTCACTGCTAGATTTGTGGCCCAGGATGTAATCCGTCCTGGAGAATGTTCCAAGTGCACTTGAGAAAAAGGTGAAGTCCATTGTTTTGGGGTGAAATGCCCTGCAGATATCAATTAGGTTTAACTGGTCCAATGCGTCATTTAAAGATTGTGCTTCCTTGTTAATTTTCTCTCTAGATGATCTGTCCATTGGTATGAGTGGGCTATTAAAGTCCCCCACTATTATTGTGTTACTGTCAATTTCCTTTTTAATAGTCGTTAGCATTTGCCTTGTGTACTGCGGTGCTCCTATGTTGGGTGCATACATATTTATTTTTTCTTTTAATTTTTATTTTTACCTTATTTTACTTTACAGTACTGTATTGGTTTTGGCATACATTGACATGAATCCTATAGTTATAATTGTTATATTATCTTCGATTGACCCTTTGATCATTATGTAGTGTCCTTCTTTGTCTCTTATAACAGTCTTTATTTTAAAGTCTATTTTATCTGATATGAGTATTGCTACTTTTGGTCTCTAATTGCATGAACTATCTTTTTCCAGCCCCTCACTTTAGTCTGTATATGTCCCTTGGTTTGTAGACAATATATATAGGGGTCTTGTTTTTGTATCCACTCAGCCAGTCTTTGTCTTTTGGTTTGAGCATTTAGGTAATTATTGTTTTATGTGATCCCATCACCATTTACTTTACTGTTTTGGGTTCATTTTTATAAATGTTTTCTGTGTTTTCTGTCTAGAGAAGATCTTTTAGCATTTGTTGAAGAGCTGGTTCAGTGGTGCTGAATTCTCTCAGCTTTTGCTTGTCTTTAAAGCTTTTGATTTCTGCTTCGAATCTGGGTGAGACCCTTGCTGAGTACAGTAATCTGGGTTGTAGGTTTTTCTCTTTCATCATTTTAAGTATATCCTGCCATTCCCTTCTGGCCTGCAGAGTTTCTGTTGAAAGATCAGCTGTTATGCTTATGAGGATCCTTTTGTATGTTATTTTCTGCTTTTCCCTTGCTGCTTTTAATATTTGCTCTCTGTGTTTAATTGTCGTTAGTTTGATTAATATATGTCTTGGTGTGTCTCACCTTGGGTTTACCCTGTTTGGGACTCTCTGGGCTTCTTGGACTTCCTATTTCTTTATATTTATTTGGCTGCACCACACACCCAGGATTTTCAACCTTCATTGCAGCGTGCGGCTTCTTTAGTCGCGTAATCTTTGTCTTTAATTGTGGCCTGCGGAACCTTTAGTTGCAGCATGTGAGGGTCTTAGTTGCGGCCTGTGGGGTCTAGTTCCCTGACCGGAACAAAGCTTGGGTCCCCTACATTGGGAGCACAGAGTCTCAGCCACTGAACCACCAAGGAAGTTCTCAAATGTAACCTTCTAATGGTCGTTGTGAGGATTAAATAAGATGACGTGGGTATAATCCAGGTCCTACTTAGTACATAACAAGTGTAGGTATTGGTTCTTTGCTCTTAGACTCTCTGCTCCGTCTCCGACTTTCCTGCCTCAAAGCCAGGTGACCCCCTGACTCCCTTGCCACATACTCTCTGATTAGCCCCTGTTAACCATTGGGAGGTACTGGTGGAGTCAAAGGCAGTGGAAAAGATAATATATTTTCCTTCCTCTGCTTCTGTCTCTGGAAGTGGTGGGGGCAGAACCCCAAAGGCCTCAGAAACGTGGGCTCATGGACTCTGGCTCAGCAGCTGGGACAGAGGTAGGCAGGTGTGGGGGCTGCTGGGCTCTGTGCAAGTGTCTGGTTATGGCAGCTGTGGCAGCAGAGACAAATCATGATCTCTAGAAGCTCAGCTGCAGCTCCAGCAGCTTCAGTGAGACTGGGCTCCAAGGGGCCCTGCAGAGTCTGCAGGGGTGTAAGCGCTCGGCCTCCCACGCAGCAACAGTGGTGCTGGCGTGATAACAGCCATGTTACCAGTGACACCCCAGCACCTCAGCAGCACAGCCCACGTGTACTCCACAGAACACCACTGTTCTTTCTTACCCTGCAGCTCTAGGGGGGCACTAATCTAGACCTCAGCCCCTCTCACTTGTCTCTGAGTATCACTTCATCCTCTTTTTGCTTGATTCCCTGGTTTTTCCAACACTTTTATAAACAAATCCCTTGGTTAAATTCTGTTTGAAATAACTAGAGTCATTTCCATCTTCCTAACTAAACTGGCAAATATCATTATCATTATTACTGACACTACCAATTTTTTTTAGGCTAGGAACAAGGTGAGCTAGGCAAGCAGCAGTGACCTCTGGATCTATGTCCATAGGTGTGCACATGAAACCATATTTTTGTCCTTTCCCCCGTACTAACCCTCTTGTAAAAGTCATACATATGTAGATACAGTTGTAGGACTTCTGCTTATAATGGCAGATTTTTGACATCAAACATATGATATCATATCTAAAATGAAAAAATAGGAAGATTGAGAAACAGAGTTGAGGCACTGTTCCATAAAACTTATAATGAAAAAATGATTTAAAAAAGAATTTTTAATAAAGGAAATTTGAGAACTACTCAGGAGGCCAAACATCTAAATAATAAGAGTTTCAGGAAAAGAGAAGATTTAAACAAAGGGGAGGAAATTATACAGAAATAATAGAAGGCATATTTGCAGATCTAAAGGACAGGAATTTCCACTTTTAAGAATTCCTTGAGAGTCCAGATCAATGAAGAATCATACAAACAATACAAAGGCACAAAATCTTTTAATTGCATAAAATATGCATAAAGAGAAGATTCTGAAAGCTTCCAGAAAGAGAATATATTACAAACAGAAGAGGCGGTGTTATTATTATAATACTGACCTTCTCAAGAACAACACAGGAAACTGAAACACAGTGGTGAAATATATTCCAAAATTGAAGGGAAATAATTTTGAAAATTACTATAATTTTACCTAATTATTATATATATTATTTATCACTTAATGCAGATAGCTAAATTATAAATCTAGTGTGAAGGCTCTTTTTTGACACAGGATCAAAATAAATAATTGTTCCTTCTGTTGATCCTTTCTAGAAAACTACTAGATTGTACTCCAATAAATCAAAAGAGTGAAACAAGAGAAAAAAATTTGAGATCTAGGAGAAACTATATAATCTCACTTTGCATTTTCCAGAGTCTGACTCTGAGATATATGTCTCAACACTGGTAGGGCGGTGTAGGGAGTGAGACAGGGAGGGGAAATCAACAAATAAGGGTATATTATCAAGCAAGGCACCACTGCAGGCAACCAGAGGTTGATTCTGTTTGGGAAATTTGGGGATACACTGTAAATCATGGGCTCAGAGTTTTCTCACTTGAAGGATGAAGAAGGTAGTTTCCAACTTCTAACCTGCTTATGTGGATGGGCAAAGCAAGCCCTGGAGGACCGTCTCCAGGAACAGAAATCCAGGTGTTGGCAGTCGGCAGCTGGACTGCTGTGCATGAGGGCCAGGAGGGCCCACAGTGACACACACCAACCCCACTCATTCACTGGGAAGAACTGGCCATGTGGCCCCATCTGGAAGTAACAGGGGCTGCGACGGGCAGGCCCTGACTGGGGAGGCCTTTCCTGACAAGTTTCTATCAGCAGTCCCCAACCTTTTTGGCACCAAGGACCAGTTTCATGGAAGACAATTTTTCCATAGACTGGGATGGGCGATGGTTTAGGGGTGATTCAAGCACATTATATTTATTGTGCACTTTACTTCTGATCTCGTCTAATCTAAGGCTGCCACTGATCTGATGGGAGATACCAGTCCATGGCCTGGAGGCTGGGGACCCCTGCTTTACATCATGGACAATGGGGGGGGGTAGAGAGAATGTAGATCATTGGTAAACATCTCTCTCTAACGCCTGGCACAGGAGTTAGGGGTAGAGTTAGAGGAGGCCTCCTGAGAGNCCATGGCCTGGAGGCTGGGGACCCCTGCTTTACATCATGGACAATGGGGGGGGTAGAGAGAATGTAGATCGTTGGTAAACATCTCTCTCTAACGCCTGGCACAGGAGTTAGGGGTAGAGTTAGAGGAGGCCTCCTGAGAGCCACTGGGAGGCTTGTGACGTTGCCCTTGCTTTTCTATTTCTTCTTCTAAATCGATTCTGTTCCATCAGAAGACGTAACCAATAGCACAGCACTCCTTATCAGACTGAATTCTAGTTAGCCCCAAGAGTGGTGCTTGCGAATCTCAGAAACCCATTCAATTCAACAAGTCTTTACTGAGTCCTTTCCAGGCTGCAGACTCTGGAAACTATAAATAGAACACTCTAATCTCCTAAATTCTAAATTCTGGAAACTGACACTACCAAGTGGTGTCTGACACCATAACCATAGCGTATCTATCCTCACAGGTTTCAGTACATTTTTTCTGATGTAAGTCATGACTAATGATCTCAAGTGAAAAGTGCTAGTCACTCCAACTCTTAATGATTCTTCAGATGTCAGCAAAGCTCCTGACGTTGCCTATGCAGGAAGTCCACTCATCTGCCCACATCCAGATCAAATTTCATCTTTGGGGTGAACCTGCTCCCAGAAATTCCAAATGCAATTATTGACCCTTTTCTGACTGTTTTCATGGTACCCTGTAAAGAATATAGAAAAGGAGTTCTGGATTCTACTTTAGTTATAATTTTGCTTCAAATTTACTCCAGAAAAATGAAAGCTTCTCCAAGATGGGAACTTAACAGTTCTTCATTGTAGTCCAAGCACCTAGCATAAAATGTGCCCAGATGTGCTCTCATATGAATTTATGAATGATTGAAGTAGGACACCAGGCCGCCAGTGTTTCCGATTTTTATAACATCTGGAATCAACTAGTGAGCACTGTTAGAGAGTGACCTACATCTCAGTGCTAGGCGTTTTCTTAGAACATGTTATATATTTAGATGTCTTCCTTGGTACTTCTAAAGAACACCCTTTGTAAGCCATCTTTCTTGGTTGTTAGCACCATTCGTCGATGGATATTTGTTGATAATTGATGATGAATGATAGATGATGGATAATAATGATGATGATTATATGAGGCCCTTTGATTTAGCAATCTAGCAGGTGTGTACAGAAAACCTACTCATTAAAAGTCAATTATTTTGTAGAAAAAGTGCAGGCTCTCATACTGGAGATTCTGGGTCCTTATCCAGCTCCACCACCTGGTGGTTATTTGACCCTGGCCAGCTATTTAACTCTCTTCAGCCTCTTGTGTTCTTCCACAGAATGCAGAAGTCGATACCACTATGGGAAGTACAAAGCTGTAGATATGTCTAACTATGCAGAAGCTGCTCAAATGTGTTTAGATTCTGCACAGAGAGTGAAGCCAAGAAATATCTGATGAGATCGCTCCTAAGCAGCTTATAGTTTTGCTATAAATCAACATGAAAAAGACAAACAGCCCTTTAGATAATCTGCAAAGGGCATGAGCACTCACCTTGTAGAAAAGAAATACGAGTGACCAAAAGCACACCAAAAAGACACACAATCACACTTAAAATTCTAGAATCCAAAAATGGTTTAAACTAAAGTGTGTGGTGACATCCCGAGAGAAGAACCTGAAGAAAGTGTATCCATATTTATGTAGTTGATTCACTTTGCTGAACACTTGAAACTAATACAACACTGTAAATCAACTACAGCCCAATAAAATTTTAAAAATAAGTAAAATCAAAGTACAGTTGATTTACGGTGCTTCAGGTAATGAAAACTACTTTTCACTGATAAGACTGAAAAAGAATTAACACTTTTGAAAAACCTAAGTGTCCATGAAGATGTGAAGAAGGAAGCATCTTTAAATACTATCGGAAGAAATAATTTGAAGGAAAAATTAGTACAGCTGCCAAAGCACCAAAGTTTTCAAAAGTGCCTTTGATATATTACCCTATGGAGATACTGAGAAGCAAAGACATATACACAAGATCATTCCTGATATCATTCATAACAAACCTACCAGCAACTTAAATGCCTTACCAACTAGGGCTAACTTAAATGAATGAAGATACTTGTAAGCAATGAACTATGCTCTTTAGACAATAAAAACAGTCAGTTTTTTTCCTGCCTGAATGTACAGGTTTATGGCAACACCAACTGCTGGCTCTGAACTCAGAAATTCAGGGTCTTAACATAATGAAATTCATTTCTTGCTCAGGTTATTTCCCCGTGTGAGTGTTCTGGTCAGGGTCAAGGCAAGGAGGCCAGGAGGGGGTGGTTCCTTGCATTCTTTCAGGCATCCAGAGTGACAGAGGCGCTGCTGTGTTCAGCACCTGGCTTTCCTTGTCACCTTGCTCATCGACACCCAGGCGGCAGATGGAACGTGGCGAGAGGAGACTGCATGGAATATTGCTATGGACTAGATATAGGGGAGGCATGCATCTCTCCCACTCTCACACAGTGGTTAAGCAGAACTCAATTGGCCACATCTAACTGTGTGAGTATTCTAAGTGTGGTCTGACGATGAACCCAGAAAGGAGGGGAGATGGATTGGTGATGGAGACCGTCCCAAGACCGGGCGTGACACTCTCATGCAGCCAGCTCGACGCAGAGTTAAGAGGAGAATGCGGTGTACAGAGCAGCCTTTGTATTACACCACGAGTGTGCACGTGTGTGTATACACGTTCCTTTCTTTAGATTTTTAAATCTACTTCTAGAAAAGCATATGCCAGTGTGTGCATTCAGTTTTTCTGAATGAACCGTCAAGGACATCAGTGGCTTATTTTGGTGGGAGATGAACGCTGTAGTGAGGAAATCAGCTTGACTCTGCATCTCCGGCTAAGTTTTCTTAAAAACAATGTGTTCATGATTTGGACTTTAAAAAATTACTCTCAGCATTGACACAAATATCCAACTGCAGATTTGTTACGATTTTACAGGTCTTAATTAGAACATGATACAGTGACAAACCAAACCCATGTAAGTGAGTGAAAGTCGCTCAGTCGTATCCGACTACTGTCTACTCTCCATAGACAGTAGCCCGTCAGGCTCCTCTGTCCATGGGGATTCTCCACCACAATATTAAAGTAATTAGTCTACAATTATAATAAATTAATTAAAAATAAATAAATAAAGATTTAAAGATTGGGGAAAAAAAAAAGAAAAAGAAGAATACTGGAGTGGGTTGCCATTTCCTTCTCCAGGGGGATCTTCCTGACCCAGGGGTTGAACGCAGGCCTCCTGCAATTGGCAGGTGGATTCTTTACCACCTGAGCCTCCAGGGAAGCCCATGGACAGTGCCGCTTAGATGCGGAATGAAGAATGAATTAATGAGAAAACTATATAAATGATATAAGGCAACACGAATTCAACTAAGGGAAGAAACAGGAGGTGTGGGAGTTGTCCGGAGTGCCTTCTCCAAGGATACAAAATATTGGGTCATGACATAGGCTTTAATTTGTAACAACTTTCACATCAATACTAGAGCAGAGTAGTGAACAGCAGGAATGTTCCAGTCTTAGAAGAGCAGGCAAAAGACAAAGGTGCAAGCAGGCTTCGGTGTCGCTAGAACTTCCTGTGTTCACCGAGTTTAAATTGGCCGTCACTTGGGTCCCTCTTCCACAGATTTAGAACATTATACGCTGCTGTGTTTCATTATTTTTTTGGACCTTGATACGACCAAGATTTTTCATTCTTGTTTGTTTCCTGGGTACCTGCTCATTTGTAATTTCTGAGCATCCCCAGGGCCTTCACATCCTCTTGCAAGACTCCCTGTCTTTATGGGCGCCATCTTTCTGTGCCCCATTACCAAGAAAGGCTTTGGGNCTGTGTTTCATTATTTTTTTGGACCTTGATACGACCAAGATTTTTCATTCTTGTTTGTTTCCTGGGTACCTGCTCATTTGTAATTTCTGAGCATCCCCAGGGCCTTCACATCCTCTTGCAAGACTCCCTGTCTTTATGGGCGCCATCTTTCTGTGCCCCATTACCAAGAAAGGCTTTGGGACCTTCACTGCTTTCTCGTACCTCCAACCCGCTGCTTGTAATCATGGGAGTAATGCATTTTTACTGATGGAAGTATATTTTCCTTCTCTCCAGAAACCTTTGTTTTGTGCACCATACTTAAAAAAATATGTACAGAGTTATGACTATTGTATTTTATCAGCCAGAAGAGAGGACAGTATATGAGGAGGAATGGGTGGCTTATAAAAGATATTATACTGCTCTCTGCTTTTGCTCTATATCCTGCAGGTAAACTGACTGATATTTTAATTTCCTCAGACGGTTTTGAAAGCTTTCTAAATGAATGTTCTGAAGAAAATATATAACTTTGGTTATCATACTTTATGGTTATTACTGTGTACACATTAAACGTGAATTAATGCAATAAAACAGTGCATTTCACATAAAAATACTATGAATTTCACTGCTGCCACTGACACAGCACATGTATCAATGTAATTATGGGATACAAATCTTTACCAAGAGAGGAAGTAACACTTATTTGATATTCACTTATAGTGAGAATTCAAAATAAATTTGAATTTTGATATCACTTTGATATCGTACTCATACCTGATCTATTCCTCTTGCCTAAGGATCCTTTGAGGAAATTAGCATTTGCTTTGGACTTAGGTTTAAATCCATAACAGATGCTGGCACTGGCGATACTGAACCGGCTTCTCCCAGGTGGTGCTAGTGGTAAAGAACCCGCCTGCCAATGCAGGAGACACAGGAGACATGGGTTTGATCCCTGGGGCGGGGAAGATCCTTTGGAGGAGGGCATGGCAACCGAATCCGGTATTCTTGCCTGGAGAATCCCACGGACAGAGGAGCCTGGCGGGCTAGTCAACAGGGCCACACCAAGGCAGATACTACTGAAGTGACTTAGCACGAACATAGGTTGTCAACAACGCACAATGAAGAAATGCATGTGGGCCTCACTCCCGGAAGATCTAAACTCTTAGCTAGAGGTTACAAAGTGGACTGTTGGTTCTTTTCAATCACTGTGTGGCCTGTACAAAGATTTTTAAGAATTCAAATTAGATGCCAACATTTACCATTGGGAAACTACACACAAAAGTTCATATTTCTGGTTCATCTGGAAAATCAGAGGATCCAGTGAGCCTTGACTCTCATTCCTGCAAGGCCACAGCCAGCTGCAGGGAGACAGCACCTGTCCCCTTTAGATAAGGCCTCTCTTCAGTTCACCCCAGTCCTGGCCCCTGCCTGGCTGTGCCTCTCTCTCATATACTGAGAGCAGATTTCAGTTGTTGTGTCATTCTATCTCTGCTATTGTTTTTCTTACAGCAGAGTTGGAGAGGAATACTCAGCTTCCTAATTTACATCGCCTCCCGAGCAACTGCCGACAGCTGAGTTTGTAGAGATTCTACTAGACAGCAAGGAAACAGCATAACGTAGGAAGAGCAGAGTGGTACCAATAACAGCTTAGGGGCACCAGCACCCCAGGCTGCCTCTTCCTGGCTGACCAACTCGGTTGCTGTGCTGTGCTTAGTCTCTCAGCCGTGTCTGACTCTTAGCAACCTCCTGGACTGGGGCCCGCCAGGCTACAGGGGGAGTCTCCAGGCAAGAATACTGGAGTGGGTTGCCAAGCTTTCCTCCAGGGGATCCTCCCAACACAGGGACTGAACCCAGGTCTCCTGCACTGCGGGCAGAGTCTTTACTATCTGAGCCACCAGGGAAGCCAAGTCCTCCCTTTCTGCTCTTCCCTTCTGCCAACCCACCATGGCAGTGAAAAGCTGACTCAACCTGTCTCTTCTGGTTGGAGGCACAAAGCGGCTGGGGACAGCTCTTACTGCCAACACTACCAACAACAAGAGTAGCTCTGAGGTGCTTCAAGGGACCAGAAGAG
>SJYX01021386.1:0-10623 GCA_006410675.1 Oreotragus oreotragus | reverse complement strand
CCTAACACACCGCAATCATGGTGAGACAGGGAGCAAAGAAAAGGGACTTGGGGCAGGGATAGAGGAATGGGGAGGGGAGGTCATGGGAAGTTTGGGAGGTCGAGAGGCCTGGTGGTCGATTGAAGGAAGCCACTTCAGTTTGAAGGGGGAGCGAACCTTGGCGAGGACTGCCGCGGGGAATGGGGCTCCTCGCAGCCTCGCAGCGCTAATCTCAGAGCTGGAGTTCAGGGTATCCAGGCGCCTCCAGAGTGGAGGACTGTGCGTAGAGGAGCCTGCGAATCAGGGGCTGCGCCGGGCGCTATGGCCTTGTTTGCCCCTCGAGCTGAGCCCCTCCGCTCTGTTTGCTTCAGTCTATTATGTCCTATAACGGAGGGGCCGTCATGGCCATGAAGGGGAAGAACTGTGTGGCCATCGCTGCTGACAGGCGCTTCGGGATCCAGGCCCAGATGGTGACCACGGACTTCCAGAAGATCTTTCCCATGGGCGACCGACTGTACATCGGCCTGGCGGGTCTTGCCACCGACGTCCAGACTGTGTAAGTGTCGGGGGTTCCCACCCACCCCCACGCTTCTTGGACTAGCCTTGCCTAGTGGAATGAGTGGCTGGGTGTCAGTCTTCTACTGAACAACACCAGTGAATCTGAGACTTTGTCGAACACTGTAAACGATAGAGTGGATCCTAACCAGGTTAGCATTTACTCTGAGCCAGATACTGTGGAAAGCACCTTATCTTCATGAACTTTAATCCTCTTAAGGACATACATCACCATGTTGCTCTCCCATTTTGCAGATGAGGAAGCAAGGTATCAGAGTCTTACTGCTCAAGGTGTAAGCTAATGAATGACTCCCAGGATCCCAATTTCTGAGGCCAAGGCTCATGCTCAGTCCCTAAAGAACTACAAGTGGTCTAGTTGGGAGACAAGGCAGGCATATCGAAAGACAACTAACCCATAATGAGCTGGTGCATATTAACTGCTAGAGTAGCTGTTTAGTTGACAGTGATTTTGTGAGAGAAGGGAGAATTGGGGAGATGAAATAAGTGATTCTGTGAGGTGTGAGGGTTGTGGTCTTTTTTATCTGTTAAGTGTCTAGTTTAGTACTTGACATGTAGGCAATCCAGAAATGTTTCAAAGATGATTTTTGTTTCGAGCATGTTGACGGAAATTGAGAAGACTAGTTTTAGGGGAAAGGTGATGACTTTGATTTTGATACCAATTTTGAAGTGACAAGCCAAGCCAAGTAGAAACATTCTGTGAGCAGTTGAGGTCTTGAGATTATAGCTCAGGGCTGGATAGGCATTGGTGATCTGTTAAATCTATAGGAACAGACTACAGAGAGACAAAATGTATAGAGGGAAAAAATAAGTGACAGCTCAAGAGCTGAACTGTATATTCAGTAGTGGGGTAAGAAGAGAGACAAGAGGAAGAGAGTCAGGGTCAAAGTTTCAAGAGGGAAGATGGGGTTACAGGTGGCTTAAGAAGCAGCACTTCTTGGACATAGTTCTTAGAAGAGTGATAGTTCCTGATGTGATATTTTTGAATTGCAGTGCTAGAGAAGACTCTTTAGAGTCCCTGGGACTTCAAGGAAATCAAACCAGTTGATTCCAAAGGAAATCAACCCTGAATATTCATTAGAAGGATTGATACTAAAGCTGAAGCTCCAATACTTTGGCCACCTGATGCAAAGGGCTGACTCATTAGAAAAGACCCTGATGCTGNGTGATATTTTTGAATTGCAGTGCTAGAGAAGACTCTTTAGAGTCCCTGGGACTTCAAGGAAATCAAACCAGTTGATTCCAAAGGAAATCAACCCTGAATATTCATTAGAAGGATTGATACTAAAGCTGAAGCTCCAATACTTTGGCCACCTGATGCAAAGGGCTGACTCATTAGAAAAGACCCTGATGCTGGGAAAGATTGAAGGCAAAAGGAGAAGAGGGCAGCAGAGGATGAGATGGTTAGCTAGCGTCACTGACTCTATGGACATGAATTTGAGCAAATTCCAGGGGATAGTGAAGGACAGGGAAGCCTGGCGTGCTGCAGTCCATGGGGTCACAAAGAGTTGGACACAACTTAGTGACTGAACAACAACAAATGTGGATGGGAGCTTGTCATGAATTATTTTCTCTCATTTCCTTTAAACCTTCCTAAAGTCTCAAGAATATATGTAACTTGGATATTCTTCCTGAGATCTGAACCAACCAGCCCTTTTATCCCGGTGCTGGTGGAACTGGAGAATGATGGCTTAGTGTTCCTGTCATTCACTGTGAAGGCCCCCATTAGTCTTCCTGTCTCTAATCACAGCTGTTCCCCTCACACTATTTTCTTTTCTTCAGGAGGCTTCTCTCCCCACGTTTGCATGTTTGTTAGTCATTGCTAATTTTGCTGGGCCTCATTTTCCTCACTGTATGATGCAGCTTAGGCTTGTGTCTTTTCTTCTGATGGCCTATGACTCAGTGCTCCACTTCCAGCAGTCTTGTCACTGGTCTGCTCCCGGCAGGGCCTATCCCTGGGCTCTGAGATGGCACTGGAGGAGGCGTGGCCTATTTTCCTGGGTGTCTTTCCATTAGTGCAGCTGCTGCTGTTTATTAACACTCATACATTATCTCACTGCCAAATGACTTACTTTGTCCCCACCTTAGGAATGGAAAAATTAAGTGGGAAGAGGAAGACTTAGCCCAAGTCAGCTCTCTCCATTTGCTGCTCTTTCTACTGTAAGCTGCCATCACTATGTCTGCATTCAGGCTCCTGTCCAGAGTGTGCTGTACAAACTATTCCCCAAAAAAGTGTGTGTGTGGGGATGGGGTGGGAGTCCACTTCTTTACTCCCCTTTTCTCACCTCAAAAAAAGTATGAGGAAAAAGGTTAGCAGAGTGGCATGTTTACAGGTAGAAGTGTTGGACAAAACCTCAAAGTGCCCATGAGGCTGGACTTCTGGTAAGAAAATCACTGGGAGATGGGGAGGAGTCTCTTGGCAGGTTTGGGCTTGTGTGTCTCCTTAGGCACCTCCTGACCTCCATGAGGTGGACTCCAGGGGACATTCAGCAATTACTTGCTAACACAGTTTCTCCTTCTACCACAGTGCCCAGCGCCTCAAGTTCCGGCTGAACCTGTATGAGCTGAAGGAAGGCCGGCAGATCAAACCTTACACCCTCATGAGCATGGTGGCCAACCTCTTGTACGAGAAACGGTGAGTAGAAGTGTAGCCTGGGACTTGGGGAACATACCTAGGAAGGAGATTCCCCCTGGCTGGCTCATGTCTTATTTGTAGGACAGTATCCTTATTTTGGGGGGTATGTTTTCTCTGGGCCTAACAATCAAATAAGAAAGAAAAAGGGCTACTTCAGAAGAAGGCAGGGAATGCAAACAGCAAATAAACTTGCTCCCAGGCAACAAAATTAATGCTACCAGAGTGTGCCCAGGAGTCTCCCAGCCAGGAGCCACCCTTAACCCCAGAGTTCATTCTGTCATGATCATTAGATTATCTGGAATACATGGAATCTAGGAATTGGGTATGTTAATTTTTGACATTTGAGAACTTTATGGTGAGACAGGAAGGGGCCCCTAATTGTAGAATTCAGTCCAGAAGTTGTGATGAAACTGAAGGGAGAAGCCTGTAGATACTTTCCCCATCCATCTCTGGGTAAAACTGGGTGGTAAGACGAGTTGAGCTCTTATAACTATTTTATGGGGGTAGGCAGGGAGAGGTGTTTCTTTTGTTTTCTTTTATAAATTTAATTGAGATGTAATTGATTTATAATGTATTAGTTTCAGATATGAGGGGAAATCTTACAGAGTTGTACAGATTACCTCACATTTAGGTTCCATATATTTAATGGCTCATGTTTACTCATAATAAAAATATGACATTGAGGCTGACCTGGAAAATGCTAG
Source organism: Oreotragus oreotragus (assembly GCA_006410675.1). Lineage (NCBI taxonomy): Eukaryota > Metazoa > Chordata > Mammalia > Artiodactyla > Bovidae > Oreotragus > Oreotragus oreotragus. Next base: position 6,732 of record SJYX01021386.1, on the reverse strand, counting down.
ATTCTTAGCTGCTGTAACCAGGCTTTCTGTACAAGTCCAACTGAAGTCATTGATTTTTCAGCAGGATAGGCAAATGTAATGGTTTGCAAAATTGAGCCATGTACAGACCCTTTTTAAAGTAAAAAATTTCTCATGGATCCCAGAGAATCCATTCAGGCACCTCTGTGAAACACTGCCAATAAAAAGTAAACACTAACCTTCAGGTGGTACCTTGGCATCAACATGACTGGAAGTATAAGCGCAGGCCCTGTGTTGTGTTGTATTTAGTTTTAAGGTTGTTACCCAGATAGTACAAGACATTCTTATTTAACTTTATTTTCAGTTTATTGAGAGGAAAATACACAATTAATTTCTTAGAGAAATTTGATCTCGTGGGATCTGTTGGAGAAATACCAGATCAAAGTGCACTACTCTGACCTTTTCCTCTCCCTAACAATTATTATTTTTTATTTAGAATTATTTTTTACAAAGTTGTACCTTAAGATCATGCCTATGGATATTACTGAGAAATGATATAAGATATGAATAATGTCTGTTTACTTACTGTTTCTGTTGAGGATAGTGGCCGTTACTTTTTGAGTATTTCTTATATAAAGATCCCTGTGATGACCCAGGACCCTATGACATCGCTGTTCAGCCTAAAGATGTCAGAGCAGTCATCACCCCTTTCCCCAGTGACCTGAGTCCTCATGGCTTGAGATGGGGCTAGATAATCAGTTAGTCACAAACAAGGTGTTAAGGGGCCAAAGATTTGACCCATAAATAAAAAGAGTGGGGATTGTGGAGCCCTATACCAAGGTCACAGATGTGGAGCCCTGTACCAAGGTCTTCTCCGGAACTGACTAAGCCCCATAACAGCTGTTGCCTTGAGACCCCCTGACCTAAACCAGCCAGCTCCCTGGCTCCATATTAGGTAAAATACCCACTCTATAGCACCCTAACCAGTCACCTAATGCCACCCTTTCGGCAGGAAGTTTCTTTGTCTTTGAGACTAGAAAAATTGGCTACTAGCCCATAAAAGGGGTCAGCTCTCCCTTGAGCTGGCCCGGTGTTCTAACAGTGTCTCCTGCCTAATCAACTGTATTTTCCTCTCAAAATAAATAAATAAATGAAGATCTCTTAAGATAGATTCTTCTCAGATCTCAAGGTCTAGAACAAGTTTCTGATGAGCTGTTATTTCCTGATGGCAGACAATGACAATAATCCACCTCACTAAGTACATTTTTTGCTTTGCCTGCTGGGAGACTCAGAACAAAACTTTGTGTTTAGTTTGAGTGTCTTGTATTCTGTTCGGAGGTTTTTTTTTGGTGGTGGTGGTGCATAGGAAGACCTTTTTTTAATGAACTGATTTCCAATGTTTTGTCAATTTCTAGTAGCACAAAGTGATTTAGTTTTGTATATATGTGCATATTCTTTTCCGTTATGGTTTTTTTTCACAAGGGCTTCCCTGATAGCTCAGTTGGTAAAGAATCCGCCTGCAATGCAGGAGACCCCGGTTTGATTCCTGGGTTGGAAAGATCTGCTGGAGAAGGGAAGGGCTACCTACTCCAGTATTCTTGGGCTTCCCTTGTGGCTCAGCTGGTAAAGAATCTGCCTGCAATGCAGGAGACCTGGGTTCGATCTCTGGGTTGGGAAAATCCCCTGGAGAAGGGAAAGGCTACCCACTCCAGTGTCCTGGCCTGGAGAATCCCGTGGACTGTGTAGTCCATGGGGTCACAAAGAGTCAGACATGACTGAGCAACTTTCAGTTCCGTTAACATGCTTTTTTTTTTTTACAGGATATTGAATAACCATTATATTTATAAGATATTGGACATAATGCTGCAGAGTAGGACCGTGTTTAACTATTTCATACATAGCAGTTTGTATCTGCTAATCCCAAACTCTTAATTTATCCCTCTCCACTCCCTTTCCCCTTTGGTAACTGAAAGTTTGTTTGGTAACTGAGTCTGTTTCTGCCCCTTTGGTAACTGTGAGTTTTCTATGTCTATGAGTTTGTTTCTGTTTCACAAATAAGTGTGTGTCGTGTTTTAGGTTCCACGTAAGTGACACCGTGTAGCATTTCTTACTTCACTTAGTATGACCATCTCTAGGCCCATCCGTGTTGTTGCAAATGGCTTACGTTTTAGTGGCTCAGTTTTATTTTCAGTGTTTTTCTACAAACTGCTTGAAATCTTTGTTTGAAAGGAGTAAAGGTGTAGGTGCATAAATAGAAGACTGAATGGTGATAGGACCTGGATGAGGATCGGGAAGAGTAGGTTAAAAAACAAACAGACAGAACTCCCAAAGAAAGAGAGAGGAAGAGAGGGTCAGCGGTGAGGGAGTATGCAGGCAAGAGTCAGAGAGAAGTCATCTTAGAGCATTTCTAGATGCCAGGAGAGGAGGGGAAGGGGGATTTGGATTTGGGCCAGGGCCTTGTCTGGATAGACGAAACAGGAAAGGACATGTCCTTGAGTGCCATTTTCTCTCTCTGCTCCTGGTCCCACAGGTTTGGGCCCTACTACACGGAGCCAGTCATTGCCGGATTGGACCCGAAGACCTTTAAGCCTTTCATTTGCTCTCTAGACCTTATTGGCTGCCCCATGGTGACCGATGACTTTGTAGTCAGTGGTACCTGCACTGAACAAATGTACGGGATGTGCGAGTCCCTCTGGGAGCCCAACATGGTGAGTCGTTGGCGTGGAATGGGGCTGAGTTCTGAGGTGCCCACTCCTTGACCATCAGGGGAAAATGTGTTTACCTGACTGGTAATGAGGAGAATCCCTGGAGAAGGAAATGGTAACCCACCCCAGTATTCTTGCCTTTGAAATCCCGTGGACAGATCAGCCTGACGGGCTACAGTCCATGGAGTCGCAAAAGAGTAACAAAAACAATGGGGAGAATGTGCGGGCAGGAGAGAAAGCCACAGCTGTTGAGCCTTGGAAGGGTGTCCAGAAAGTTCATCGGCCAGAGCTTTGGCTCCTAGAGAGCACCTTCTGTGAGGAGACCTCAGGCAGATATTTGCTACAGTGACAAATAATTACTCATGTGGGGTTTATGGGGTTCTCACATCCATTCATTGAATAAACATTTAACAGGGTGTAGAATTATTTAGAGGCAGCTCAGCAGAATGGGCTGTGGAGCCAGGTTGTCTGGGTTGGGAACCCAGATCCACCTACCATCTAAATTAGTTATGTTCTTGGGCAAGTCACTTTACGTCTCTATGCCTCCACTTCCTCAGCTGTAAAGCAGAGATAATAGTAGAACCTGTCTTACGAGTGGTGGTGTGAGGAAATGGCCTGGAAAGATGGGAACAGTGCCTGACAGGGAGGGTTATCTGGTGTGCCAGTTCTGCCAGGCTCCAGGGAAACCAGGAAGTCCATCCTCAAGGGCCCATTGCAGCCAGTGAAGCCAGACATACACCCAGTTATCTGTTAAAATGAAGTTGACTGGGAAGAGGAGGAAAGAAAGGACCTGGTTGTCAGAAGGAACAGCCTGTGCAAAGGTCAGAGGTTCAGGAGGGGCCTGAGGAGTTGAGTAACTGGAGAGAGCTTGCTGTGGTTGCTGGAGTGTGGGCAGAATGTGGGCTTGAGAAAGGCGGAGCCTTAGGTCAGAATGAGACTTGCAGATGCCTTGGATGGCATGCCAAGGAATTGGCACTTTTTTCTTCTGACATGGTGTCTAAGGTAGTAAGAGACCCTAGGAGCCGGAGGCCTGCAGGTTGGTGCGGTGGGCTGTTGGCACCTGCAGGAGGTGCTGAGGTCCTGAGCAAAGAAGGTGGCATTGGGGGAGCAGGGCAGCCAGAGTCTAGAGGACTTGGTCCCTTAAAACAGAAGTGAGACTGGTGGAGATACTGAGGACACTTGAGTTTCCTAGCTAAGCCAGCCAAGATAGAGGATGTAGAGGACGGGAGAAGTTTGGCGGGACATGGTTCCATGGTTGGACAGGCTAGGTTCTGCGGCACTTCTGAGCCATGTGGGAGGAGAGATCGTCAGACAGCTGCTGAGGCACAGAGGAGTGGTGGGGACTTCTCCCCACTTTACAGAAGAGGGATTGAGGCCTTGCGGAGGGACACTGACTTGCTCGAGGTCACACTGCTGGTTAATGGAGGAGGTTCAGGGCCTCAACATTATCTTCCGTAACCCTGCTTCCTTCTGAGAAGGGGCTGAGGGGGTTTCTCGCACCCAGGGAACTATCCCTCCAGACACAGGAGGTGCCAGAGCTGGACACCCTGAGCCTAGAGAAAAGAGAATTAAGGAGCCAGGCCAAGTGAAGGTCTGAGGTTCTGGGGATTGAAAGGCTGCTACTCTGTTGGCAGGATCCAGAACACCTGTTTGAAACCATCTCACAAGCCATGCTGAATGCTGTGGACAGGGATGCAGTGTCAGGCATGGGAGTCATTGTCCACATCATGTGAGTATGCGTTGGGAGAAGTCTGGGAGCTTTGCAGACACGTGCCTCTCCTCTCCTGCACAAACAGCCCATCTTCCCAGCCCCCGAGTCAGGTGTGAAATAAGAAAGGTTCTTGTAGCAGGCACCAGATAGCAGAAATCCGTGCTTCCTAAGGGTGGCAGCTGGGAGCCTACCTGGACTCCCCCAATCGCTGTCCAGTGAGGCTTCCTGGCTCCGAGTCGCCGCATCTTGCTCACAGTAGACATTTCTTTCCTTTCTGAACAATGTTGCCGAAATCTCAGGGGCCTGTGCAGAGCTCCTGCAGACTGATCAGAATAACTCCTGTGTCCCTCCTCTCCTCTCCCAGGTCACACCAGCAAGGAAGCCACACCTGTGTGGTGTACTGAGCTCAATGACCACCTTCCAACCCCCTAGCCAGAGTCCTGACTGGCACCCTTTCCCTCTTGTTTGGGGCTTTCACCAGGAATCTGACTGGCTAAAGGCAAAGGTACCCGCCCGACAGCTTTCCTTGGAAATTGTCCCAGAATAAGGGTCCCATTTGGACCCTTTTTGTTATGGGTCCCGCTTAATTACCGTGAAAAACAGATTAGGGCTGATACTGAGAATTAATGTTCACTGAAGTGGAACACCTCATACCTCCTTCCTCAGTTCCTTGTTCTCTGGGCCTGGGGCGCTCTCGCCCTGCTCTGGAGTGCTTCACACTCCAGCCTTGAGTCATCCCAGCTCCTGATGGCTTCACCTACGGAAATGTCTCCGTTTTCCCCTTCCTCACCACAGGCCAGGGAAACGAGCTGACCCGAGTTAGGACAGCTGCTTGTTGTGGTCTGTTCTGCAGTCTCATGGACTTAGATGTTCTGTGACTTTCTCCCCCTGCAGTGAGAAGGACAAAATCACCACGAGGACACTGAAGGCCCGCATGGACTGACTGTTCTCAGAGCCCACTTTTTTTTTTTTTTAATAAAAGATTTTCTTTCACTCCTGCTTCTTTTGAGTGTTTTACCACAGATCTCTGTCCCCAGCTGGGCAGTTACAAATAGCTACTTGGGGTGCAGCTTAGCCCTTGGGTTTTCTGACTTACAGGGTGCTTTCTGGTCCACCAGTGGGAAGAGTCTCTACAGATCACTGTGGGGCGCCTGCTGTGCTGCAACCTGCACAAGGTGCTTTATATGTTCTATAATTTAATCATCGCATTGATCCAAGGTAACATACGTTTTTTTCCTTGTTTAATGATTAAGTAACTTGTCCAAGGCCACTTTGTGGTAGAGCAAAGGTGTAAGCCCATGTTCTATTTGACTCCTAAGCCTTGAATCCTTTATACTCATCTCTTGGAAAACCCTTAAATATTCTGTTTCAGGCAGAAATGTGGCCACGCATCTGGAAGTAATATCCTTACACAGCAGTGTTTCTTGATTGTGGCTACATGTAGTCACCTAGGCTGCTTCCAAAACAGGTATTTTGATCCCTAATTTATTTGGCCTTTTAAAGGGGCCTGGACAGCTGTTTTTCCCAAAAGTTCCCCAAATGATTCTAGCTTGCAACCTGTTGCAGATCCCCCAACAAGCAAGTAGTTCCTAAACTCTAGCCTCCATAATAATCATCAGGACTTGATAAAGCAGTTTCTAGTCCCAAGCTGCAGAGGACCCTGAGGATTTATAAGTTCCTAGGTGTGGTCCTGGCCAACACTCTTGAGAACCACTAGATTTTAAGCTAAAAGTCTAGGTGGAGAACTGGAGGCATGTAGAAGTGACTTGTTAAAAGTCAACAACATAGCTAGTCAAGGGAGAGCTGGGATGGATGTATGGCTTCCACCAAGTGCTGGTCTGCACACTGGAAGTGCGGGCAGTTTGTCCATTCCTCTGAGAGGGCAGGGCTGAGGGTAAAGGTGGTTGACAGGTGGACCATCCGGGGTCTGTGCTCCTGCAGGTGTACATGCTAAGTCGCTTCAGTCATGTCTGACTCTTTGGTGACCCTATGGACTGCAGCCTGCCTGAAAGCTCTGTCCATGGGATTCTCCAGGCAAGGATACTGAAGTGCTTGCCATTGCCACTTCCGGGGATCTTCCAAACCCCCCAACTGAACCCACGTCTCTTAAGCACCACCTTAGTCACTGCTTATTAATGGCATCTGAAAATGAGTGACCAAAGGTCCTGACTCTTACTCAAACTCAAGTCCAGATTTAGCCCAACCAGCCCCTAAAACTGAGACCCAAACCTTCTAATTAGGAAAAAGATAAAAGGATTATTTCCAAAGGACTCACATATAACAGGTGTGTACACAAAGCTTTTTTGAGTTTTATTTTTTTCTTCGGGTTGGAGATTCATCTTCTAACATGCATGCATC
>SJYX01021384.1:0-22422 GCA_006410675.1 Oreotragus oreotragus | reverse complement strand
AAAAAAAAAAAAAAAAACAGTGCCAAAAGTATACCTAACCTCTGGGGGAAAGTTAGAACAACAGAAGGCATTTCATCAGAAATTGTGGAGGCCAGAAGGAGGTGCCATGGCATCTCTCAAGTGTTAACGGAGAACTGTCAACCCAGAATCCCACGTCCAGCAAAGGTTGGCTGTTAGCGATATCACCATCTTCTTCATTGCTGCTGCTAAGTCGCTTCAGTCGTGTCCGACTCTGAGCGACCCCAGAGACAGCAGCCCACCAGGCTCCCCTGTCCCTGGGATTCTCCAGGCAAGAACACTGGAGTGGGTTGCCATTTCCTTCTTCCTCTTCATTATAAGTATCAAAAGCAAAAACTGGATGAAGGAAGTCATACGGCTGTCTCCTCACAGGTTCTCACTTGTCAAGGAAGAAAGCTTTTTTTCCACCATGACTTCTCCTTTACCAAAGACGTATTCATCAGCCATGGCTCTATCTCACATGGCCAGAGCAGAGACAGAGGATGGTGGTGAAGTGAGAGTATCTGGGATTTTTAGTCTCAGTTAAAGGGGAAGCTAGGCAAGAAAAGATGTTAGTCACTCAGTCATGTCTGACTCAGCAACCCCATGGACTATAGCCCGCCAGGCTCCTCTGTCTGGGATTCTCCAGGAGAGAATACTGGAGTGGCTAAACATTCCCTTCTCCAGGGGATCTTCCCAACCCAGGGATCGAACTCAGCTCTCCTTCATTAAAGGTGAATTCTTTATCATCTGAGCCACCACGGAAGCCATAGATGAGAAAGGGGGTCCATTAAGTGGAGAAGGTCATGTGGCAGCTCTCATGTTCACAATCTTAAGTTTAGATTAATATTATCTGCAAATGAGATTATATGTGGTCACTGACATAATTGAATAAAAAACATTGATTATACCTTTAAAAGGCACAAGTAATCATTTAGGTATATGTAATGTTTTTGTAATTGTGGATTTATTATCAGAAAAATTTTTTCACCTGTATTGGGATCCTTGGAAAATGGAACATGCCTGTGTGAGGCTAGAGGCTCTGCAGACAGCTTCTGACAGTCCTGTGTCTGTGTAATCGGTGGGCAGCTAGCAGATACTGAGGGCTGTCTCCACACCACCCTGTGGCAGGTGCTGGTCACTCAGTCATGTCCTTTCCTCCAGGAGAAATATGGAAGGAGCTGCAGACTAGAAACTTGCATTTGCGCACCAGTGTAAGTGGTATTATGATAAGGGAATTTTAGAGTGCCATAGGATTGTGTGCCTATGAGATGTGTTTAGCCAGCTCTTGTGGTGAAGAGAGCCCTCCAGGAGAAGTAAGCTCTGCTCAGTCTGGGTTTGTCCAGCTTTGGGGTGCAGCAGCTCTGTTACGTCCTGTAGTTGTGTGGCTGTCTCAGGGGGGAGTTGGATGAGGCAGACCAGATGCTGTCAGCCAGATGCAGTTAAAACCAGAACTCTGCTTTAACAGTGTGGATCACAAGTAGGCTGCCAGCTTTTGATTTTCACTAATGTGATGATTAAAAATGTTATCCTCCTGTAGTTTTACTTTGGATTTCTGTTATGAATGAGGTTGACCATCTTTTTTATGTTTGAGATGTCTGTATTTCCTTTTCTGTGAAAAAGTAGTTTGTTTGTTTTTTTTAACAAATTCTTACTGATTTGTAGGTACTCTTTTAAAGAGAGAAATTAGTTTTTAGTCTTTAGTAAGATTTGTGACTGTTTTTTTCCTTGCTTTTCAGTGATTTTTTTCAAGCATTTACTTTTATAAAATCAAATGTATTGATATTTTCCTGTGGCTTCTATGTTTTGTGTCATAAACTGAAATACCTACTCAGCTTCAAAAGTGTATATATTTTTAGATTTCTTCCATTTCATCTGGTATACCCATGATTTTGTTTTATTTTTTGCATTTGTCTTTGATATACATTTGGGGTTCATCCTGGTCTGTGTTGTGAGTCTCAGTGGTATTCCCACATGGCTACCTGTATCTTAATGCTACTTATTGGCTCTATTCACACTGATTTGAAATCCCATATTTATCATAGTAAATCCTTACACGTATTTGGGTCCAGCTCCAGGAGATAGTGAAGGACAGGGAAGCCTGGTATGCTGCAGTCCATGAGTATGCAAAAAGTTGAACTTAGGGACTGAACAGCAACCATTTTGGAGTTTTCTGTTCTATTCTATTGATCTATTTATTCATGAGCTGGTACAACTGTTTTTTAATACTTAGAGCATTTGTAGTATTTTTATAATACGATGCCCTAGTATTTAGCATGACTATTACTTAATTATTCATCTCTTCCAGAATTTCCTACCTCATTATGTAAGTTTATTTTTCCACAAATGAACTTTAAGATCTAACTGGTTAAAAAAATAAAAGTATTTTCACTGAGGTGACACTAAATTTATGAGATTAACCTCAGGAGACTTGCCATGTTAGTGGTGACTCTTCTGTGTAGAATATAAGCCCTTGCACTTGTTCAGATTTTTATCAGTGTCCCTCAGAAACATCAGATTGTAGATCACAGAGGGCATAAGTGTTTGCTTCTCTGAAGACTTTGGACTTCTTTCTGTAAAGTGACTGGGGGTGTTGAAGCGTATTCGATCTTTAGATTTGCTGGTAGTGAGGATGTGTCAAACTTATTATGGTAGAGAGTAGCTTTAAGCCATTGCATTTGAGAAAGTCCTGAAAGAAGGCAATAGGAGAAATGAGAGGGGGTGGGGTATTTGAAGAGACTGAAGTAGTAGAATCTATAGTACCCAGAGGCCCCTCGACTGTCCAGAGAGGGGAATAAATAGCTGTTCTCAGGGTTTCAAAAACTGGAAAGAAAAAAAATGCTTACCCCCTGCAGGGGTAAGTTCCTCTGTTCCTGAGTGCCATAGAGGAAAATCCTTTTATGTAGGCAGCATTAAGAAAAGAGTGAAAGAAAACATAGCTATAATCATATTGACATACTTAAAATTGACAATGGTCTGAAGAAAAATTTTAATATGATGCAGTGTTAATGATGAAGAATCTGAATTTTAGTTTTTCAGGGTTTTTTTGAGTGAACAATTCTGAATTTGCATTAGTGTTTACATCTTATAACTAAATTTTGTGTTTATAAAAATGATATTAAGATGAATAGTCAACCTGAAATAAAGTTTATAAACAAGGGTTTATATTTATTCCCTGTGTTTTCTTCTATTCTAGTTACACTTTCTGGAAATGGAGAAAACGGTAAGGCACTTTTAATTTTTAATCTCAAGTAGATGACATAGTGTCTTAATTGCAACCCATATACTTGTTATTTTACTGATGACTGTTTGTTTTGATCTTCAGAAAGAAAATATACATCCTTAAAGTTTAAATTTTATTGGTTTGTTTGTTCTCTTGTTTTTCGTTTTGTTTAAAATAGTACTTTACTACTCATAGTCATTTAATAATTAAATGACCAGACTGAATTTGTAAATTAATAGTACTACTTCATTTTGAAAGAGAATTAAAGTTTTTATGACTAGTCAAGGCGACAGTGTCTAGAGAGAAGAATCATGACTCAAAATTTCATTGAAATAAAAGAAAAATTTATGTCCTTTGATATCAAATTTCAAAAGTAAAATTGGATTTGAGATAAAAAATCAAAGTTTCTGAAACAGAATAGTTAGAAATTATTATTATTTAAAAAGATTTTTTTTGGCCTTGCTGTGCAGTGTGAGGGATCTTAGTTCCCTGATTAGGAATTGAACCCATGTCCTCCTACAGTGGAAGCGGGGAGTCCTAACCACTGGACCACCAGGAATTTCCTAGAAATTATTAATAAATATTCTTATTGTTGAAAATAGAAGACTTTAAGCATATAAATCTCAAGTTGACTTGGGGTCTAGTTTCTCAGTAACAGAATAAGTGGAGACAGTCTCGATAGGCTTGTTTTTCTTGCTTAAAACTATTTCCTCTATGTTAAAAGCACAGGTACAGAAAGTAGAGAATTTCTGAAGTTCTTATAAAAGAACTTTTACTTGAATTATTATTTCAGGGGGCTGTTTTCCCCGTGTCTTTCAAAGAGTCTTTTGGTGAAGTTTTTTTTTGCTTGCTTATTTTTTTTTTTTAATTCAGTTACAAATGATTTTTGAGTGAGACTTTTTTGATTTATAGATTTCATTTTTTCTTTCAGCTTTGATTTAATTTCAACTTTTACTTTAAGTATTATAAACAATAATATTTAGCATATATATGGGATTATTAGTAATCCCATTAATTTGAACTTATTTAAAAACAATATTTCCTGTTAAGTACTTACTGTATTCCAAGCAGTATACTAAAAGATTTATTTAAGCTTTTATTTCTTTATCTCAAAGTTTTTTTAAGGGAAAAACTATTTGTTTTTGTTCTTATGGAGAGCAGAAATATTCTAAAGAAATATTAAATGTTTAACAGTGTTAAAGAGTATATTGTTTTATATTCTGGCCTTAGTTGTAAGTAACTAAATGATTAAGAAGTTTAAAGTAACCTCAAGGTTACCATTTATCTGAAAGCTTTACAATAATATATAGATGAGGACTGATAAACTTGATTGAATATGGGAGCCCAGCAATAATATAAATAACTGAAGTGAGCTAGGTGAAGATAAAATTGCAGACTTGGTAAAGAAAGGACTTCCATATTTGTATAACAGTAGGAGGCTGAGATCTAGCATTTTGTCCCAAAGGAAAAAAAAAATGAAGGAATGATATCAGATCCATTGGTTAGACCATAGGGTTTAGCCTAGAGGGAGCTGAAGTGGTAGAGAATGCAGAGTTTTGAGGAACCGGAGTTTTCAATGAGGAAGACAATATTTGTGATTATGAAAAGAAAGCGTATTCGCAAATAGAAGGAAGTTGTGGTTAGGACTTCATGTGGGACTCAGCTGTCTCTGAAGTAGGAATGACACTAAGATAATAGTTAGAGAAGTGGAAAGGATAATTTTAGATATGACATAGTGGGAAAGACCTTGGATTTTTATCAGGCATATATGGGGTTTGAATTCTGGCTTTATCATTTAGTCAGTAAGTGACACTGGGCAAGGTATGAAATTCTCTGAGCCTTTGCTTTTACATTTGTAAACTGAAAGGATACCTACAAGACCATCGTGAGGGTTATAAGTAAGGGGTACAGTTGTCTCCTCGGAGACTTTCAGCCTGAGGAAGGGCTGATTGAGGCGCTTTGGTTAAATACGGTTACTAGGAAACTCCAGAGTTCTAGCATGCGTTTGTTAGTCATGTAGGTGGAGCTCTTTCTCAGGAGTTTCTCAGCCAGTGGGCAGAAGAAACTGAGCCACGTGTTCTTCACTGACCGTTGAGATGGACCAGGAACCAGAGAGTGGAGGCGAGGACACCTGCTGGCTTGTGCAGTGACTCAGACGAGACGAGCAGCAGTCAAGGAACTAGAGCACTGGCAGTGAGAAGACTGAGATGTTTACTTTGACACAGATCTTGGGAGCTAGAAAGTAAAGTACGCATTTTGTGAGATTAGCCAGCCGTGTACTGAGGAGTCCTCGAGGCCTGGCTTCCTGTTTCGATCACCAGTGTGACTTAGGCTTCTTTTCTGTTAAACCACCGTGGACCAGTGTAATTGCAGAAAGAAATGTTGGGGTTCAGCAAGTTGGGGTCAATTTTTTATCATTTTACTTAAAAGCATTTTTTAAAATCCAAAAACTTAAGGAAGAATAACCTCAGGGCAAAAGAAGGACAGTTGTTCAATTTGAATACGTTAGCTTTATTAAAAACTTCACTGCATTGTTCTCAGTGTTTCTCATTTAACTGCAGACCAGTGAAAACTCGAATCAGTCCATAAACTTGGGAAACACTAAAATAGGGAATGCACAGAAAAACACAGATTTTGAGAAGAAGAAATTGATATGCTTGGATAGCAGTGATAACGATAGCCAATATTCACTGAAGATTTATTGCGTGTCAGACACTGTTGTAAGTGTTTTCCATTTATTCACTCATCGGTGTTAGGCAGCTAAATTAACAGAAACTCATTTAAAGTGCTTTAATTGAAGTCAGAGTAAATCATTTGGGAAGAATAGTATAAAGGGGTGAGAAGTTCTGAAAGTAATGGAAAAAGTAACATTTGAAAAAAGTACCTTTTGGAAAAAGTAACATTTGATCTGAACTCTAAAAATGAGCAGAATCTCAAACTTTTATGCATGTCTCTGCTTTGTTTTCTTCAGTGAGTTTGTGGTGCTTCATTCCAAACTGAAAAAGGATTTAAGCACTTGATAGATAGTTCTTGCTTCTTTCTATCTTCTTACAGATAGAAAAACTATAGAACACAGCAAGAAGTTTTTAGTTATATCAGTGAGTTAATGACGTTGGAATGTTACACTAATCCACTTAGGAAACAGTTATGGGAAAAATTCAAAGTGGCTAAACTTTATCATTACCCTGTGTTGAAAAGGACAATGAAATTTAGGATAACTTTCGTGAACAATCCAGGAATTGAGTTCTTTATATTCAGTGTTATAATTCCTTGGATTTAATGTTCATAGTGATGGAATCTGTCTTAAATAATTTTTAATTCATTTAAAATATAACTTTTAGTAAGTCCTTTTGAAGGAGATGCTTTAAAGATTTCAAGTTAAACCTTCAGCAACTTAATAAAATCAAATCTTTACTTATAAACCAGCCCGATAACCCTTAAATGCAAGAACAGAGTGTTTTTTCATATCTGTAATGTTATATCATGCAGATAAAAGAGTGTATATATTTGATGTTTTTAGTATGTTTTAATTAAATTTTTTATTGGATTGAGCCTCCTGACTCTAAATACTGTGTTTTAATATGTGATGTTTTTTCCTGTTTTCACCTGGATTCAATGAAATGTTTGTTTTTATTTACCAGGAAAGGCCGTTGTTTACCTTGTGGCTTTCCATCTGTTCTTTGTTATGTTTGTATGGTCCTATTGGATGACAATTTTCACATCTCCCGCTTCCCCCTCCAAAGAGGTAAATTTAATGCTGGTAAATTACCAAATGCTTTCACTGATGATGGAATTGTTTTCCCTGTGTTACCTTTGTTGAAACTCTATTACATGACGCGTTTGTTCTGTTTCCATTCATAAAATGCTCGGTAACTACAGTGTGAGTTTGAGTCGTCAGCCTCTCAGACACAGCTCACTGATGTCCTTCGTAAAAGATCTATGATGGCACTATGGATTAGCTGTGCCATGCTGGGTTTTTTTTAAGATGTACTTTATGTCACTGGAAAAATCTTAAGGGATGGAATTGAGTTAGGAAAATAGAGTTTATTTTTAGAAACTCTCTTAACACTTATTTTTTTTCTCAGGCCTGAACAAATAAGCTGCAAGTAAATAAAGTCTTTTGATTATGGGAAACAAATCGTCTGTGCTGTTGCTTGTGACACCTAGTGTGCTTAGTGCTTTTTCTACTTGGAGGTTTCACTTGGAAATAACACAAGTATACGCGTATGTGGAGTAACACTGAAGACCGTTGTGTCCCTTTCAGCTGATACAGCCAACTGGATTCTCTTCAGTTCAAGTTCAGCATAGCTAGATAGAGCAGAACACACTAGATAGAGAAGGACACGCTGGATGGAAAAGGACACACTCTCCAGAGTTAGACTTGTCTGAGTTTGATCTTCTGCTCTAACACGTTTTTTAATGAATCCAAGGAAGGTGAAGCCAGCAGTCGTTCCACCCCCATAGGATGTTTGTGAGGAGTAAATGAGATTCATTCACAGAAAGCTTTTAACATCGGGACTGCCTTATGGTTAGCACTCAAATATTAGATGACATAATAATATGGTTCCTTCCCTTTGTATTAAATTAATCAGAATGGATTAAAAATTACAGACATAAGTTTAAAGACATTGACTTCCATTTAACTTTCTGTAGAAGAACATATATGCAGAAACTATATACACTGTAAATGTATGAATAAATGAGTTTTCATGAACTGAGCACATGTGAGTAACCAGCACCCAGTTCCAGAAGCAGAATGTGCCTGGCATCCCATGAGCCTCCTGCTTGCGTGCCTTTGGTGAACTTTCTCCTTGTGTGTGATTCTTCCATGCTGTTGTATGTATTTGTGGCTCAGTCCTCCATTGTGCTTATGGGACTCAGTTTACTTATCTGGCCTCCTGTTGATGGGCATTTGGGTGTAGAATTACTGTCCGTATTCTAGCACACACAAACATGTTGCTCTTTGGGGCAGGTGCCCGGGAGAATTGCTTGGTTCTGCCTGTACAGTCAGCAGTAGTGGGTGATGCCAAATGGTCATTAGCCCATTGTTTCTGTTGGGCACTTTTGTTTTAAGGGATATGTAAACCATTAATCAAGCTTACTGTTGCTTCAAATATATTCTTCAGGCATTTGCTAATAATTAGTTGGCCCTTAAAGTTAATTACAAACTGCCATCCATACCTTAATCTCTTAAACTGAAAAAGATTACCAGTAATGATGGCTATTGGGAACATATCATGTATAAAACAAAACAGTCTTTACAAGAAACAGAATAAGGAGAACAGTTGGTGTCACTTTTGAGAAGCAGGCTAGTAGTACAGAGGCGCAAGCTCCGTCTGCCTCCTCCCTCTGCTCTTCTGGGTGCGGGGTCCTGGGGCTATGGCCCTGGACCTCTGAGCAATCCTCTGTAAAGTCAGGGTGACGGTCGCACATACCTTATTGGATTGTTGTATGGGTTGAATAAATTTATCATACACACATATGATCGTTTGTACTTATAGCATATAATTACTGCTATATGTAAAGTGCTTAGAAGAATGCCAAGCATATAGTAAGTGCCATCTAACTGCTACTTTTTTCTTTTTTTGGCTGTTGTTTTTACGATATTGCACCCAGGTAGCATTTATCCCAGCACCTAAGCCTTTCCATCCACTCCCACATCGTTGCCAGGGGTCTGTTCGCTTCCTGGTTATAGTCCCTCAGGACCTGAAGTCTCACTGACTTTATCTCCACTAATTCTTCCTGGAAGTCTGTGTTCAAATAGCATGTTGCCCTCAAGATACCATTTTCACCTCTCTGTGTTTTCCATATGGTGCTGCTTTTGCCAAGATTTTCTTTCCTGCGTTACCTTCCTGGACGATTCCTGTTTATCTTTCTAAACCCAATTTAGGTATCTCTTCTTGCAAGAAACATTCATGGACAGCCCCCACCCCTCCTAAGGGAGCTTTGATCATACCTGGTAAAGAATTGCTAATTTGTCATTTGTAGTTCTTAACATTCGTAACTGGACTATAGGAATGTATTTTTGAAGGCAAAGGCTATATTTTTATTTATCTTTGAATCCCTGGTACCCGGGACAGTACCAAGCATACACTTAAATTGAAACATCTGAACACTGTGTTTAAGATAATGACATTTCATAGTTTAAATTCTGTTCAGTAGTATTTAATGAAAAATGGTAATAATTTCAAAGGTCTAAATTCATTTTAAGTTTTATCTTGTTCCATTCCTCATCTAAAATCCTGGTGTCTGTTGATATTTTCATTTGGTTTAAGCTTTTCATAATTCTTAACCATAGTTTGTAAGGAAAAGTAATGATTTTGAGGCCTCCCTAGAAACAGCCCAGGGAAGTCTGTTCAGATTTTACAGGGAAACTTCAAAATTTGATTAGAGCATCTTTTTTTCCAAGTATGTGTTTAACGTTATACCATGTGATCTTTCCTGGAGGAGGGAACAGGAACCCAATCCAGTATTCTGGCCTGGAGAAGTCCATAGACTGGGGAATTCAGTCCATGGGGTTGCAAAGAGTCGGACACGACTGAGCAACTTTCACTTCACTTCATATGATCTTTATTCTCTATTTTGAGTGTTTCAGAGATGTATCTTGTCAGGGAAGAACTTTCTAGCAAGTCAGCTCTCTTAAATGAGAGCGGGCCATCTTACAGAGTAGGGAAGTGTTCTCTACCTGAAAGTATTTGGGAGGGGATGGATCTCAGAAGTGCCTGGATGTTTAGATAGGTGACCTCCAGAGTCAGCTTTAAGATGGTGGGTATTTTTTCTGTCCAGTTTGTACATCCAAGTTCCTTCTTGTCCTTCCTAAATAATTGAGTGATTGCTTTTGCCATTGTGGCTTGGTGGTGGGAGCCAGGCTAGGTTATCCAAAGGGACTCTTCTGTTGCCTCAGCCACTGTGTTTTAGTCTAGGTTAGAGGAACAAGTCTGTAAAAGGCAAAAATATCTTTTCACATTAGCGGCATAGGGAGAAACATCCTAGAGCAGAACTAACTCTAGGGACTTGTGTTTTTCTGTTAGCTCTGCCAATAATTATGCAGTCTTAGAAAATTTCCCTAAGATGCATGGGATCACAGGTTCCTTATCCCAAGGGCTCCTAATCTGTGCTGTGGTATCGCGTTTGTAAAAGAAGAGGCAGTGCCGTTACTGATAAAGAGTCATCGAGGATGGGCAGGTTTTAATACTTGAGTTAGCAGGTAGACCAAATACTCAAACTTTAAAAGATGAACCTCCAGTTAGGACTCCTTAGGCCTTTTCAAGCAAAACCCTGTAAATAAATAATAGTTGAGGAGCAATATTGTATGAAACATGATCAAGAGCATGTCTCAGGCCAGTCTTTGTTTTTTAAAAGAAATCTATGAAATAAACACCAAGAGAAATGTAATAAAAGCTCCTGGTTACATGAAATAGAGTCATGAAACTGAGGTCCTTGAGATACAGGGATGACATGGAAAGAAGCAATGAAACAAGTCCTTTGTAGGAAAAATGCTGCCCACCACATGGGAATTAAAACTTGAGAAATAGAAGCTGGAAACAGCCCTACAAAAGAACTGCTCCTTGAGAAAAGGAGACTGTGCTTGCCTTGACAGTCCTTAATAGTTCTGGAGAAAGTTCCCTGATTGGTTAGCGTTTTAAAAACAAAAACAAAGCAGTAAAAGTTGTCCTCAGGAGAAACTTGGCCAGAAAATAGCAGGACCCCTGCCTGTGATTTGCCCCCAAGCAAGTGAGTCTTTGAACATCTTCCCAAAGATTCAAAATCTCTTGACACTTTCAAACAGCAAATGTTTTACTAGCACAAAAATGTATATTAAGCTCTTTTTGATGGGGAAAGTTAATTTTTTCTGTAAAAAAGATGCAAAAATATTTTCATGTTCTTTGCCATCATTAGCATGGAGGGCAAATATTTTCACTCTGTCAAAGGCATGTAAAAGGTGCTTGATTTAGCTTTCTAAACAAATTTGAAGAAAAATTTTGCCTTTATAGAAGGAAATATTTGTCTTTTTCTGTTCTGGATAAAACTTGTTTTTCTGAGCATGATAGTTAATTATCATGGGATTGAAAAGAATTGATAGTTATTTCTCCTTCTATAGTTCTGCTTGTCCAATTCTGAGAAGGAACGTTATGAAAAGGAATTCAGCCAAGAAAGACAACAAGAAATTTTGAGAAGAGCAGCAAGGGACTTACCTATTTACACCACATCAGCTTCAAAGAGTAAGAAAAACAAAGCTTACACTTTTCCTCTCCAAAGAATTGTGAAAACGTGGTCATTTTTGCCAAAATATCTTTGAATGATTGGACTACTAAGTGGGTGTTGCGGTTGTCACAAATGGCGTCTGCACAAACGAGACTTCTCTATGTTCTGTATCTTACACGGTATTTCAGATACAGGTGTGTACCTTTATGTGAAATACAGGTCTTCATCTCAGGCAAACCTGTCTCAGGTGTTTGAGATAGATTTACCTGAGATACAGGTATTTCAGATACAAAGTCAACTTTGATACAGACTTTCTATGTGATTCACTTTAATGTTGGTCTCTCTTGTTCTGCATTTTTTTCTAGCTCATCCTTCATGGCTAAAAATTTCATTTACAGTTTTTAGTTAACTGTCATTTGAAAATCCTGGTTTGAATTTGAATATTTTGTGTCATCCCTGAGTAATATTTAAAAAATCAAGAATGTGCTAACCTAGAATGGGGAGAAATAAAAGCCACAGAAGGGAAGAAGCTCATTAAGGGTGTAAAGCTACCCCTCAGAGGGCCGGACTTGGAAGTCCCTGTCTGCCCCGAAGGCGTGGGCACTTCTGCTCTTAGGCACCACTGGCAATTGGCCTGTGAGGGGGATGGGTCTGTGAGTAGCCCAACTGGTTATTTAATTGTAGGAAGTTGTTTAAAATTATGTATTCTATATCTCACTAATTCATTCAAATACAAGATAATGTTGACAGCTGACAGTTAGTCCAGTCTAAGTCCTTTATACATATGAGCTCATCTGAGCTTCACACCAGCCCTGTGGGGAGTTGCTGTCATGTCCACTTTACAGATGAGGAAACAGAGATGAAGTACCTTGGTAAAGGTCACACAGTGTAGGGAAAGGTGTCCTGCCTCTGAAACCCACTATGCTGCTCAACTCCAAGGGGAAATAGAGCTTTTCCCTTTGTGTAGTTCTGTACATATGCTGACTTAAGAAAACTTAAAATTCGTGCTAGATTTTAGGAGGGGCTGTTTGGCCAACATTTAAGTTTTCACGCATTTAATACAGGCACTCTGGTGAATACTGTGGGTTCAGTTCCAGATACTGCAGTTAGGCGAGTCTTGCAGTAACGTGGGACACATGAATGTTTGGTTGCCCATTGCGTGTGTGAGTTATGCTTACACTGTAGGGCAGCCTATCAAGTGTGCAATCGCACGATGTCAGAAAAACATGTACATACCTTAATTTAAAAATACCTTATTGCTAAAAATGCTTACCATCATCTGCACCTTCAGCAAGTCGTCATAGTAATATCAATGGTCATTGATCACAGGTCACCATAACAAATATAATAATCGTGAAGTTTGAAATACTATGAGAATTACCAAAATGTGACATAGAGATACAAAGTGAGCAAATGCTGTTGGGAAAATGGCACCAGTCGAGTTGCTCAATGCAGGGTCCCCAAAGGCTGTCAGTTTGTGAAGAAACGCAAGAGTCTATGATACACAAAGAAACCAGGTCTGCCTGGACTGTCCTTTTGGACAACCAGTATATTACTGTGTAGAATGAACCATGGATTTCAGATCAAACCCCAGCTTTTTAGTTACTGGTGCCATGAGAATCACTTAGGCTTTCTAAGCCTGGTTTCCTCATTTTAAAATGAGAATGCTAGCACCTAAATCTCCGGAGGTATTCATAAATGAGACAAGCACTGAGTGTAGATCTTGGTGTATAGTAACACACTTTCAGTACATAAAAGCTAATTTAAAATAATCCTTCTTATGTTTAACTATAAAATGTCTAGTTCACAGCAGTTGTTAGTAGTTGTCGTTCCATAGATTAGATATTTTTTTCTTTTTGTACATGCCGGGAGGCATAGCAGGATCTTAGTTCCATGACCAGAGATCAAACCCGTGTCCCCTACCATCCTGAAATAAAAGCTCAGAGTCCTAACCTCTGGACTGCCAGGAAATTCCCTAGATGTTTTTAACCCCAAGACCAAGATTCTAGAGGATTTATGAAGCTCTGAAATTATATACAGAATTTTAGGTACTTCTTAAAGTAGCCTGTTCATAGCAAGATCTGATTTTCAGAGCAGTAACTCCAAAGAGTTGAAAGCCACTAAGATAAAATCTTTACCCTTAAATCTTTATTACTCTTCATTCATTATAATGGCTTTCTACTAATCTGAACAATACCCTTCGTCCGTTGACTATTACACCAGAATTATGCTGGGCACTGTATGGTGATCATTTACCCCTCAGAGCCACCCTGAGACAGCACTGCGCTTGTCTCCATGTTAGAGATGAAGGAGTGACACAGGTGAGGTCCCTGAAGTCCCTGAGTGGCAAGGTCTGGGATTCACGCCTTATCTTCTGACTGCAGACAGTCTCTGCCCTTGAGCACTGTTTTATACTGCATTTCTACTGCTTAGAATCCAAAGTGTTGGGTTTTTCCTTTTTATGGAAATAATACCATACATCCTTTAAAAAACAAAATATAGAACCACACATTATGTGAAGTGGACCTTTCCTAGACCAGAGATAGTGAACGTGATGGTGCTGCCTTCACAGCAGGGGTGGCGACTTTTGCTAAATACCTTCCTGTGCTTTTTGAACTATGTGCCTAACAGAAGCAGAACATGTGGATGTCTTATCTATTAAGGAAACAAAAACGAGTCTTCCTAAAACTTCCCTGTCCACAGTCTGGATATGGCCAGTGTTTCTCTCTGGCTCATCCTGTACCGTTACCTGGGTCAGCTCTACTAAAACTCTCCTTCCCCACTTTATTTTTACGTCTTTTTGTCTGCCTCAAATGATCATTTTCTCCTCTCTAAATCTGTCAGTACTTTAAAATTTTAATTTGCTGTCTACCTCTTCAGCCGTTTGTTCACGTGAACAAAAAGTGATTTTTACAGTCTTCTCCAAACTTCTCAGCTTCTTACCTTGTTGATCCCAGCTTGCTGTCTGGTGGTTGTCTCTGTTGTCCTACAACCTGACTCGGTCCTGCAGCTCTGGCAGCTGGAGCTCCGCCTGTCGTCCTAACACAGTGAGCACCTTCCTCAGGCACTCAGTAGGCATTTGTGGGGTGAAGCTGTTCCTGGGTGTTCTCTATAATGCCTGCTTATATATACACTTGAAAAATCTCCCTTTTCTCCTCGTCAGTAGTTTTCCCATTCTAGAAAATCCCATGGATGAAGGAGCCTGGTAGGCTACAGTCCATGGGGTCGCTGAGTCGGACACGACTGAGCAACTTCACTTTCACTTTTCACTTTCATGCACTAGAGAAGGAAATGGCAACCCACTCCAGTGTTCTTGCCTGGAGAATCCCAGGGATCGGGGAGCCTGGTGGGCTGCCATCTATGGGGTCTCACAGAGTCAGACATGACTGAAGCGACTTAGCAACAGCAGAGCTTCACTTCATGTTTTATCAGAAATAATATTGTCATAACAATAATAATTGCTTTACTGAGAATTAGATAAGTTCCAGAAGATTTTTTTTTTTAATTTGCACAATAGTCCACTACACTTGATATTATTTGCACTTAACAAAAGCAGAAATTGAGTCTTTTAGCAAGTAAGTTACTATCAAGGTCACAAGGGAGTAAGTGGGAGAGAACCAGTGTGAATCATGGTACCTGAGTCTGGCTGCTTCTGGACTTTGGGCTGCCCTGCCCATGCTCAGCTGTCGGCAGGCCTCTCCTTCTGGTGTCATCGTTCTTGTCTTTTGTGAGACTTGCATAGAGATCGCTGACCTTTGTCTTTCCTTCTCCCTGTTTGCTCCTCATGATCTTGCTGCTTAAACATTTCCAGGCGGTTTCTTCCTTCTGCTTGCAGGTTTACTTCAAAGTACATCTCTTCTTAAAAACAGCAACAAAGGTTAGATTCTACAAACTAACAAAGGTTAGTTGATGTGTTCCAACTGCGACTCTGTTTTCTCTTCCCCATGGTTCCAGGCCTCCTTGTAACTTGTCTGCACACCAGCCTCTTTTCCTTTCCAGCAGGTTCCAGGCAGCTGGCTTTTGTTCATCCTAACCAAGCTTAGTGGCTTTTTGTCAGTCTAGCTGCTTAAAAACTTTCTTCTTTGTGCTTTTCTGTTCTAGTTGTTTTTGCATTCTTGAATGTTTATTCTTCGTCCTACACTTTTTAACCCTGCCTCACAAGGTGCTTTTGTCCTATTCTTTTCATATAGTTCCTTCAGCTGTTTTCAGCCATGGGATTCTGACACCACAGTATTGTGGTGTTTGGTTTACTGTGTCTCAAATAATTTGTTTTCTGAATAGTTTTCAGGACTGAATTAAACCTTTTTTTCATATGAGTTAGCAGACTCAAGGCTGTGGTCACCCTAGACTCACTTGTCAGGCAGCAGGGGATCGCAGCTGCACTTGGGGCCACACATTTGCCATGTCTACGAGTGAGGGTTTCAGAAGGGCCCCTGGAGACTGTCAGGGCTCGAGCTCCATTCTTGTACTTCCTCCAGCTTCCAAAGGACAGTGGTTCCTGAGTGACCTGTTGTCCAAATTCAAGCCAGACAAAACCTAACATCTTGGGGACAGGAGGGAAGTCTATCGTGTTCAGCTGTATATTCTCAGCATGAAGCAGTGTTTATCTCAGAGTAGAGACTCTGAATGCTTGTTGAAGAGCAAGAAAAACAACCTAACCCTCCTCTTGTACCCACCCCCTCACCCCATCAAGCTCATTTCTGTCACTGGCAACATTATTCTTCTGGCAAAACACCCTAGAAACTGCAGTTTTTCTGATTGCTGTGTTTACTTCAGTTTTTCTGTCTATTCAGTCATCTAAGACTCTTCAAAAATCTTCTCAAAAAGTCTGTTTAGTTATTGGTATTATTTTTAAAATTATCAGTTGTCAGTTTCCCAGAGTTGAACTTGATCTCGAATGTGCCGGAGGAGAATCCATTTCGGTGTTAATAAAATGAGAACTAAGAACAGATGTGCTCAATAAATTTAATGATAGTCACAGAAAAAAAAATGAAAGCAAATTTTATAGTTGTATTAACTCCAAAACATATATCCTTCAACAACTTCCTTTTAATTCTTAAATGTAGCCGTCAGATATTGTGAAAGATGTCAGCTGATTAAGCCTGACCGTGCGCATCACTGCTCAGCATGTGACATGTAAGTGCTCCTTGTTGGCTGTCATTCAACCCAGGACCGGAACTAGTGTGGGGAGGACAGTGGGAGAAACTTGCCCAGGACACTACCTCGGCTCCTGATACTGCTCTGTGTGCAGAGCTGACAGGAGTCCATATACAAGCCAGAATATTCGCTGAAGTCACCCCAGATGACAGTTCCTGCACCACTTAGATCTTTAAATATGTGTACTACTTCTGCTTATATTTAAATGTAATATTGATGAGCAATTAATACCCCTATGAGAAAGATAAACTTTATTTCCTGAGTTAAAAAGACCATGACAGTTTTCTTGCTTTTATTATTAGTGTTGGTATTAAAACCTAACAAACCACAAAAATATTACTTTCAGTTACCACCTGTGAAGTTATTCCCCCTAAAATTTGAAAGATTTTATCTCTTACACTCTTGTGAGAAGGTGGTATGTTGAAAGAAAGACTCTTAGTGTGGGAATCCCAGTGAGTCCTTGAACTTCAGTGAGGCAGGCCATTTGATTTTATTTATTGTCTAACTTTATGCAAATAAATATCACATATACTAATGGAGGGACAAATGTGGGGATTTTTTTTTTCTGATTATAAAATACAGTGGTTTTTATATATGGGATAGAATTGTAATAAATCTGTGGGAAGATGGACTATCTACAAGCCCGTACATTGGCATCTTATCTGTGTATTAACAGTGTTGCTTGATGTGGTTCAAGGCAGCCAGCCACGTTCAGCTCAATTCTCAGTATGAAAAATCACTGCCTCTTACTTATGTGAAATAACAGAAATTGTCTCTAACCTAATTCAACTGGGTTGGTTTTCCTAAGATGGGAAAGGGAAATAAGTCCCAAAAAAAACAATCAAATTAGAATTAGTGGAACTTTTTATATGGATTTTCTTCTGCTCGTTTGTTTCTTAGGTGTATTCTTAAGATGGACCATCACTGTCCTTGGTACGTATAAAACACAAAGATGACATGAGGTGGGGAAGTGGGAAGGAGGGTATTTATTTAGAGTGATTGATCTCAGTGTTCCGAAATTTTGAAGGTCAATTTAATTACTCATAGATATCAAGATTAATGTAGTTTTCTGTTTCTGTTTACATGTCTTTCTTTAAAAATATATTCTGGTGTTATTAACCCAAAAAATTGTGCAATAAGAATTAACATTGAAATTCCAAGTTCTTACAGAATTAGTTTAAAACACACATCCACAGTTAAGACACTGCCCCTTTCTTCTCAAATGAACCATTTATAGTTATAATGCTTTTACGGTTTTTGATATGTCGTATTTGTTTTCATCGTGATTTAAAAAACAACAACGACAATAAATTTACCACCTTGGCCATTTTTTTTTTTTTTTTGGTATTTATTTATTTTTTTACACGAACTCCCAAACAACCTNTAATGCTTTTACGGTTTTTGATATGTCGTATTTGTTTTCATCGTGATTTAAAAAACAACAACGACAATAAATTTACCACCTTGGCCATTTTTTTTTTTTTTTTGGTATTTATTTATTTTTTTACACGAACTCCCAAACAACCTTGGCCATTTTTAAGTGTACAAGTTCAGCAGTGTTAAGCATGTTCACATTGTTTTGCAGCTAGTGTCCAGAACTGTTCATCTTGCAAAACTGATATTCTGTCCCCATTAAATAGCTCCCTGCTCCCCTCCCGAAAGTCCCTGGCAGATACCATTCTAGTTTTGCTTCTCTAAGTTTGTCTTGTTCTTACAATGTGGTTTTGTTTATTCTTCTAGGGTGAATAACTGTGTGGGATTTTCTAATTACAAATTCTTCCTGCTTTTTTTATTCTACTCTCTGTTATATTGCCTTTTCGTGGCTACAACAGTTTTACAGTACTTCATAAAATTTTGGACGGTAAGTCTTTTTTCTATCTTAAACATATATTTAAGATTTTTAAGATGGTATTTCATAAATAATTCCTTCATTCTGTATTATAAGTAGACAATACTTAATTGTACTAGTTAGAATTTATAATGGCTCAGAAGACAAATGGGGTTAAAATTTCCCTTTCTATATACATGTTTATTTGTGAATAAATGAGTATTACACAGGACATAGCGAGTTTATTTTAGTAATTCAGACTGTTTTCAACCATACTCTTAACAATGGGCTATCAATTTTAGGGAAATAGTTCCTTTCTTTGAGTTGATGAGACTTACTGAAGTTTTTACAGTAATAAAATTGAAACTCCCAGCCTCAGATAACCATTAATCTGTTTCCTGTCTCTATAGATATTAATCATTTTCCTATTGTGAGTGGCAAATGTTTTCCCATTTTAATTGATGTCTTATAACTCCATTTTGTTTTTGCTAAATCAGTTTTATATTTTTAAAGTAGTACATTTTAATTATGATTTCTGGCTTTATTCTAGTCACTGTAAATTTATACAAATATTCATCCAACTTTTCTTCTAGCATTTTTTTTTCCCTTCGTTTAAGTCTTTGATTTTGAAGGTGGGGGTTATTGTGGTTAAAAGGTGCTTTTGTATTTACTCTTCTTAAAAACCCTGTGAAGGTATTTTAAAATGTAGGTTTTATTTTTATTCAGGTGTGGTGAAACTGACAGATCAGGAGTTGATAACCTTTGAAAAGATAGCTTGTTACTCAGTTCCAAGGGAGGGTTCCCACCACACTCCACAGGCCCTCATGGGGAAGCAACAGAGTTGCTCAGGAAGTTGAAGGCACGAGGGCCAGAGCCTTCACTGGTGTCCATGGGAGAGGCACAGTGAAGCAGGCTAAGTGCACATAGGGTCAGCTAGTTTGAGCAGCCTCAGTGGTCTCTGGGTCTCCAGGCAGTCGCTTGTTTCCTGTGAGTAGGGCCGGATAGAATTGCCCACTGGACTGTGAGAGCCAAGTAACCGGAGGTATTTTCGAGTGTGGGCTCTGGACCAATTAGTTTGTATATGGTTTGAGAAGTACATTCCTTGCTGTCTCTTTTCAGAAACGGATAGCCCTGGAAGAGGCACTGTCCCCAGTCAGCTAGGATCCAGATGCTCAGAGCATTGAGGCTGAAGAGACAAAGAAAATATAGTTAATGCAGAAGGAGCTCTTTTTTTTTCCAGCTTTCAGAGTTGTAAACTAAGGTTGGAGAAGTTAGGTAAATAAAGTGAAGGTTGAATCAGTGCCAGATGAATGAAGTCCAAATTACAGAATGTCACATTTCTTTATCAGAAACTTCAGCAGTGTTTGCATGTAATGATTTGTTGATGAAAAAGTAAATATTGTCAAACTTTTTAAGATTCATGATGAGTAAGGAAAGACTAATAACTTAAGTCTGCTTTTCTCTTCATTCTTCAACAGTTACTATGTGCCAAGCATATATGTTCTAGGCACTTTGGTTATATCAATGTACAAAGCAGACAAAGAATTCTGTCTTTGTAGAACTTACTTTTGAGGAGGACTAAACAAACAGTAACCATAGTAAATAAGGAAATTGTATTGTATACTGGAAACTAAATGCTATGGAAAAAAAGTAGATCAGGATAAAGGACTTAGCAAGTGTGTGGGGCAGGTGGGTATAATGGGCAAGTTATAGTACTAAAAAGATTGATCACGGTAGACCTCAATAAGAAGATTAGATTTGAGTGAGACTTGAAAGAAGTTAGTAGATATCCAAGAGAAGATTATATGTGCACCCAACAAATGAGCACGTAAATATAAAAAGTAAATATTAATAGAAGTAAAGGGAGAAATAAGAGAGCAAGACAGTAGACAGAAATAAAGGGTGAAAGTAAAGGGAGAAATAGCAAGATCACAGTAAGGCCCTTTGATCGATGGATCATCTAGACAAAAATGAAATAAAGAAGTATTAGACTTAAATGACACTTTAGTCCAGAGGGGCCTAATGGACAGAACACTCCATCCACAAGCAGCAGAATACATGTTCTTCTCAAGTGCACATGGGACATCCTCTGTGATAGGTCACAAAATGTGTCTTGTCATTTTAGGAACATTGAAATGATAGCAGGCTTCTTTTCTAACCACAATGGTATGAAACTGGAAATCAATTTTAAGAAAAATAAACTGGAAAGTTCACAGATAGATTAAACGACATGCAGCTGAACAACCATTTGGTCAAAGAAGGAATCAAAAACCGTTGAGACAAATGAAAATGGAACTACAACATAAAAAAGTTCTGGGATACAGCAGAAGCAGTTCTAAGAGGGAACTTCATAGAGATGAACCTATGTTAAGAAGTAAGAAAGGATCTCAAATAACCCAATTCCACCTCAAGGAACTAGAAAAAGAAAAAAGCTGCAAGTTTGTAGAAGGGAGGAAATAACAAAGATCAGAGTGAAAATAAGTGAAATAGAAACTAAATAGGTAACTAAAACTAAGAGCTGGTTTTCTTAAAGAATAGAGAGACTTTCAGCTAGTCCCACCAAGAAGAAGAAGAAGAAGGAGGGGACTCGAAAGAGGAGACATTACAGCTGACAAATACAAAGGGTCAAACTTCTCTGAACAATTATATGCCAAATAAGTGTACAACCCAGAAGAAATGGATAAATTCCTAGAAACCAACAACCTACCAAGACCAAATCATGAAGGAAGACAAAATCTGAATAGACTGATTAATAGTAAAGAGATTGAGTAATCAAAAACCTCCAAAAGCCTAGGACCTGTGGCTTCACAGGTGAACAGCCTACACTGATCCAGCTCACACTCTTTTCCAAAAGTAGACAAGAGAACACTTCCAGGCTCATTTTACAAGGTCAGTGTTATCCTAATACCAAAACCAGACAAGGTCACCACAAGAAAATTGCAGGCCAAAATGCCCATTGAACATAGATTTTTAAAATCCTCAAAAATATTAACAAGCCAGATTCAACAATACATTAAAAGGACCACACGCACCCTGATCAAGTAATATTTATTCCAGGGATGCAAGGATGGTTCATCATCTGTGGAGCAGTATGTGTGGTACACCCCATTAACAAAATGAAGGATAAAAATTATATGATCATCTCAATGTATGTACTAGGCCATATATTGACAAGCCTACAGCTGACATCATACTCGGTGGTGAAAAGCTGAAAGCTTTCCTCTCATATCAGGAACTAGACCAGGATACCCACTCTTGCCACTTTTATTCAACATAATATGGAAGGTCTTAGCCAGAGCAGTTAGGCAAGAAAAAGAAATAAAATGCATCCAGATATGAAAGGAAGAACTAAAGCTGTCTCTGTGTGCAGAGGACATATTATGTTAGAAAATCCTAAAGACGCTACCAAAAAAAAAAAACCTGTTAGCTAATTATAAACAAGTTCATTGAAGTCGTATGATACAAAACTGATGTACAAAAATCAGTTGCATCTGTGTACACTAATAACAAATTTTTAGAAAGAGAAGTTAAGGAAACAGTCCCATTTACAATTGCATCAGAAAGAATAAAATAGCTTGGAATAACTTTAACCAAAAAGGTGAAAGATCTGTACACTGTAAAGTATTAGTCATTGATGACAGCAACTGAAGAAGACCCAAATAAATGGAAAAATAATCTGTGCTCATGGATTGAAAGAATTAATATTGTTTAAAATATTAATACTATATATCAGTTCAGTTCAGTCGCTCAGTCGTGTCCGACTCTTTGCGACCCAGTGAATTGCAGCACACCAGGCCTCCCTGACCATCACCAACTCCCGGAGTTCACTCAGACTCACGTCCATAGAGTCAGTGATGCCATCCAGCCATCTCATCCTCTGTTGTCCCCTTCTTCTCCTGCCCCCAATCCCTCCCAGCATCAAAGTCTTTTCCAATGAGTCAACTCTTCGCATGAGGTGGCCAAAATACTGGAGTTTCAGCTTTAGCATCATTCCTTCCAAAGAAATCCCAGG